>VXBC01007976.1:470885-517623 GCA_013399945.1 Ploceus nigricollis
TTTAAGTTTTCACTCATTATCTTACTGCTGCAACCCCGAGGAACTGGAAAAGTTTTTGTATTTGAGATTTCTCCACCACTCCAAAATGTCAGAAACATTCAAATGTGCATCTGTTCTTTCTGGCTTAAAACAGTGATTACTCAATTAGTGGCTAATTACACTTCAGGGCGTTTAAAATAGAGGATATTCCACAGAGGTTTTACTCAAGCAAGTGTCTTTCTTCCTACCTGGGTAAGACAAATGAAGATTCACTAAGTCATCTTCTTCTCTGCTGTTTTTGCCTCAGTCCTCTAAAGCACATACCCCACAGCTGTGGAGCCAAACAGGGTTCTGGACACAAAGTGAGGCTCACAGGACTTCCAGAGCTGGCTCCAAGAGCACAACCTGAAGATTTCATACTGCTCAAAAAGTCATATGCAAAATTAAAAAAAAATAATTTTATTCTACATAAGCAAAGTTGGCTGTCCCTGCAGAATGGTCACATGGGAAGAGCTTTTGTGTATCCTGAAGAATTCAGTCTTACCAAGCCTGACATCTCAAGTTTTTATTAGCAGTGTTCACTCCCTGAACTCAGGAGAATCACCCAATTTGTAATAAAGCCATCCTTCACACTCTGAATATTCAGCAGCACATCTTATGTCATAACCCTGAGTACGTGGCAGTAAGGAAAAAGCAAGCATCATCTATTCCACAGGGAGCTACCAGCTGAGAGGCACTGCCCAAAAAGAGACTTTCATGCTGCCTTAACATAGTGCTAAAATTATTCCTTATCCTGCTAATCATAGTGCAATGTGGGAGCATTGGAAAATGCATCATTATTGCCTGAGTGCTGCCCTATGTATAGGAAATACATTCACCTTTAAACATACCAAACACTCCATAACCTTTAAACATACCAAAAACTCTATCACAGGAGGAAAAAAAAGACACTAAGTTTTGTGGAGCAAGGGGGTGTGTAATTTCCAAAAACACTGTACACAAATAAGCCTGTCTTCTATAATAACCTCAGAGCACAAAACCAGAATTGTCACATATCCAAATCTTAGTATATTTTCAGGCTGATTACAACAGATTCTGCAATAGATCACTATTAAGTTCCACAACTACATGGTAAGAGCAGCTTTACCAAAAAAAAAAAAAAAACCACACCACCACCACAGTCAGGTGCTTTCCCGTGTTTGAAGCATGTACTCAGTTCAGCAATAAAAACATTTTATAATAAAGTAGGATCAGAAGCTTTAGCTTGAAAAGAATATCAAGAATTTTCAGGCCAAACTGAAAGAGTGTATACAAATAAACATAAGCCTTGGCAGTCAATACTGCAGCTATAGCAAATAAAAGGAGACAATCTTATGCTAGAAATTCTAAATCAATTTTATGAAAGACTGCTGATGAGCACCAAACAAGTCCCATTGGCACAAACATGTTAAATTACTGGGAATACAGAACCATGAGGTTTCAAGTTGCATTTATTTAAATACACTGTCTGAACACCACTTTGAGCATGGACAAAATTACAAATAAATGGGGTCATAATTATATTTGTAATGGAAATCTTTCATGTACTAAGCCAGAATAAAGCATTCTTCTCAAATAAAAGGAGTAGCCAGCTTTATTCCTCTGTTAATTTCCACATGGACCAACTTCTTACCACACAGCATGTTGGCTATAAATCTCAACAAGCAGCTTTAAATTACTGTTATTATTGCTCATCAAGACCAAATAACCCTGGATGGTGCTCAGGGAAGCTTCTGTAATGTCTATCTCAAACAACTATTAATTCATCATTTCCATGGGGATGGAACTTCACGCAAGAACCACCCACTCCTCCACTGCTTAAATTGAGGGGGTGTCACAGAAAAGATGCAAAGAGGCTGCAGGATGGGACTGATAAATAACAGGAGAGAGAAATCCTCCTGGACTTCCAAGAAATGCATGACTCATTCTGAGATACTGAGCTCCTAGAATACAGAGAGCAGCCACGTCTGCAAGTTCTCACTCCCCAGTGCTTCAGTGCATTCTCAGAGCTGCAAACCACATTTTCAGAGAGAGGACAGAGCAGGTATTCCATAAAGCAAAGCAATGCTCAGCCACGTGTTTGTGCATCCTCTTACCTTGGATGCACTGGAGGGTTCCATCCTCAGCCCTTATTGTAAAGGTTTCACCTGGATTAACCTGAACCAAAAAGACCTGCAGAAAGAAAAATAAACAAACATTTGTTTCCTGTGATCTCCAAAAATTAAAATCTCCCCAAAACAGTAACTGTGCTATCCCTCTTCTGAAAGGGGTGGGGAAGCAGGGAGGGCACAGACTGGCATAATCACACCCGTGGGTCCCAGACTCCAGGAGCAGGCAGAGATCTAAAACTCACCTACATTTTAAGAGCTGAAATGAAGATGTAACTGAATTGCATACAGGTGACAATTATGGCTTTGAGTTCCACACCAAAATCTTGAGGGTGTGTTTAATTTGGCCAAATGCTGGTAGCTAAGGACATAAATCTTCAGACCACTAGCACATGAGAGCAGAGAGTACATAAACTCCAACATGCACCATCAACCCATAATGGGATTTCAAGTTCACAGGAATAAGAGTTTTTTGCTGTGGGGAGTTGATCCATTATGTCTTCAAATTTTTCTATTTCAGTCTTGCACATAACAAATCTCAGTTAAGCAAAACCTATAGGCACACACACAGTTCAACAGGCGCACACAGAACCAGTAATAAACTATTAACAAATATAATTTTTTTTAAATAATAAAACAGTAACTTCAGTCTCCCATTGCTGAATCCCGCAAATGATGAGATAACACAAGGACCAGGAAGCACCAAAATATGTCCAGTTCATAGTATGTTGTATTATCTTTATTAATTTTCAGGTGTCTGAAACAGTGGGTTTAAAACCTATGATTTAGAATCCTTTCTTAAATGGACAGTTTCACTGGGAACTAGAGACCCTTTATCCCACCTTGCTGCTTGTGAAACTTTCACTAAAATACTTTAAATACACTTCTGCTAACTGCTTTGTCAGAAGTTCAATCAAGATATAAATTAAATTTTCAATTTGTACCAAAATTAATCTACATTTTTTTGGTTTAAGTTCTCTCTAAATTTAGGTCTGGTCTTAATATTCTGGGACATCTGAATGCAGAATTCAGTCATTCAATCTGCAAAGAGAGAATCTGAATTCATGTTGTGTTTCTGAATTCCTTAAGCCAAATGCATAAGATAATTATTACCTAGATGACCTTTTGAATTACAGTAATCCTACAGAAACCCATTATTCCACCAGCATTTTTAAAGCTCAAGCTGGAAATCAGAAAATGGCATATGAAAGTCATTATGTTGTCTGGAACAATCATTTCTCAGGGAGCACTGATCAGAGTGGATCTGATCCAGCACACAGAGCACAATAAATGGTTCAGAAAAGATAAAAGGCACAAAGCCATTCCATCCCTAATCTCCAAACAATCAACATTTAAGTGACAGCATTTAAGTGCTCTTCTGCTATGAATAGGCGTGAATTATCCACCACAGGACATGGGCAGCAGGTCAAAAGATGCGCACAGCAAAGCAATGTCATCGAGCTTAATAAAAAAAGCCCAAAGCAACCAATAAACAAGAAACCAGAACTCGAAGAGGCCAAGAATCATAGAAATATTTCATCAGCTCGTTTGCATTACGTGTCTAAACCAACAGCCCTAAAGCTGGTTATTTACTAACAAATTGGATTAACATAAATCAGCAGCCCTTGCACACCTTTACAGCTTTGGAAGAACTTGGTCCAGCTCCTCAAAACACAGAATCTACCTAAGACTGATGCCCTGTGCATGTAAAGCTCCATCCTTTCCCTAAAGCAGGACAGACAGATTCCTCTTCTACCCAAGGCACGTGCCTACCCCAGAGTTATCAGAAGTTTTACAAATTCCTGTCCCAGGAGTCCACCACCAGCACAAGTGCCCACATGAGCACACCCACAGTTGTCCCTTAACAATAATTCCTTGGGGTTCTGCATTAAAAAAGGTGATATTCCCAACCACAGCTGTCACTTTTGATGGTCAAAATGAAGCAGCATCATCCTTGTCTAATCACACAGCGTTTAAAGACAAACAAATTGATCCAGTAACAAATTTGTTTCCTGTAGAGCAGCAGCCACACAGCTCTGTCCCCCCATCACGAGCCTGTGGGCAGAGCCTGGAACTATCTACAGTAGCTTCTATTAAAATATTATAGATATGGAAATAACTCCTTATTGACAGATGCTCAAATCAGCCACCTTTGGAGCCCAAGAAAACATTTACAGGCTGTTGCTGGGGGAAGGCAGCAATATCAAGAGCAAACAGGAATAGCCAAGGTGTGACTGACGTGGGTCAACAGTGGAACAAGGGCTGAGCACAAAGGGAGGACATGAAACCCAAGTGGCCTCAGACGCGGGAGCAGCAACCATGCTCCTCAGTCATGATCCTTCCAGAGGCTGCAACCCAGCCCCAGCCCCTCCCTTCCCAAAACTGGAGTACTGGGGTGCTCCCCACAGTCCATCCCACCACCCAGTCCCCCCTGCAGTCCCCCCATGCTGCACACAAGCCCCCAGAGCTCACAACTGCACAGCACTGACCAAAGAGGTGCAGAAATGAGGTCAAACCATTAAAGCCAGCACATGCTGAGTATTATATATAGGGCACCTTCCAGCCAACACCCCTGACTTGTCCCAGTGCCTGGGATAAATAATGTCAAGGCACACTGCAACTTCTTTTGTTTACACACATTAAGTATATAAAACTAATGCCATGATTTATTTTTCCCCACGTCCTCATAAACAACAAAACCATATTCTGCAGCCTGGAACACAGCTTCCCTCTTCCCTTTCACACAAGGGATCTTCATGAGAAGCCTCGTTTCTAAAGCTTTTAATTAAAAAATCTGAGGAAAGCAATAAAAAAGTGTAAAGATAACATCTCTATTTTAATGAAAACAAACCCAGATGATCTTTAATTGTGCTATGCCTCTTCCAATATTCATCATCCCAAGTATGCATAATTATGAGATGGCAACAGAGCAGAAGAACTTGAAGGGTCACTGGGAGCCCTCATTGCTGGCTGGCAGCATCTCAGGGTGTGGTCTCATGTCCGAGGTCACCCCAGCCCCTGGCCTCCTCCCATCCAAAAAGCTGGAGCACATGACAGCTGGGAGCAGGGCGTCAGCAGCACAGTCCCAAAGGATTTTTCTTTCCCCTAAAAAGTACTTGGATGTTTAACTCAGCAGTTTAATCCACTTGGTGCTGAAGCCCAGCCATACCTGCTGCATCCTCAGAGAAAGTCTGTTACCTCCATAAAGTTTTTTTTGCATTTATTTTGCATTTAAGAATGTCATTCTATCTTATTGAAAGTCATGTTTGTTGAGTGATGAATGTTACTAAGTTGAGTGATGAATGTTACTAAGTTGCATAGCTACTATAAATATTTATAATCCCACAGAGTGTGTCCAGACTAAGTTTGCACGACAAGCCAAGCACATGTCACTCCTGCCTCCCTTGCTCCCAACTATCCCGCCCTCATGGCCAGGGGAAGCAGGGGAAGAGACTAAAGAAATGCCCACAAAGCTAATGCAGGCATAAGCTTAGGTTCTGAAACAAATGAACTGACTCTGGGAAATTTTGGATTTAATATTAGAAAGAAATTTCTTTACTATGAGGGTGGGGGGGCCCTGGCACGGGGTGCCCAGAGAAGCTGTGGATGCCCCTGGATCCCTGGAAGTGTCCAAGGCCGGGCTGGGCAGGGCTTGGAGCAGCTTGGTCTGGTGGAAGGTGTCCCTGCCATGGCAGGGGGTGGAAAGAGATGGGCTTTAATATCCCTTCCAATCCAAACCACTCTATGATATAAAACCACATATACTGTGGGGAAACACATTCATACAAAGGCAGAAATGCCACCTGATAAGGACCAAGGGCATACACTATTAATCTCTTTTGTACACTACTGGTTTACTTGTACAAGAAAATTTCTGTTTACAAGCAGAAAATTCACACTCAAGGCAGGCCATCATCCCCCACCTGGCCCCTCACAGCAGTGAGTAGATGATGTTCACCTGAATCCATGTGATGCAATTCAGTCCCAGAGCTCACTTAAAGGATTTTCCCCTTTATGAGAACATTTTCCTCACTAAGGTCAAAGAGCAGCTTGCTTATTAAAACCCCACATTAAACATTTTCCCGTGTGGTGAATTTTCCCTTCCACGAGATATGTCATGCTTCATACAGCTGGGGAGCACAACATCATAGGCGACACCTGGGATCCAGCCACAGGTTCCTCACAAATGCTTTAAACCATCAAAATTTACTATATTTACAGTTTCTACGGCACATAACTTACAGAATGCATTGCATCTTTTGGGAAAAGAAAATAAACAACAAAACAAAAAAACAAAACAATCACTTGTATCCATTCCATTATCTACTTTAAAAGACTGTGCCCCAATAAATTTCCAGGTGCACCCCACAGGAAGGACCAGGGAAGTCACACCATTCTGTGTGCAATACTCTTCTCAGGAGCACATTCCTCAGTCATACAGAGCAGGTAGGCTAAACACTTTCAGCATCTCTTCACTAAGAAAAATCAGGGAACGTGCTACATATCTTAAACAATAAAGCTGACTTTTTAAAATGAATACTTCAACAATTGTGCCTAGGCTTAACCTTTTTTTTTTTCTGGCTGGACAAAAAATAGAGGTATTAATAGAGGCATGAAGCAATTCAGTCAGTTTACCACGAGTGCTCTTTACAGCAAAACCCACAAGTGGCAGATCCTGAACCTCCTAATTTATCCAACCTTAAAACACACACACCAAAGAAGCAGTAAAAATAAAATAAATTAATAAATCGAGAAACCACAAAGAAGCAACTAAATTTTGGCAGAAAGTTCATTCACTCAGCTCAGATGCTGTGGCTCAGTATAAAACCCAGATGAAGTGTTTTCAGTTGTTTGCAAGGTGCACAGAAAGTACCAAATCTTGTTCCTCATTCAGCTGTACTCTTGTCTCCCTCATTTAAAGCCTGTGACCCTAGAAGACAAGAACAAGCACACACAGCACTATGTACAGTGCCTAAGCTTAAGCCAAGTGGTGAAACCACAGGGTTGGTAAACACAGATTTACAAAGAGCAGGCAAGCAGAAAACCTGCTGCACCTCTGCAGGTGCAATGAGTGAACCAAGCTGAAATAAAACTTCCCCAACTAATTAGCCCAACATTCTGTACAAATGTGCTATAGCACAGCTAGCTGCCCCTCCACTTTATACTCCAAGCTTTTTAGAGCTTGCAGTGGAGTACCTACAGGAAACCATTGAAATTCTTGGACTAAAAGGTTAATTATTGCTCCCTGAATCCCCTAAGGAGTTACAAGTGGATTAGAAGCAGAAACAGCTCTGGAAGCAACATGAAAGCATTAAACACAGTCAGCAGTAGTGGAAATAAAGTGTGGGAAACTAAAAAAAAAAAAAGTCAGCGCTAGAAATGCCATTTTGGGTAGTCTAGAGGAGAGGGATTACTGTCAAGCAGGCAGAGACATTCCTTGCCCTGCCTTGTGCAGCTCTGCAGCCCTTACTCTCAGGAAGATAAAGAAAGGGAATGTTCCCATGCAATTGCCTTACACTGAAGGCCTGTTCACTGGCAGATTTGCCTTTTGCATCACTCTCCATCTGGCTGCTGGCAAGGCCAAGGTGTTTCACCAGCTCCAGTCTGCTTTATTCTGTGTATGTAAGAATGGGTCTTTTGAGGAAAGGCTTTTCCCTGGAGCTCAGCATTTCCAGGCACAGCTCCTAAAGCAGCTCTGTGGTGCTGGCACAGCTGAGGCTCCACAAATCCAGTAACACATGAGGGTGAGCAACAGCCAGTGTGCCCAGAGCAGCCCATCAGAACCTCCATTCTGTCAGCCCCAAAGCACGAGGCACTGAGCTGCCTGCTGGCCACTCTGCAGCCTGGAAAACTCCACCGGCTCTGCTATGATGCTTTCTCGCCACCAGCTTCTAATGGGGACTGTAATTATACCCTGTAAATGTGTGTCCTCCTAAAGCTAGAACCTATTTATGGAGTCATATAAACCATGTTTCTTAAGGAGGTCATTCCTATGTGAATCTATCCTGAAGCCTCTTCCCACCTCACAAGTAACTAAAATCTCTTTCAACAAACACTTAACATTTGTTTCCACGTTACAAAAAAACAGGTTAAGAGCAATTAACACAGTTCATTTGCAAAGATCAAACAAAGCATTTATTCCAATTTCATTCCATTTTTAGAACTGTACTTTTAAAAAGCAAAGACATCAACTAAAGCTTCAGGAACAGGATGAAAACAATAAAGCATAGAGGTAGTTAAGTTTTGCAACAGATGAGGGCACATCCAGACTAGAAGCCAAAAAAGTCTCATGGAAATCTGGTATTTCAGCTACAGGTACTTCAAGAAATAAGGAGATGAGATCAAAAAGCATCATCCAGCACACACACATAAGAGGGACCTGGCCCAGAACTGTTCTACTCAGTCGTGCTTGCATAACACAGCAAAAGCAAGAAGCAATGTGCTTCCAGTGCACCTGCAATCCTTTTTAATGCAAGACATTAGCTGAGAAACTACTTTAAAGACAACAGAGGCATCTGCCAAACAAGGCTGCTGAATCATCAAAGGTGGGGAAATGGAAAGATTGGGCTTAGAGCACCATCTCAAAGGAGGACTCAGAAGATTTCACTTATTCTTTCTGTAATACAGAAGAACCCCCTGACAGGACAGTCTGACCTGATAAGTGGTTTCCAGCAAGGAAGACGTGTGTACTTAAAGAACAATTATCCTTTCCAGTATGAATAAGATTGTTCCTTCATCTGACTGTACTAATACTAGATTTGGTAAATACAGCCACTGAAAGCATTCCTTTCTGTTTTCACAAATCAAAACACACTTTGCAAAAATTACTTAAAAAAAACAAACTAATCACAACAATGAAAATCTACATCATAATGAGATTTCAGATAACCAAAAAGACTTAGAAGCTCACCAGGAAAGCAGAAATTATTCTTCCTCTTGAGGTTGGTCTAACTCAAAACACGACTTGGAAGGAGGAACAAATGATCCAGGGAAGGAGAAGTAACAGAATGACCTCTTATATTGATTCAAGAAGGACAGCTTGCTTCTACCTTTGTTACAATACTTTGTTGAAATTTCTCTTTTTTTTTTTTGTGAGCAACACAAAAATATTGCCAGGGTAGATGTTCTCCAAAGAGACCCCTTGACAACAGATGACCTATTTGGGAACCTACCACCCAACCAGCTTGAACCTCCAGGCTGTATCGTAACATGAAGGCATAGCTGTGGTCTCATGATCATTCCACCAACTTCTGATCAAGCTTCTTAGAGAGTATCTCCCAGAAAAAAAAATAAAAGCAACTGTAAACTTGCCTTTGTTCAAAAACCCACACAAAATTCACATCTGCTTCTTATAATGAAGCACAGGGTAGTACACAGGCCTGCTGGGAAAGGTATAGTGAGGTAAGCAAAGAATAGCAGATATCACTGCTATTCTCCATTTCTTTTCTTACTTCCATTTTTTTCTCATCT
Organism: Ploceus nigricollis; assembly: GCA_013399945.1. Classification (NCBI taxonomy): domain Eukaryota; kingdom Metazoa; phylum Chordata; class Aves; order Passeriformes; family Ploceidae; genus Ploceus; species Ploceus nigricollis. The sequence continues at coordinate 480,482 of VXBC01007976.1, forward strand.
CAGCATTTTTAAAATCTTAAAATCTCACCACAAATGCTAGTAAGACATCTGGACAAGAGTGAGCACAACTAAATCATAAGACTAACCTTCTGCAAAGCCCTCAAACATGCAGCATTTATAGCCACTGTTTCAATTCCACTATTTTTACTTCAATGAACACACATGCAAACAAACACATTCAATTTAATGGTACAATTTAATCATTGTTTTTAATGTCTTTTCAGCGTAAAGGCAGATTTCTACATCCCAGGAAATACTCTGCACTCCTTAGTGCTACGGAAGACCATTTTCCCCATCTTGAAAATATCCTGTTGACCCAGAAAGAGTTTATTTTAGCCAGGCAGTTTCTGACCTGCTGTGATCCATCGCCATTCACGATGTGAGGCATCATGGCCACCTCCCCGTTCAGCAACGGCGGCAGCTCCAGCGGGATTTGGTCGGTCATCATCATTGTGACGTACATTCATGGAGAATTTTCCACAACGGACTTCCTGCAAGAGAAAACAGCAGTTAAAGACCCTGTAGAAACCCTGCTGTACTTCAGAAGGTCATTCTGCCATTCAGGAACTTAAGCAGGAGCCCTGCTTTTGTAACAGGAGGTGTACGGGAGCTCAAGGCTCTGAATGGAGGTTTTAACTGCTACATCAAGGGCATGGAAAGTCAAGTTTCCATGCAAGAATTCCAAAAACTAACCAGCCAGATCTCCACTCTTTCCCACAATTATAAACCTCAGCCTTCACTGCCGAAATAGGCAGGTTCTGAGACACTTGGAGTTTTGCTCTTAAATCACCATCCTGCTTGCTGCCACAGCTCTTGGAACTGCGTCATCCGCACAGTTAAGATGTTACAGCAATTTCACTCAACAGCCACACTTCAAAGCCAAACACCTTTATTTTCTTTCTAGGGCCCTGTAAACAGTGTGAACTGCCACTACAAAACAAAGACCAGACACCTGACTTCCACTTAATCACAACCCAAAAGGCTTAAGGCTTCTGCTGGAGCAGGAGGGACAGCACATCCTCAATGTTCTGAACACCCCGTTCTAGGAAGGGTAACAGAAAATGATGACATCACGTAAGGATTTGTGAAAAATCACACATCACTTCCAGCACACCCTCCCCCTTTCACAGCTAACTGATGTGATACATGAGCATCAGTAAAACCATGAGAAGCTGCCTTGTAAAAACAAGTCTTAATTCAGTGTTAAGGGTATCATCATGCTGGTTTATGGGGCAATAACACAGCTCTAGTGAATAAAATGGATGATCTCATCACATAGCTTATCTAAACTTCTGCACAACAACTCCTAAGCAAAGCAACCTCACATGCCCAGTGGTGAGCAGCCTCCTTGGTACACCTCATGCCAGAGAATCCCAATGTCATCCAGAATAATTTCATATACATCCTAAACTCAAGTTAGAAAAAAAATATGCTGTGACTTAGGTGGCAGCATAGGTGATCAGCTGGCACAAGATGATCTCTGTACTCCAGAGTACAGAAAGGGGAATTTTTGGCAAAGAGCATGGGACACAACTAGAGAGCCATAAACCAGGAGCTTAATTCAGCTGCTCCAGAGGGGATGAAGGACTGAGCCAGTCTCACTAGGGTTGGAGCATCCCATTCCATGCATGCTGGACATTGCAAATCTTATGTCCCCTTGGCCCCAAATACTGCTGGACTTCAAATGACTTTTTTTTCATTCAACAACTAAATTATTAGTTTAGTTGAAATACACTGACTTCATTTTCATCATCCTCTTCCAGAGCTCACTGAAATCCCATCACCTGCACAGCCTCATGATCAGAAACATCAGCCTGACCAAGAGCTGCTCCTCCAGCTCCTGACGAGGAGCACTTGTGTGATTTAGAAGTGATGGCAGTGCCCACACAGACTGAATCACATGTGTCTTATCTTTTCACTGTCATCAAACGGGCCCCTTCACATCTAAGCAGAACCAGAAGAATGAAAGTACATTTGTTTTTCAGAAGATGTGCAAACCTGGCAATGTGACCTCCAGCCACACAGCTTAAGACCAGCATTTTAATTTAACTCAGTACCAAATTTAGCACAACTCTCACAGCTCCTTCCACTGTTCTCATCTGTGAGAAAACACCACTTTTCTAATCATCACTTCACCAAGATATAAACAGAGGCAATGTGTTTTCATCCACCTTTAAATTAAATCCCTCCTTTTATCCAAGACTCAATTACAGGACAGAAGTTCTCCAGAAGCCTGAGATACAGTTGTTGTTAGGATGGTACATCCTACTACAACTGCTTCTCATTATTTCACAGTTTCAGGTTTTAATTTTGAGAAACATCTGAGTCCAACAACAATGTTCAGAGGTGTTGGGATTTGGGGGTGGAAGAGGAGGAGTGGGGCAGTGCGACTTCACTTTTTGGGGGTTCTGTTTGTTTACCAAGGAAGAAGAGAATATGTGAGGTTTTGAGCCATTTCTTAACTGCTTGGGATTAAGAAAAGAACTGAAAGAGCCCAATAATGAACACCAGAGAGCACATGAATGAACAGCTTTCAGGAAACAGACTGATTTAGCCAATAGCCAGCTGTACCTCCAACTACTCTGGCTATACATGCAGTTATTTATGCATCTGTAGTTGTTGTCTGTGCAAATGTATATATTCACATTTAAAGTTTATTTGTAAAGAACAAAACATTCATAGAAACTATTTTAAACCCATATAAAACAAAACCCCAATCCCCAAACAAGTGACACGTTCATTTAGTCTGAATCCAAAAGCCAAGTTTTAACAGTTTAAACATCACACTGATACTATTTTCTTGAGCAAAAAACCCATACTGTAGCTTGAAGCAACATATTTTCCAAGTAATATTTCCATTCCAGGCACAACAACGGATATGTTGACATTTATTTGCTACGTGTCATTATTTAAAGTGCTGCAGCTACATTCCTTTTGCTTTATTAATGGTTTGTCACTACAGCCGTGTCTACACTTGCCTCACTTGAAAGGAGAAAACAAAAAAATAAGAAAACATTAATAAAAAGGGCTTCCTCTATTTGTCAGGTCTGGTACGACCCCACCAGAAATGATACCAGCAGCAGTACTGGCTACAATTCACTGGCAGGAATTTTTGGCAGTGTTTCACAAAGATGTGCTCCAGGAAGAGTGAAGACATCTACCATGAGACTGGCAGACTTCACTGCAAAGCCAAACCCTTTGGAAACACAGGCCTCACGCACTTTTTGAGCTTATTTGTTCATCCACCCTGCTTAAAACAGATTTATTAGCTGTGCTTTCACACCCCTCCTATAGCCCAGTGTTCCTCCTCCCTCAGGGGATGCAAAGTTGATTAATACAAAGAAAGTGAGGTCTGAATACAGGGGTTTTTTTCCTGCAAATTGGGAACATTGATAGAAGAAAACACCAGACACGACTCAAAGAGCCAGGTCACATTCCAGGATATGAGAATTCTTCCTTAGCTAAAATATGTGCTGCCAAATACTAACCCACAGCCTTTTTTTCAGGTACTAACTCAAATTTGGGGTTTTGTCTAGAAAGCTGACTATATTTAAATTTTAAAAAGATATTTCCTGTGCGTCTACATTTCCTAGGTTTGGCTGGGACAGGTCACAACAATGCCAGCAAGGAGTAAGAGGCTGCATCTCCCTGTCTAGCTTCCTCCAGGAATATGGAAATCACAGCTTTCCACTTTGCTGTAGAGCAAAGAAGAAACAACCATCCAAGTTTGATGTCTCTGTCCCCAAACAAAACTTCCAAATCTTTTGATGTCTGTAAGTTACTGTTGCAAACTTGATTTTCAATTCAGTACTGCAGCCTTCTGCTGATCCCTGAGATGACTCCATTTCCTTAAATTAATTCAATATGTGAATTAGTAATACATAAATTAGTTGCACATGGCACTAGAGAGAAAATTAAAACACACAGAAGAATGAAGCGTAGCTATCTAAAACCCAATGTCCATGTATGGTCAAATAACATGACCCAACAGGTTACGTCAGTTTTCCTGAAATTCCAAAAGCAGTGGAACCACATCAAGATACCCAATTCTACTTTTCCTAGAAGGTTTCACCCATGCTTATTTATAGGGCTAGAGGCCAAGAACATTTTTCTTTCTGTGATTTTCTTCCTACCTTCTGTATTTTACAAAGCCAAAGGACCTATTCCAGCTATGGCAGACAAATTCAGAGAACCTGGCAGAAGCAAGAGGAGTTGTGAATATTGAGTCCTGTGACTGCTCTTTGCAAGGACTTGATTTTTATTTCCCTGCAGCAGACCATTAAAAGCTCCTGAACAAAGTGTTCTGCTTTTTTATCACAATCATCTGGAATTACAGAAGTTGTACTACAGCAAGGACAGAGAGTTTCAATACTAAGTTTTATAACATACCCAGGTTTATTTAATATACAACTAAAATTCAGTGCTAAACACAAATTTTACTCCTGCAGTGCATATTATGGGGTATTCTGCCTGAACAGAAAAGAACACATTGTAAAAACAATAAGAAGCTACCCCACCTTCAATCCTAGCCTTGATAAAAAAAATACTTGAAATGTACACAGTATAAACTTAAAATGGAAGAATTTTCTCTTTCCAGCCTAAAAAAGAAACCCTTTACCACTTCCCCATGACAAAGTTCACACACAAACGGCACACACAGGGTTACACAGTCTAACAGATTCCTTTCTACCACTGCTTTAATACATGTACTATAGGAACCCCTCTTCTACCATGCTGTACGGGCTGGGTGAGCTCCTCTTGCACAGAGGCTGTTGCACTGGTCAGAGAAATAATCCAACCCAGCAGGAGCTTCCTTAGTACTTTACAACCACGGGCCAAGCCAGTTCTGGTGTTATCAGAAGCCAAAGTCTGTTGATAACTGCCCTGCTGACCAGCAGTCACAAGGCAACTGTTTCTCCCCCCAGCCAGACATTTTCTCTGGCAGGCCAGGTTCTGCAGTGAGGATGTCCAGAAATTGGCAGTTCTCTGACCCAAAAAGAAAAGGATTTGTGATATCTGATCTGCATCCTCCCAAACCACATCCTGACAGCATGGCCAGCCCAAAACTTCCAGCATTGCCTGCACAGCTAATGTGAACACAGGAGGGGTCCCCCTCCTCTGCACTGCACCAACCCTCAAACACTTGTGTTGTTATAACCAGGAAAAGAGGCAGTAGGAATTGCTTAAAAGGGCTTCGCCATTGTTAAAAAATATGTATGGAATCATAGGTTTGTGTCAGAGGGAGTCCCACCTGGCACACTGAGAGGTCAAACACATCTTTAGAAACACATGCCCTGAAAACAGGGAAGACTCAAATATTTCTAGATAAAAACTCACTTTGGAAAAGATATACAGTAAAACATAATGAGATTTAAAAAAAAAAAAAAATTCAGTATTCACAGAAGCCGTTACCTGCAGCATATATTATTCTTCTTCCATAAAGAGAAATAGTCCTGAAATTATTTGTTATTTTCCAGGACGTTATATGTGCAATTGAAGAACCCTATCAAAGTCTGGCATGTCAAATCATGTTACTGCTGGTTATTATATAGTTGAAGAAATGGGTGGTTGTCTAGAGAAATTTCAAATAACCTTTTGAATAAGAAAGAAAAATAACTAGGAAAAAAATTTCTAGTACATACAAGGAGAATATGTACACAGAGTCTTATTTGTACACACATATTCCCAGAACCTAAGAATTTAATATGGGTCTACAACCCACTAGGAAGGCTGTGAGTGAGGAGTGCTCCTTCTGCACATTCCTGCTGATGCTGGAATTCATGTGCAAGAGATGAGAGAACTCACACACTGACCCATTTGCCTACTGTATTTTGTACAGCATATGTTGAAATTCAGGATTAATTAAAACATACATAACACAATTCTATTTTTCACTGAAAAGCAGAGTGGTAAATATAGCTGCTTTCAAGAGACTCCTGCCATGGCTTGCCACTCCAATTCAAAGAGGAGTGGTAATAATTGTTCATGTAGAAAAGCCTCTTGAGACATGAGCAGTACCTGGAGGTATGTGCACAGATGGTTGGTCAAGGCACAAACAGTCTGGAATTTGTCTTGTCTGATGTGCCTTCATTAGTTTAGTTAAATCACATCCGTCTGCAGCGCCACTGAAACCTGAACACATTCTTTCTCTGTTTAATTACAAACACGGTAGATTAATTTGGAAGCATCCAAACAGCCGGGCTTCTTCATAACAATTTTGAAGAAACACATGCAATTCTAAAAATCTCTTATGACAAAAGAAAACAGATTAGAGGGAATACATACACACAATCCACTGGCATTTTATGAAGAGGTAGTGAAATGCCTGCTGCTTGCTCTCTCTGCCATTTCACAGACACAAGGCCACAGTAGCTGGATCCTATCTCCAGCAAGCTGAAAAGCATAAACATCCTCTCAAAACTTAACCACTGTCATTAATCAGTGGGTTTATTCCCCTCTAGTTTATTTTAAACAACAACACATTTCAATGTGCATGGTACATTCCATCTCTGAAGATGGAATTATCAGCAGTGTTCAATTCTACGCAGGATCAAGCAAAGTTAATATTGTTTTTCCCCCACACTGGTGTTAGATTCCCAAGGCAGCAATCCAGAGGGTAATGATATGAAGATTTTCAGTAGTTTGCATTTATTTAGACCTAAAATTTGACCTCAAATTTTCCAGGCTTGAAACTACATTATCTTAAAGAACAACAAATTTGCGCTGTAACCAGCTGCACACCCCTCATAGGAAATGTTTGTCATTCAGGAACAGAAAAACTATTAAAAACTGGTTCCGAGCTTAACCTTAGGAAGAAATGGAATAACCAAGTAACTTCAAACATGTACCAGAAATGAGCATCAGGAATGGGGATATCAGGTCAAACTGCATCACGCAGGAGTGTCTTATTTCACAAAGCAAGTACAACTAATCAGCAGATAATAGCTCTGATGAAATAACTGGAATAAAGCAAGCTGGCACACAAAGGAGTCCTTTACCAAAGGAAAACCTCACCCCACTAGGGGTTTTTCCCCTTGGTTTTCCAGGGGGAAATCTTGTGAAAACTCGCGTAGGAAAAGCGAGCTTGCCCTCCTCCCACCCCACGCCTGGGGTGTGCAGTACCTGAAGGCCATCATATTCATGTGCAAACCTAGTGTAACTAGATTTAAGGGAATAAAATACACCACGGGTGAAACAGACCTTCAAATTTTTTATTAGGCTTATATTAGCTATGGCTGAGCAGAAAGCCACAGGCAGACAAGTTAATCCAATGGTTCCACAGCATTCTCGCTTCTGCAAATAATATTAGAGCAGCAAATTCATCTGCTGCTCAAAAATCAATTCCAAAACATGCAAACACACCACAGCTACAGCCTGCACTGCTAGCAGAAGAGCAAGCTGCAGAGACAACTTGTATACAACTCACTCTCACCATGTGGGTTTTTCTGTGCTGCTTCTTCCATCTGAAAATTAAGTTAGTCATTTTTGCTATTTATATTCCTTTCCTTCTTTGTTCTCACACCTTTCTTTCCTCACCTTCCTCCATATTAATCACAACAGATAAAGGGACTCACGAGGGATGTAGCTGCAAAAATAGAGAAGTTTTCAAGCACACAGCTCTCACACTATTTCACAGTAATTCTTCTAAGCAACCATAGGCTGAGTTTAACTCTTCTTGCACAATAGTGGCCAATTACTTTTTTCCTATGAATTTTAGTGTTGTTGTTTTTGCCACAATTTGGTTTTAAAATAGCAGCTACTTCAAACTTTTTTCTCTTTTCAAGGGAAATTATTTTATGCACTTCCAAAAATACAAGCAGTAATTAACATTTCAAACTAATTTGTTGCTGCTTGTCCACCCTCAGAGACATTTGAGTTAAGAGAGTTCTGGGTGCTGTTTAATTGCCAGCTGTACAACACACTCTCCCAACTGCACTCAGCATTTCCGTGCTTTTCTAGAAGATCACAAGTCAGGAGTAGACCTAGATTATATAATTAGGAAGAAATTCTTCCCTGTGATAGCAGTGAGGCCCTGCCAGAGGTTGCCCAGAGAAGCTGTGGTTGCCCAATCCCTGGAAATGTCCAAGGCCAGGCTGGACAGGGCTTGGAACAATCTGGGACAGTGAAAGGCATCCCTGCCCATGGCAGGGGGGTGGAATGGGAAGCTTTAAGATTCCTTCCAACCCAAACCACTCTTGTGATTATCTGATGACATCTGCCTCTCCACAGGTCAGCAGGAAAGCACAGAGCTCTTCCAGCTGTGGTGTCCCATTGCCAGGGCAAGGAGAGGAGGATGACAGTGGCCAACAGCCCTCCCTCACAAACTGGAGAGCCTAATTTGGGACACCCAGCACACAAATTGGTCCCCTAAGTGCAGAGAGCCAATCTATGCAACAGAGACAAATTGCACACTTCCTAACCAAATGATCACCCTTTTCAGGTTCTCTGCGCTGCCTCTGACAAAAGCAATTTGCAAGTAAAATTCACACAGTGTAGCAAGATCTTCGGTAAGTTTAAACACAATTGGAATAACCTTCTATTTGCTTGAAGCAATTTGTGTGAGGAGGAAAAACTCCCTCCAGTCCAGACTTACACCTGTCTACAAACTGGGCCCTGATCCTGCAAACATTTGCACTGGAGTACATCTTTAAGCTCTTGTAATACTTTTATTAAGTACTGAACTCCCCCAGATCAGGGCTGCAAGCCCAAGAACGTGCCCAGGGACATGGGCAGAACCGCCCCTAATAGAGACATTCTTGCACAAAGGTGAAAGTCAGATAAGGCACAGGTATGCTTCATCTATTTGCTTTCTTCCTCCATTTAATAGCCAAAGTATTAATCATGGTTACAGGTTGATAAGCAGAGCATTTGTCGATAAATACTCTCCCCTTCAACTCTGCTCTCTCAAATAATAATCTCTCTGCAATAATACCACAAAGACCTTGGTTATCTCTCCTGGAGTTCCTGTGCAATGGGGAATCTACTGGAATCAATGGGGTGGGGATTATTTTTTTTTTTTTGCCCCTAATTAAACTTCGAAGCAGGAAAAAAAAAAAAGGCTATCTACGATATCAATCTGCAGCTCCTGAAAAGCCTGCATACCAAATCCCATTTCCAACAAGGTCTCAGCACACCTTTGTGCAACACAAACTCCGCTGCTGTCGCCATTCCGCGCTAACCTGACTCCGGGCTGACAAAGTGGCTCATTGTGTTATTGTGGGAAAGAGCTCCGCAGAGATCTCCCATTCCGCCCTGGGATTCAGGACCAGGCATTCACACGGGGCAGCCGCTGCAAGGGAGCACCTCTGCATGGCTGCCCGAGAGGTTTCTCATGGAGGAGGAAAGTTGAGCCTGTCATTATCATCGTGCTCACAAAATCCAAGTGCTTAAACCACATTAGTAACAAGAAAACCAACCCAAGACCCACCACTCAAACCCCATCACTCCATAACTTTCCAGCATCAAGAGAAAAAGTTTTATTACACCATCCCTCACTTTCACAGAGCATTAAGTACATTTTTCAGAATTTCTTTACTTTTCTGAACTGCTTCATGAAAATGAAGACAATATGCTACCTATGAAGGCTTCTCCTAATTGGAGATAGACAGGAATTTACATTAAACAAAGACCTAAAACTCACCAGCAAAAAAGAAACACACACACAAAGTCAAGTCATTGTTCCATTTTTGATTGAGTAATTTTGGTATCCAGGACCTTACAGGAAAGAAGCCTCTCCCACTCCAGGTATCAGATTTTTATCTCCAATGATAATAAACCATCAATGAATGAAAAAACCCTATATCTCTAAATGCAGAGTACTGGGGGGGTTGCTTTCTTTAGGGCGGGAAGACAAAGGGTCTCAGTTTAGACAGAAAATGCTGTGCTGAACGTGCCACCTGCTGCAGTTAGAAAGCTCAGGTTATTGATTAAATGGTTTAAAAGGGAAAACCTTTGGGGTTTGCTACCTCTCTGAAGTGGGGCACAGTTTGTAACACAGACTGAAGGAGAAATAAAGTGCTGTTTATACAGCAAGGACAATCCATGGGGTCACCCAGCACTCAGGTGGTCTGTACCCACTTTAATTCTGAATCCTCACCCTTCTAAGCTCGTTCCCATACTCTGCCAAATCATTCAGGCAATGGAAAGATGAAAATTATTCTCAATAAATTGTATTGATCTTTGATAATAATAAATACAGTTAAGTACTGAACAGCTTGTCATATGAATTGGGAAAGCAACAGCACTTAAAAACTACACCAAACCCAGAAGTGTTGGTTGAAAGGCAGGCTGAGGACATGGTGCCAGCAGGACAGATGCTCTTCCCAGCCTGGGTGAAGTCAAAAGACAGCAGCCCCAATCCTACCAGTTACAGGAGTTACTCATTAATAAGTTACAAGTCTTTGTTAATTAAAGCTTCCTAATATTTCACCTATTGACTTCGATACTACAGCTTTCAGGTATGAGCAGTATTATTAAGGGCCTTGAAAGAAAGCTGTGGAAATTCAAGATACCTATACATACAAGCCAATAATAAGAACCAAGGTGAGCTAAATAAAGGAAAGTAAATTCCTGCAAACTGAATTTTTTGTAATGCCAAGTTTGTATTTAATCAAAAAGGGGACAGTCATGCTTCTTTATATTTCCCTATTGATACAAGCACATGCAGCTCCAATGAAGCTAATTAAACCCTTGAAGCTCAAGTGAACTTTCCAAATCCTTTAGATGACAAAATTCCAGTCAAGCAAAAAAACTTAAATAGTCAAGCAGCAGAAAGCAAACCAACTTTCAAGCTTCACATCACATGTGCTTGAAGTTTCATTTGCCCTTGTTACACTTAGAGAAATTAATTTCTATAACCACTTACCAAACTTTAGAGGTGCAGGAGTCTAGAGTCTATTCAAATACAGGTAAGAAATCCACAGAAAGGAAAAATCAGAATTGTTCAGGTTGGAAAAGACCATTAAGACCACTGGGTTCAACTGCTAACTGAGCAGTTCCATTTCTACCACTAAACCACGTCCTTACATGCCATATTTACAGATATTTTCAGCACCTACAGGGCTGGTGTCTCCACCACTTCCCTGGGCAGCCTGTTCCAAGTTGTTCTCTGTAGATGTTGGTCTTACTAAGCATCAGTGGGGTTTTGTCACGAGGGAAAAAAAAGGTTGTGACTTATTAAGGCAGATGCACTTTTATTACTGCTCTGTGAGAGACCAGAGTTTGTCCTTCCCTCTCCCTGGCTCTGTAACAGCATTCTCAGTCCCATGGATACACCACACTATTCCAACTTCATCTGTTTCCCAGGCTGGCATAAACAACCTGTTTGCCACTTTACAACATTGGGTAGATCCACTGTACAAGCTCAGAGCAGACTAGCAGCAATAAACTCATCATTAAAGCAGATAATATAAATAATATATATAATATAAATAATAAAGCAGAGCTTATCTTTGAGTCTTTTTACACAAAATCTTTAGCGATGACCATTCACAGGATTTCAGCTTTCTGGGAAGACAATTAAAAAAAGCCCCTATTATGTTCTCTGATAATTTTTTTATTTATAATTCTAGCTAGAATTCAAAAATTGAAGTATTTCAGAAAGGCACAGAAAAAAAATTAGCCTTGCACCCTAAAATATGTAAACCTGAATTTCAAGAAATGAGCTTGGTTAGCATATAGGAGTGGGGAAAATTAACAGCAAGCAGTTTTGGGGGGTTAGAGAAAAGATACAAATATAGAGTTCACCGACAGAATTTCAAAAAACAGGTGAGAACAAAATATACAAGTCCTTCAAATATAAGAAAACCCATCTCATAACTCTACTGAAAGAAAGCCAAGTGATAAAAAACACAAACTAGAAGAAAGGCTAATTCTCTGGAGGTTTTTTCCTACAGTATCTTTCATAAATATAAAGCATTTTACCACCACATGCCCTGACAGCCTTCGCATTTTCCTGGACATGCATCTCACTTTGCCTACTGCAAGAAAAATTCATAGAAATCCTGATGGAGCAAAGAATGTTACACTGAGCTGAGGTCAAATATAGTATATATGCATATAAATAAATCTGAAAAATTCAGTGTGGCTTGACAGCAGCTTTTCTTTGACAGTGGAGGCAGAAACATCAGAATATCAGCAAATACAGGAGTTTCCCTGCAGGGTTCTGACCACATTAGCACGGGACTTGAGCAAGAAAAAAAGCTTTCCCAGTCAAATTTAGTTGTGCTCAATTTTACCTGAATGATATAAGTGACATATGACCTGACAAGATTTTACTCCCAGGGGAGCTCTATCGAGGCATATTCAGTTTGTGTGAATAAGCTGGAACACCCAGGTGTTATCACCGAAAGTATGGCACAATCTCAATTCTTTAATATTTACATTCTGACCCAGTTCAGTCACATTTTGGCAGCAGAGAGCCCACACAGATACCCACCTTAACAATACAGTACACTGTTAATCAGTGGCAAACACCTACCCATTAACACCAGTTGTTCTCCCAGCTAAAGGCTTCCCAGGTCCCAGAGATTCAAGCAGATTGCATTTGCTCCCCAGTTTCTAAGGGGAGACAACTGTCATCATTTGATACGTCAATATCTGGTTTTAAAAATAGGTAAAACTGGTATTATTCTCTACCTACACCATGGCATATTACTCTTGGGCCAGGGGAGGAAGATGACATGTCCATGCAACAATTTTTCTAAAGATTCCCAAAAGTAATAGACCCGTGTAGAAAAAAAAAATGCACTCCCACTCTCTCTCTCATGTGAACATATTCCTCCTCCCATTTCTCTCTCTAGTCCCTAATCATACCTCCAGGTTGGTACAGAAGAACAGCCTGGGTGTTCAGGGGAGGTTTAACCTGCTGGTGAGAACATGAGCAGTGGTGCATACTGCAGAGAAACCCCACAATACCAACCACCTGTTCAGCACCTCATCCTCCTCCTGGTGCTCACTAAGGAAATTCCCTCATCCTTAATGAATTTGGACTATTTTTTTCCATCACCCCAGATGAAACTTCAACTGTAAGGTTTTTATCTAATCTTGCTCTGTGTTCCCAGATGTTGCTGCATCAAGCCCTGCTATGAATAATCTAAATCACAGATTGCCCCTCACCATCCCACAGGTGCCAGAGGTACCTTACAGCTCACAGAGCCTGCTAGAGCACAACACATCTAAGTCAGTGCTACAGCTCTGCAGAAAGTCATCATTGTGCACCACGGTTTTAAATACTCAGAAGTTAGTACAGTGAAATTCCACACAACTACCAGCTGCTTTACCCTCAGCATCTTCTCTGTTCAAGGAAGTGCAGAACAACATCTATTATTTCCACCAGAATCTCAACTTGTTACAACTTTTGTCTTTAAATCTGAAGCTGAAGAGATGCTCTGATTTTCCCTCTTCTCATGGATACACATTTGTGATATAGAATTCTATCTCAAAAGAGTACTTGGTCTGAACTAACAGATGAGTTACCCATATTTGTCTAAATTGAGCAGATTATAACATGTTTATTATTAAGAACATGTCAAGGTACATTAGTCTTCAAGGTTTTTTTTGAACACTTCTTGAATTGATCAAACTAAGGAAAGTCACTCTGTTACTAGTAATTTACTTCTTATGACAAACAGTAGTGGGCTGAGCCTCCTACCTGTAGACAGAGTACTTAGGCTAATAATAAACAAAGAAAAAGCAGTTGTACAATCAGTGACTGCATTCTGCTTACAGCATTAATACTGAAGCATCATTGAGGTTTTAAAAGAATTAAGAATTCCTGAAGATTAACAGAAAGCTGATTTCAAAAAATGCAGAAATGTGGAGGTATCTAACATCACAGATACTTAGCTGATGAGCCAGTAGGATTTTTAGACCAGCTAACAGAGTGGAATTTCACTCTCAGAAGCCACCATTCCCTCCAGGAAGAATCAGTATAGGAAAAGAAATATAGTGCAGTAAAACATTATACACCAGCTGTCAGACCTGAAACTGATACTGTAACAGGGATCTACATTTGTCATCAAGTTACTCAGTCACTGGCAAACTGGTAATGTAGAACTACAGCAAGTAAGCTCCCGATCCCAAATAGAAAGAGCTATGCCAGACAAAGGATGAAGTCTTTTAGGCACTTATGTCAAAATCAGTATAGCACATAGTCATACACAAGGTAGAGGTCACAAAGATTTTTTAAAACATGAATTTAAGAAACCTAATCAGTGGCAAGAAGATATGAACATGCAGAACAGGTGTATAGAAATCACAGCTGGTTCCAAACTGCAGCATCTCAAGACATGCCAGTGGCACCAAAACCAAAACAAGGTGGGTTCTGCTCAGTACAACAGTGTCAGGTCACCCTCCATCAATATAATAAATCTGGTAACTCCTTTTGCAGCTTGCCTTGGCAATTTTATCTCCTGTGGGCTTCATTCAGGGTCCTGCTCTTCCCATATCTAATCACAGCAGTTTGCTATCACCTCCCAAGTCACGAGGTACTACATATACACACATATATACACCTTCATCTGCATAATGGGTACAAATACCTCCATTTATCCTAAGACCCTTGGAATGCTTTAAGCCGTGCTCAGAAATAAGCAAGTTCAAAGAACTACTAAAGCAGTCGAGAAAAATCTCAAATTCTCCCTCTCTTTTCTCCTGGATTTAACCTGCTACCAAATCCTGTGGGGGCTGACAGTGTGTCCTTGAGCCCTGACTCCCAGCACGCCCGCATGCCAGAGCCTTACGCGCGTTCCAGGGAGCGCAGCTCCTGCCACTGGCACATACCAAAGATTCCAGATCATTTTTGCATCACGACTAAAATGTTCTCATCAACCTGGATTTCTGTTATAACACGTTACTCTGGTCGCAAAAAGTGCAATCTCAGCGTAGTGTAAGGTCAGTGTTCTTTCACTAAACCTTCTCTTGGGTGCTGGGGGTGCAGGGAGAATGGGTTAAATTTAACACACACCATAATCCTCATGTTTCCAAAACCAAATTCCAGCTATAAACCTTAAGAATGCCACACACCTACCAAATTCTTTTCTCTTTTTATTAGCATGGGGAAGATAGGAACAGGGTACTTCACTAATGCCTCATCTCTTCATTACACTGCCTTCCTCCCACAAATTTTAATGAATTGCCAAATACACGTTGCTAAGTTTGAGAAACTTACAGGAAAATGAATCCTTTATGAAAATACTCATTGCTAGAAACACAAACAGGAAAATAGACGGTAAACAATAAATTCTCATTGTATTTAATAGCCGAAGGTCTTTGTTCACAACAGCTACCCCAGAACATGCAGCCACATTCATGGGATCGAGTGAATTCTATCTGAAGTTTACAGAAGGAAGCATATACAAACAGCCTCACAAAGGTATTTTCCTAGCAGGAAGCCACAAGCACTTCTCTGCTGCTCCGGCGGCAGTGGCCCCGCCATCAATGGGGGAGCCGTGGCAGCAGTGCTAAACACACTTTACTTTCACCATGGGATTAACCATATCACAAATCACCAATTAAATCCTGCTTTATGATTTAGGCTTTAGTTCATTAACCAATGCAAAGGCAAAACATGCAACAGAGCCTGGTGGAAGTCAGTCAGGAGAGCTTTGCTCTGGCTATCCCTACACTGAGGCTCAGCCCTCTTTGGGATTAAATACCATTTTAATCAACAGTGTTCAAAAGTCTCATTTTTATTAGAAACTAGTGGTTAATTGCTGTACATTGTTGACAGCAATAAATACAAATCACTGAATATTCGATGTACCACTGAGCATGCTGGTGGTTTACCACTACATAAGGGATGTGTATATTTCTGTTGTCCAAAGCTTATCCCTTCACTTAAGATGGGAAAATTAGGAGCTCATCTTCTGCAATGTACAAGTTTCCCTCCCCCACTTCCATTTTTTGGATTTTCTGGCAATAATATTGTTGAAAAATGTATTCTTGAGGACAGGAAATATCCTGAGCAAAGGATATCCAGCTTTATAACACTTAAAATGTTGTGCATTCCTCCTGATCTGTCACTGCACAGGCCAGCTGCCGGCATGCGAGAGCGCGTGCAACGCCCTGGGGTGGCCAGGAAGGACCTCCCCCTGCATAGTCCCCCAAGATTCCAGCATCACAGCTTTGGATAGACCAGCTCCTTCAGATTTCCTCAAGATTTCCCTTTTCTGTGTACTCAACCCCAGCCATCTCTATGGTCCAAAGAGACGTGATGCAACGCAGCTTTCCAAGCACCGCTGGCTATCAGGAGCACATCCTCTCCAAAGTCTCCTGATAAGGTGCTTTAAAGTATGCCCACAATCCTCATCTTAATGGCCTAATCTGATGTAGGTGGCTTGCCCTTTCAGAGATCCCTTCGTTTAATTTCCTCAACAACTGCACTCCACAAAAGCAAACATCCTGTCCCACTTCCAGAGCCAGATCCCAGTCGTGGCAGGCAGCTGCCAGCAGCACAGGCACGAGGAGAGCTGGGACGAGCAGCACGGATCCAGTTCATGCTGGGGAGCTCCACCAGCTGTCCTGTTATGGAGCCAGTTCACCCACTGGAATGGGTCAGAAGTTATAGTAATGGACAGTTTGCTGTAAAATAAAGTTTGACAGCTTTTCAAGCATCCCACCCCTAAACTGGCGTCCCCATGAGACCAGCTAGGGGCCCAACAAACATATTGTTAACTGGACTTCTGTGGGTAACAGCAACTGGACAGAAATCTCAAACTTTTAATGAAGTCACCTAAATTACACAACATAGATACTGGGGATAGTCACACCATCACCTCCTGAACAGCTCTTCCCTGCCTGACCAGCTGCAAGTGCCATGAAACAATATCAAAGTTGATGATTCCCATCTAACATCTTCACGGCAGTCAGTAGATCACATTTCATAACCAAAGGCAGACAAATCTTTACAGTCACACCCACTAAAATCAGGATTCAATCCCTTTAAGGCACTCTGACACTTCAGTAGCTTTCTGTCTCTTCCTATGAGAACAGGCAACACCTAAAGCTAAATGCAAGGAACAGTTGAGGTAGAGCCAAGGCTGCCACCTCTGGAATGAGGGCATCTGTTCCACAGGGAAAAAAAAAAAAAGGCATTTCAAGAAATAAAAGCACTAAATCTGACAGCACAAAACTGCAGCCATGACATTTGGACCTTTCTAAAATACATTTCTCTAAAGGTTTTTAAGTGCCACTTATTCTTTTAATAGGCATCCAAATCTAGCCTCAGTAATAAAACATGCTTACTCTTTACATCTTCCCTAGTCTCTATTTAAATATCTTTTCTTTACAAGAAAACCAAATCACTGTGGTTTTATTGGAGACAACAAGGGGCTAATGCTCCTGTAGAAGACCTCAAAACCATTTTTGGTATACCAAAAATGATGGAACTTCTTGGAGTGTTCTAATACAGCCATAGCCAAAGGATATTCTCATTCCAATTAATTACACTTACAATATCTGACAAGTTCGTGGGTAGGGAAGGTCCCTGTGCACTGGCCCTGGTGTCAGCACAAGGACATGGAGACACTGACTCTCCTAACTCTGTCTTAGGGCAATGCTCAACTGTGGAGTGACACCACGAAATCCAGCAACGCTGCCCACTAAGGACACCAACCTTGACACAGGTGTAACTATATTCAAGGGAGTTTGATTAACTGAGACCAAATATAAACATACAGTTAAATTTTTAAACAGCTACATGGGATAGAAGAGAGAAATCATGACTTCCACAAGAGATATCACCTGCACCTCTTCTCATGGCAGAGCACACCTAAAGATATTTACTCAACTATGGCCACAGTTTCCATAAGAGCAAGTATTTCCTTTGAAAAGCAGTTCCACACAGAGAAATATGTTTGTTGCCTGAACACCACATGCTTGGACACACTCAGGCTTCAGTCAGCACTGCAGCAACAAAAGTTTAATTGTAATGTTTCTCATTTCTGTTGGCTTCCCCTTGTTAGCTGGCATAGGTTAGAGCCTACTCCGTGCCTCACATCAATAACTGATGTTCAAAGTAAAATGCAGAAAAAGGACGTCTTGATCTGCTCAAAGCACAGAGCAAGCACTTTATTATAAAGTCCTGCTTATTCCGGAACACTCAGTGCCTGGGGGAAACTTGCTTCTAGAAATATTGTGCTCAAGTATTTTATAGTCCCAGCAATGCACACAATCCAAATTTATTCCCAGCCAGCAGAGAGCATCACAACTGCCCTTCCATCTCATGACAGTTCCCAGGTGAAGCCTGCTGGTTTCTCCAGGCGTAACTCAGAGTGCTGGATTCACAACACCATTGGGTCTCTGCTCTGAGATCACCTTCCTATCCCACCAACAACCCTCCAAACTTCACCAAACTAGTAGGTCTGAACATTTAAAAGCTGAAATCAAGACATTTCCAAGGGCAAGTAGCTACATTAGACACTGCCAACAAGCTCTGACTAGACTGCAGGAGCGAGCGAGGAAGAGATTTTGGAGAGCACAGTGTCTGCTCTGACACATCTGCCCACGGGGCACAAAAAGAATAGAGCCAACAATGTAAGCAAAGAAATCTTTGTCCTTAGGTGACACTGAGGCAATCTACACATGCCAAAATTGTTGTGCAATTAGTATGTTCTTAATTCTGTACCCTTAGAGAAGTGTACTTAATCAAATAAAAACAACGTAATGCAAAATAAAACAACTCAAGTAACTAATTAGCTAAAAGATGTGGAAAGGAAGCAAAATGAAGTGCCTAATTATATATCTTCAGTTCAAGTGTACAACACACTACAGACCTATAAAAAAACCATACCACTTGCTAATTAATCTAAACAATCCAACTGAACACCACTACTGAATAGAACTGAAGAGAAAAAGTTAAGAAAGAAACAAAATGGTTAAAGTCTTTCCAGTGAGTTTCACTCAAATCTTTTTACTCCTTTGAAGTTAAATGACAAACTTGAACTGAATTCACAAGATTCAAAGCCTTCTTCAAGACAATTTCATGCAACACAATTCATTTGAAGACATTATATCAAAAAAGGAGGCTTTTTGAGGTTTTCTCCAATATCCACAGAAATTGTATACTCTCCTATATACTCAGCATTTATTTCCACAGAGGCATCTCAATCTGCAAAGTCATTAAGCCTCTTGAGAAATTGGACAGGTAATAATTCATCAGGGGATAATTTCTCTCAAAAACCTTCATCCCCATTACTGCATTTCTTTGCCGCTCAAACACACTCCAACACTGACATTCTCAGTCATGAATGTACAATATAAACACGAGCCATCGAAGCTGATCAGATCACTGACAACTTTAACAGCTTAAAAACTTAAGTGTTTTAGGGATAAATATCTTGAAAACAATGAAGCTCTGCTGATATGCATCAGAGAAAAAGGCCACCTACATGCTTGTCAAATTCCTGTTTTTGTTCTAACCTGAACAACCACTACAGAAAACAAGCATCTGTAGGAAAGTGAGGGAAACAAAAAAGGTAATGGAGCATTTCAGATGATATAAAGTCCCCTCAGACATTTGTCCAAATTCAGTTTCATAGACACTAAGTGCCAAATACAACGAACATTTCTGAAGTTTGTTTATGATAAGCTGGTTTAGTTGTTTTCTTTTTAATTATATGTCACCATCACTACTTCAGTAACAACACCTAACATCCCAAATCCTTCCAGGTGCCCTGGAAATAGCACCAGCACATTCTGCAGAGAAATGCTGCAGCATTTGAAAATACAATGGAAACATGTCCTTCCTTATAAAATCAAAGCAATTGTTATAAAAAATAAGGCATTCTCAGTATAGTATACCAAGTTGAGCAAAATTCAGTTCTTGAGTAGGAATGCATGAATTTAATTGAATCAGATGGACTCGGGGCTCTTTCTCATTAGGAGTAAAACAGATTAAATGTCAGTATTTGCCAAGGTATTATCAACAGTTTCATGAAAATTAATAAAGGTAAAAAATTGGGCTTGAGTTGTCTTAAGTACAATAATTATCAATTTAAAGAGATTTTAAGGAAGATTTTAGAAAACCATTTTTAGAAATACTCAAGAAGCCTTAAGCTGCACTCAACATGCAAGTTCCCATCAAGCCACATTAACAGTCCTCTAAAAAACAGAATTAACCAAAAAGATGCTTGGAATTCCTTCTGCATTACACAGACCTTCCCATCTGCAGTCTGGCATCCCAGCTCTCTCTCATGCCTACACTGAAATCCTTCAGCCAGCCTTGGGCAGACAAAGCCCAGTCTCCCAGGATGTGACAAGGAACAACAGTGAGGGCACAGCAGCCCCGGTGTAGGTGACTCTGTGTACCTCAGCTGAGCCCACTGCTGTAAGGGCAGACCTCCACATACACACACACAGAGGGAAACATGACCCAGAGCTACATTCTGGGGTGGAAACACCGAACAGATCTCATTAATTGTTGCTCCGGATCTCAACACGCCTTTTTTTTTTTTTTTTGGATGTGTCCCAGTAGCTGAGATTTCCAACCAGCACATTAAAGGATATGTTAATAATCCAGTAGTTCTTTCTACCACCTGGAATCCAAGACACACCTCTAAGGTACCTGCTACCTTTCTGTTATCCATTCATACCTTGGTATTCCAGCATTAGAGCTGTGCCTGCACTTCAAAGCTTGCTATCCCTTCCCCCATAAGGACAGGAGTAAAAGATCCCTGGACAAGCGCTTCAAGTCCAACACACCCTTTGCTATTTCAGGCTCTAACATAAGCAGATTACAGCTCAGCTGTGTCTGTCTGAACTTTTGTTTCCCTCTTGCCAATGCTGCACTAATTATCCCTGAGAAAAGACAGATTTTAATTAACAAGCAATGACCAACTTTTATTTATAAACTCTTTCTTCCCATCCAAGTTCTGCCTCTAAGTAGCTATTAAACACCAAGTTTTAGCAGTGAGTAATTAGGAGATATTCTCACCACACAGAGTTAATGCAGAATTCACACAAAGCAGGAGATGCAGGTCATGGGGGCTGCCAGGGATGCTCTGTCCATGGGAGAAGCCAAGATGAGCCCCTGCCCCTGGGAGAGCCTTTTCACAGAGCCAGGGTACACATGCTCTTGCTGCACACGCTGTTACAGCCAGGCTGGGTGGCTGCTACCCAGTGCAACCTGCTTTGCAGTGAGTAAATATGAAAAAACCAGAGATCTCTGCCTCAAGCTGAGATCTTCCCCTGTGAGAGGGGAAAGGGAAGCTCTTTCTTGATGCCCTTTCATATAGGGAATGTGCAAGCCTGCCTCTTCAAATGTGAGAAACAAGAGCAGAGACAGCTTCAAAGGAGGGAAAATTAGTTATTGGGACAGGTAGTTAAAATGAACACTGAAGGAGAACATGTAATTTAAATGAAAACCAGGTAGTTGAGCTGGTTCTTTTAACTGGCACATCACCTGCTAAGGACTACGACACAACTCAGAGCAAGCTGCCCCACACACACACAGCAGAGCAGTGAGGAGCCCATGAGACTGCACCTGCAGCACCTTGCACTTACCTTCTCTTAACCCTTCTCCTTCACCGTGAGAGGTGGTGCTCAGGGAACCAGACTGGTGGTCAGGGAGAACAACCACTCACTTCAAACAGCACAAGTACTAAATGACTAAAGGCAAAGCCCAATACACTTTTTGTCCATTTAACCAGGATGGTTCCTCTCTGTAGTCCACCCCAGCAGGAACGTCCCTGCCTGCTGGGGAGCACACTGGGGCAGCAAGCACAGGAGGTGTCCCAGGACCCACTGTGCCCCACACAGGTACAGCAGGAGCCTCACTGGACCCTCACTGCCTGTGCCAGGATGGTCCTCACCCAGCAGCAAGGAGAGACAGATATTCAAGGCTGACTTCCAGAGCAGCCCAGGGAGTTTGACTCACTGAGCCAAAACAAGAATAAAGGGAGTGAGAGGCAGGACTGACCTTTCAGTAGCAGCACCAACTCAAGGCTGTGTCATCAGAGCACAAACTCACACTCTGATGTACATCAGCAGTATTTTATCTACTGATATGCACATGGAGTTGGATCTCAGCAGCTTCTTTTTTAATATCATTAAGTTTAAATACTTGAACTATTCCGCAAAGTTCTGTACAGCAAACACTTGTGAAACCATTTCCTTCCCCCACTGACGACAACGTACTTAGAGAATTATTTGATTTACACCACAAAGGGAATTCAAACATAGCTCAAGAGCAAACAAAACTTCCTGCACCATACACACTCAACCTATGTAAGATCTGTGAAAAAAACCTTAGCGTTTTATCGTCCTTGTGACTTCTGGGCACTCAATGCCCAACAGCTGCAAGTTTCATCTTCACAGAGCCAGTCAGAATCATCCCATCAGAACTTCTGAGTCGCCACAGCAATCAAATGTTATTAGAGGGAGATTAATTGGAGTCAGTACATGCAGTTTAGGTTTAGAACAACAAATGCTAATTTCTCAAAACTGATGAGAACGGAGGGGAAAAAAGGACTTGAAAAACTTTATCTACAACTGTAAGCTCTTTTTTGTTTTTCCAGAAAAGACAACTTGAAAAATTTTGATTCCCTTGTTTGAGAAAGAGGGAAACTTCAACTAAAATTTTATCCTGATACCATGGTAAGAAGACAAAAATGTAATGCAGCATAAAAAGGGGTAAAAGAGGGAAGCTAAGAATAGACAGTGAAAGTAGTACAGAAATTTGGTAAGTGAAACCAAGGCTAAAGTCAAGACAAGTCAGAGAAAGAAAAATAACCATGACTTGCAAGAAAACAGAAAATGAGCTGCATTCTAAAACAAACTAAGGAGGACTGAACTCCAATAGTGGCATAACCCCACTGCAAAACAGAAGTGAAAATAGGGCTAATGATGCAGAGGAAAAGAATTTAATGAATTCTTCTGTTTGGTATTTGGAAGAGCTACAAAATGTACTTGTTGACTTATCCCAGTGGGCAAGTCAGCCCCAAAATCTTTCAATTAAGTTTTGATTCAAACCTTTAAAGAAATGCCTGACTTACTGCCAACAACAGGACACACTGATGCAGAGGGATGGAGCAGAGAGAGACTGTGTTAACCCTGCAGCAGTGGCTGAGAGGGAAGCAGGTTGCCCAGTGCAATTATATCCCATTAGTAAGACACAGCTTTCAGATAAAACAATCAAAAGTCAATGAAGGATTCCAGTGATAAGGAATGCAAAGATAGGAACATAATCAGCATTGTCATTCTGTATAAAACAGGCCCTGTCAAACAAATCCAAGTGCGCTCTCGGCCGAGATTACACCTTTGGTTGGAGAGATAGCTGTGTTAGCACATGTGTGTTCTTTAGCCAGCCTCTGACTTGGTACCACAAAAAACTGATAAAAGAGTTCACTCTGCACAATCAATATGAAATACCTTCAATGTATTAAGAGCTGGCCAGCCAAGTGACCACAGATTAATCTGTGAGCTGATAACACCGTGCGCCCCACTGCCCAACACATGGCACAGCAGCCCTCTCAAAGGGCTGGCATTTTTATACGGTCCCAGGGCCAGCATGGACTGGACATTAAAGAACAGTAAGAACCAGTGAGCAGAGCAGGAGCCAGGCAAATCAGAGTTGGGCACAACATTAGAAATGAAAATCCAAAGATTAGCTACTGAAGTAGATGGAATCAGCCAGGGAAAGTGAGCAGTATTTCCTCCTCTTATGGAAATATGACTTCATGTGCTCACCAGAAATATAAATTACAAGTAAGCCAGGATAACTTTATCCTTTCTAAAAAAGAACTATAACCTTACTAAATCAGGTGTATGCTGTACTGCCTACTGACAAATGTATTAGTTTGCAAAGACCTAGCTGGCATTTGTAAGGGAACTGTCCTTGCCCCCCTACCCCCAGCAAGGCAGCCTTGTACAAAGGCTTCCTACAGATACAATAAAATATGCTGAGCAGAAGGCAAGTAGTTATTACCCTCTTGCCAAGGAAACCTCCTCTGGGAGAGGCTTTCAGAGGTATGAAGTGCACACAGGCACTTGTCAAGAGCTGCCTTGGGGAGGGAAACCCCCACACATGTGCAGACCACTAATAAGATTTCTAGTC
Source organism: Ploceus nigricollis (assembly GCA_013399945.1). Classification (NCBI taxonomy): domain Eukaryota; kingdom Metazoa; phylum Chordata; class Aves; order Passeriformes; family Ploceidae; genus Ploceus; species Ploceus nigricollis. The sequence continues at coordinate 504,534 of VXBC01007976.1, forward strand.
CAGCCTCAACTGAAACAAGCCCCAAACAAAGTATTTCCAGTATTTTCACCTCTGTGTCTTGTTTTCTCAGCTGCAAAATGGGGATAATGAAACACATTACCTCTGTTAGTGCCCTGGTCTCTTCCAAGGGAAGAAGAACCAGCATACTGGTTATTCACCAGTGTTTATTTAATGATTTCCTACTAAAATTGACAGCCTGCCCCAGCCAGTAACACTAATTATCACTTCATGGGATCTGTTTGACTGTCCACATAAAAAACTACAGCTTTACACTGCAATTTTTTTCATATTGACCTTCCTAAATCAGGAAATGCTTAGCAGTTCGTGGGTGAGACTGAAACTAAACCATACTACCCAGCCAGCATTAAATAAAGCCCCACTGATCACTTCTGCTGTGCTCCTGGCTCTGCCAACCTGCTCAGGGATGCTCCCTCTGCCCCACTCCCAGCCAAGTTCTTCCAGTCAGCTCCTGGCCTCCCACCAGCACTTTCACCCCTGGAAGCTCAGTTAGTTCTTGTTGCCCATGTTAACTTTTCCCTTGCCACAGTAGGCTGAAATCCCACCAGAACAATAAAAATCAACTCCAACGTACTGTGCACCAACTCAGCCACGACTGAGCAAGTGGCCACGATGCGAGATGCTGTTCCCAGTTGTTTCATCAACTCCTCAGTCAGAGCAGTTTTAAATTAAAAAAAAAAAAAAAAAAAAAAAAAAAAAAAAACAAACCACCAAACCTACAAAAGCCACTTTTAAGTGCACTGGCTTATTGTGATCTTTAATTAGCACCAGGATTTCAGATAGTGCACACCCATGGCCCCAGAAGGGGGTGAGGGGAGTACGTGTGTGCGCTTGTGAAACCATTGTTCCTCCATCAAATACAGCTCATCCTCCAGCCCATCCTAGTTCCCAGCTGCCCAGTCACACAACTTTTAAAAGTTCAACAGCTGGGTGTTTTATAACCCTGGAGAACTCCCAAGCCAATCCTTACGTCGCTGGCAAGGAGCCCCGGCCAAAGGCTGGGGACCCCACGGGGAACGTTCAGGGCTTCACCTTCCTCCTCCTGCTGCTGACAAAGGCAAAGTCCACACTCAGGCACCCAGCACAGTGTTTTGTTAGCAGCAAATGACAGAGGCATGGGGCAGTGGCTGGGATCCAGGATCTGCAACCATCTGCAAGTCTGCTTGGCTTTTGTTTCACTCTCCAGCACTGATAGATGGAAACAAGTTCCCAGCTCTTCTACATCAGCATAAAGACAATTAATACAACTTTTACCCCCCAAGCAGCTTGGGGAAAAAGCACATCACAAACTTAAGTGAGAGTGTTGATAATATATTTAAGTAAAGCCTGACTCTTTAAAACAAAAAACATTCCACCCCAAACCAAAATCTCAGTTGTATCACAGAGGACACCTTTGTCAACAAGTTCCTGTGACTCCTGTTGCAGAGGAAAAGGCTCAGATGAAAGTCTGCAGGACTCACTGCATCCTCCTCTCTCCAAAAAAACATTAACTTCTGTCTGACACAAAAGCATTTCTGCTGGGAAAGGGAACACCACAGGTCAGTATTGAAGAAATTTCAGAGTAGCTACCAAGCAATTAGCTGGATAATACCTCCTCTACATGCTGACTTTTTCCTTTTCCAGAGTCCTGGTGCAAGCAGACCCAGCAATTTGCTGGTTTTACAGCCACTTCTGAAGTTGCAGATGACCAAATTTAAATTTTCCTTTCCTTATCACTGAAAGTATTTCTACTTTGGCTTTGTACATTTGTTCACTGATTTCACTTTTTAAAAAAACTTTTACCTTGTGTTTCATTACAACTTCCATCTTCTACCAGCACACAAATTCAGGCATTTTTAAATATTTAAATTCACATTTGTATAAGCCTGACCTTGTTACTTTTTTTTCCCCCCTAAGACAAAGTGTAAACAAAAGTTTATCTCGCATTCTGATTTTGCTTTGAAGCCTGTGATTATCTGAAGAATTGACATACTCTTTCCCAGAGATTATCCTCAGTAAAGTTTTGGATACAAACCTCTCCACTTTGATAAGTGATCCACCACTTTTGGAAAGCACCTTTGCTGTCTGACCTGGTGTTCAAAGCTCTTTGAAAGCCGCCCATCTCCTTTCCTGGAACTATGTTACATCAGGACCTTCTACCAATAAAAGTAGCAGGACATGAAAGCTAAATTCCACCAGGACTGCAGCCATACTGAAGCTGCACCACCAGTATTGTGCAGCTCTGCACATGCACAACTTCAGGTGCAAGCAAACTTGAAAAAAAAGTTGCCAGTTGAATGCCAGTTTATTAAAAAATAAGGATTAGATTTATAAATTTTGCTGTTTCAATGAATGCCCACAGTACTTTCATCAGACTATATTCCAGGTTCTCTGTTCTCCCACTTCCTTGAAATTCATCTGCCACTTGTACACTCCTTATTCATATATGGGAATATCACAGCCACATATTCTCTAACAGCCTTGCATTAAGCCCTGTACATTAAAAGTACTCAGGTCTTTCTGCATGCCCTAAGTTGGCTCCTGTTTAGATAGCTGGGCTGGGTTTGGACTAAGCTGCTCGATCAAATTCTAAAGAAGTTTTTATTTATTGACATCTTGCGTCCACACGTTCATCTGCCAGCACTGGCTTTTGGCTTAAACAGTCCTGTATGCGTTCAATGTTTACCTCTCTGATGGATTTAGAGATAGTAAAGTTCATTGGAACTTCTTTCCTGTTAAATATTTCTCCATCTCATCTTACGAGAAAAGCTTTCCACGCTTCCAGTCATGCTTGTAACCCTTGCCCGTAACTCTACCACTTCAAATTTACCCATCTTTCACTAACATAGGTGATCAGAAAGCATACACTTTCCAAAACAAATCCCAGAAGGACTTGCAAAACAGTGTTAATCTCCCTTCCCATCTCTATTAAAAGCAAAATAAGATTCCCCCCTTGGGTGGATACCTTTCTTCATGGCTGTATAACCACTATCAGACCACGTTCACACTCTGGTTGAGCAGTTGCACAACAAAGTCTCCACATCTGCTTGAAGAAACTTCATTGCTAATATTGATCACAAAGGTCAGGAAGAGCTGCTGTTGGCAGAAAAACAAAGAAAACCTTTGTCTAATATACCAGAATAGCTAAAAAAGGTATTTATCTGTTTCTTCCTTCCAATTGTGTATTCTGTGTGTGATGAGAGAAGAGTTGTTGCTTCCCCTCCCCATCTGCCAAATCCTTTCATAAATGCACAAGTTGAATATTGCAAAACATTTTCTGAGAAAAGTAGGGATATGGAAAAATACTAAATCAGTGACACTTTCTACAGTATGCAGCCAACATAAAATATTCACTGAAGAACCAGTCAAATCTTCTTCGAAATTTTTAAGGAAAAGTTAAGTTAAGTTTTCTTCATCTGGGTCACCTACACTTTGCATACAGCCCCCTCAAACTGTCTTGCATTTGCCAGGCAATAGGAGCAGGAGGAGGAACAGTCCAGGGAGTACAGGCAGGACCTCACTGTGCCCCTGCCCCAGCAGAGAGAAATCTCCTGCCCAGCCAGCCCTCCTGGGGGAACCCTTCAGGGAACCACCAGACCACAGTTACATCTCACTTGCTCCACAGAGCCAGGATACTTCAAAAAAAAAAAACCAAAAACCCTACATATCCATAATAAATGGAAAATAACTTTTCCAAGGACAGAAGAGGAGGGAAGCTGACAGATCAAATCTGCCACCCCCATACACTTTCTAACTCAAACACAAATCCTCTGCTTGCCATGTGAGGTTAGTCCAGGCAGCAGGCCAAGGCTTTGCTTTTCCCTCCCGAAGTGAAAGGACAGATCTCCCGCTGCCACGTGGCTCAGCAGAGCCAGGGAGCAGCACCTCGTCCCCAGCCAGCACTGCCCACAGCTCTGCTGCCAACCAGGCTGGGTCAGACCTGCTCAAAGATGGTGTTATCACTGTCCAAATGAACTCAATCACCTAAGAGTGCACTATTGTATTTCCTTGTGTTTCATTGTGAGAGAACGTCACGGAACCTTAAATTATAGCAGCGCCAATAATAATAATACACTTGGTCTACTTGCAAACTGATCCAGTCCATGCTATTTTCCATGTCTTCACATATTCGTATTTTCTCCGTCCCAATTCTCACATTTCACTCGCCTTCCTCCCCTTGCACTAACCCAACAACTGAGGATACAGCGAAATCAATACGCTGCGGTCTAGAAAAATCTAACAAAGGAAAAAGGGACTAGAGAAATAAAGATTTAGTAAGACAGACCAGAAAGGACTCAGGTGTGCTAGCAAGGGCGGGACTGGAATAGTCTAGAAGGTCTGAGATACTGAAAAAACTTCTCACAGCAACATTTTAGAGCATAGTATCATCCTGTTTGACTGCATGATCGCAAAATGCCAAAAGGAAGTGAAACTGTTGATGTCTAACTTCAGAGTTTTAGATCCACAAATATTGCCTTTACAGTAACATAGCAGCTCTCACACATCCACTGAAGCAACCTATTCAGACACACATAAAAATTCAAGTGTAGCCACCTCATTCGTTACAGAGATTGTGGTTACAGAAATATCTGAATGACTTGACTCTTTCGTTTTATCCAGAAGCGGCTGCTGTGGAAGAGATCAGAGATCCTTTTGGTTGCACTCGGCAGAATTGCCTAATTTCCACCACATCACCATTTCCTGCCCACTGAACAAGGCAGCTGGAACAGCTGGACAAGCACGTCCAGGCCTGTTAACCGAGAGGGGAGAGGGTAAAGATAAAACACCACACACACGAGAACTTGCAGGGAGAAGACACTTAAATTAGGTAACAAGACAATTCCTTTCTGTTTCTCATCTCCTCGCAGTCATGGGTGTATAGTGCCCTGACTGCTACTTGCAGTGCTCGCTGACCCGAGGAACAGCCCCCAAGTCAACAAAAATTTTGCACTGTATGTCTAACGAAGTCACAGAGGATGTTTATGTTTTGTGCAGTCACTAAAAGCACCGCTGAACTTAACAAGCAATAATAAAGATCTGTTAGAGCAGCATATGGAGTTGCAAAAATAAACATGTGTGGAGCAGAATGAAACAAGTTAATTTCACCACCAGCTGACACACAAGAAACAAGGATTAAGGCTCAGATCACAGATTCATGAAATGGTTTGGGTTGAGAGGTACCATAAAGACCATGTAATTTCAACCCCCTGCCACAGGCAGGGATGCCTTCCACCATCCCCGGCTGCTCCAAGCCCTGTGCAACCTGGCCTTGGACATTTCCAGGGATGGGGCAGCCACAGCTCCTCTGGGCAACCTGTGCCAGTCTCACCACCCTCATAGTAAAAAATTTCTTCCTAATATTTAAGCTAAATCTATCCTTTCAGTCACTTTTCTCCACTTTTATGTCAAACTCTGCAGAACTTTTACTTTGTGGAAAAATCTCAGAATTCCTCTTTAGCCATAAGATTTCTTGTGCATTGGTTACGGTCAGCTAAGAATAATGTAATCTGCATGTTCAATACCAGGTAAGAGTGTGACCCTAGACCTTCATGAAGAAAAACTGGTGCCTATGATCTAATACTAAAATTCTCAATGAACCTTGTTTAACTTCCTGGCATGGTGGCAACAGCTGAGTGCTGCCCAGTAGTCCACAACAGTCATCCAACAAGACATTATCTGGGTCTCTGGTGGAATCCATAGGATATTTCTTACTCCTGAACATGACATTATTACCTCACCAACATCTAAGTTAACCACAATGGGAAACACAAAGTCATTTTGGTTTGGTCCTTTAAGGTTTCTTTTTGTTGACTTCTGTTGTTGTTTTGAGGTCCTGCCGAACTAAAATGTAATTTAGTTTTATAACAAATAAACCAAAAGGACAACATACAAATAGGAAGTTACATAAGGAGACGCCGTGGGAATGAACCATCTACCTGCTTGAGTGCAAGCAAAACACAAAAGTATCAGAAAACCAGGCTTCACTTCTGCTTATTCTGGGTGTTTTATCAGTATTAGAGATCAGGAAAGTATCTACAGCAGCCTAAATAACAAACTTCTGATTAGAGAACAATGAGAAATTGACTGTCAAATAAACTGACTTATGAACATATGAACTTATACCCTGAAATGCCATAAAATTAACCCTTTATCCTCAGAACAGCCAACATACATTTCCTACAAGTACAAAAGGAGGTTGAACTCTTCAGAGCAGAGCTGGCAGCCTGCAGGGTCACAGTGCACAAGGAGAGCAGGGGTCAGTCTTTTGGCTATCGAGTCATTTTCAACTGATCCAGAATCTTAAGTGTTGTTTCACTCCACAATTTCTACGGGGGATTATTTGTGACACTGTGACATTTTCTCTGCTCCTCCAAGTCATGTAAGGTCACTCATTTAAGAGGAGACAACATATGTACATGTTCAGGCATCAACACAGACATAGTGAAGCACCACTTAACTATGATTAATACTGAATTTAGATTTATCTTTTGCCATCCCTTTCCCTTTTCTCTAACACCACCAACTTTCTGCAGCTCATCCTGCTTCTGGGTTACTCTCCAAGCCTAAGTTCTCCACAGACCATGTGCAGTTTAACTCCTTCCACCACTGCCACCTCTTACACACAACAGCCAAAACACGAGGCCACCTCACTATACCGCCAATCTCTCATTTCCCTCCTTATAATAATACCCTTGCCAACCAAGCCAGGAAACTTCTGACCCGTTCCTCATAACCAGCTTTTGAAGATGGATTTTCCCTCCTTGTATGGCTGGCTGGGACCTGTACCATCAACAATGCCTCAACCTATGATCCAAGGAGCAGCACGTGTGGTCCTGTCAGATCAGGCCACTTCAACTCCCTGAAGCACACAAGGACCACTCACCACAGCCTTCCTGGGTCACCTGTACCCACCTTGGGGCCAAGACACAGCCACCTGGGCTGCAGTGCTGGGCACACCCCACTGCACATGTGGATGGACACACTGCTCACGTCCACACGCCTGCACTTCTAGTCATGCAAAGGCCACACTGTCACAACCAGCACATGAAGCCAAAGGAAAGAAGACAGAAGGGAATGCAGCGTTCCACAAACACAGATCTGCTGCCCCTCCCTCACCCACATCTGAAGCATTCAAGAAAAGCCAGCTAAGAGCAAACATTGTGCCAAATTAAGTATTGCGTCTCTAGCTGCCCAGTCCCCCAGACAGAGGGACTGTCAGATGGGCCGCTCAGGAGGAACACTGCTCCTGTGACCAAATGCTGCACCCCAAGCCTCCAGCCTGGAGCACAAGAGCAGAAGAAACCTCACTGCATGGCTAAGATCACCTTTAACAGCTTTGCAACCAACAGAACATAAATCATACTGAGAGATAATTAGAAGGAAAACCCTACTGTAGTATCAGGAATCACAGGTGGCTAATGAATAAGTGTGTTAAAGAAAGGATGGGCAAGTGGGACACTCAAAAAAGCAGACCTTGGGGAAAAAAAAAACCAAAAACAAAAAGCCTCACTAAAGCAGAAGCCAATTCCATAAAAATACAGAGTAAGAAACAGTTGTTTTCTTTGAACTGCCACAGCTTCTAACACTTACCAGCATTCGAAAATAAAGACTTGTTGCTCTCTTCTCCCCAAGGCAGGCTTTGAAAACAAATTTCCTAGTTAACCTGCCAAAGCAGAAGATGTGATAGCAGTTGAACATCCCTCTGCCCTGCTCAGGGGATGACTCAGTGGAAATCAGCCCTCAAGAAACATGCTGCCATCCTTCAGACAATGCAACCAAATAGGAACAAATTCTTCACCTTAGAAGTCATGCCTTCCAAGGTAGCCACAGATCAATACAGGACTGTGTAATAGAGGATCACTAACACGTTTTGGGGAAAATCTACAGCTTATTTTTAACCCCTTTTTTTCAATATTTAATACAGTTAATAAAAAATGTATCTCCTAACAAGACTATAAAATCATTTCCTCAGAGCTTTAAAGTAGCACAAAAGAATAGGAGATTAGTGTGTTCTAAGCAAAGTGAAATAAGAAATGATGAAAACAAGACCGACATTATAACTGTTCAAGCCAAACACACCCCTCAAAGTCAAACACCAGTTACCATCTGCTACAAGAACAGAAGAACACACAAGCATGTATGCAACTAGGTCCCAAACTTGCATCCAGTTCAAATATATCTATAAGAATCAGGTACATGGGATATTCCAATTTGCCTTATCTTGTCACAAAAGGAGGAACTTTTTCTACTTCAACGTAAGCCATTATTCCTGATACATTAACATCATATGAAAGACAAAATACTGAGTCCCCCAGTAAAGCAACACCCTTTATGGAGTCAGTCAAGCCAAAGTTGTGCATTTGCTTGTCAAACTCACTGTTTCCATCAGTACTTATAGACAAAAAAACCCACTATTTGGGCATTACAGACCCCAAAATATTCCACAAGCTCTGCAGTTCTCACTGGGTCTCTTCTGCTCTGTTAATTCATTCTAATGAAGTGATGCTTCTGGTTACCATACATTTGCTAGTAACAAGACACTGAAGGCAATTTTTTCCCTTCTGTGAGTTGACATCACATGAGTCCACAAAAAATACAGGCTGACCAGAAGGAAACCTACCCAGTGCTCTCATTATCCACAAATGCTTTCATCCTTTTTCTCTGCTGCATTATTCCACATCAATAAATAAATGAGGAGCAGAGCAATACGTAGCACTGAGTAACACACCCAGATCAGTTCAAGTGTCTGCAAGCATAAGGTCACTTATGTTACCTGAATTGTCATTGAATAGGGACATACTTCTACAACAAAGGCAAGTTATAAAGTGGAATGAATACTTTCAGCTAACTAACCACACATGAAAGGAAAATGGTAAAGTCATCCTGAAACAAATCAGGACAACTCTCAACTCCCACGCTGTTTCTGCTGTCAAGGTCCAAAATAATCACTCCATCTTGCTTCACTACAGTTCTGGGTTTGACTAAAGAATTGTGCAGAAATATTTGGGGCAAAAGATAACACAGGGATATAGGTTATAAACATTGGCATTTTATTAGTGGGTGAGTGGAAAACGGGGAGCAACCATGCAAAATTGACACAGCCGCACAGAGGCCCAGAGAACCTACAAACTAAGAGCAGATTGGTTTTGCTAGTTCAGATTAAAAGCATGGGGAAATCTGTCCACAACATCCCAAGCATCTCTGAGGGTGGCAAGGGTCATCTAAAATTGTTGTTTATTGAAGTTTTTATTAACCTCTCGAAAGGAATTTCTTTCTCTCTTTTCAAAGTATGCCATATGAAACATTCTTGGAAGCATGAAGTAGATTTTTAAATACATACACACACACATTCTATTATTAGAATCCTTTGCAAGGACCTAATAATAGAGAAGTCCATAATTATGTATAAGGCAATGATAAGAGACCAGGATGTAAAGCATGTTTTAAGGTATTTGCATTACTGCCAAAGAATTGCAATACACTAACTCAACACAGAAAAATCAGACAGACTTATCACCTTCATCTCCAGAGAATTCAAGTGTTTACTCTCAGTTATTCTAAATCTAAAAAATAACAAGATAAACAAAAATACAACAGCAGAAACTCCTCTCCTGCATCCATCTTGTTATTGCACTGAGTATCTTATAGAATGAGGAGTAGATGCCAGAACAAGCAAATGCCACATATCAGTTTTAGCTGCAGTTTCGTCCTCTCAAAAAAAGAAATTATAAAATATGTATTTCATTACTTAGGAATTGTTTATTGCTTCATATTACAAAACTAACAGTATACATAGCTGCAGTTTACCAAGCAGAGTATCCACATGGCAATTTTCAGTATATCACCATTATAAACTGTCACCATTAGAAAAACAAATAGAGAATGTTTCTTATGCTGTTGGCTTTGTGTCTGTTATCTGCTAACAAACACCACAATTTACTTGTAAACAAAGGATTCCTCAGATGAAACGCAGAAAGCATGTCACTGGAGAAGCCCTACATTTTAACCTCTATGCTCAAGGAAACCCATCCTTTTCCCAGTTAAAAGCAGTACAAAGGTTTGCTCCAAGCTGCGCTACCTGGGACCTCCAGGGAATATTCCTGCTCAAGAACAGACTTTAACACAGACGACGTTTTTCTTGTGTAGTTGCTCAACAGCACCGTCATTTTTCATCCAGAGCAAAGCACAGATTTAACATCCACAGCAGCATTTCTGAAAGGCAACTCATCTCTCCAACACTGTTGCAAATTCCACAATAAATCACATTTAATTAGTTTGTGCCTTTTTTTTTTCCTGGCTGTCTGGAATCCAACAGCGAGCAGGCTTCCAACTTTAATTTTGCAAAGAGGTGCTTAGAATAAACTGATAAAAACGCCAACCACCACGTCCCCACTGGAAGCTGCTTGGAGTTATCTGCTCGCTGACACACCAGCATTCCTGCCTGTAGATGGCTTTTTACCGCTGTGTATCCAGCGGCTCCTATTTCCACTGCCTTGTTTGAAGAACTTCCCTCTTCCCACATACCTTCCATCTCCAGGGACAGATCACACAGGGACACTAAACCTTGGCCGTAAACAACACGAGTTTTGATACTGCTGTTTCCAAAGGATCCTCCGCCACTCAGCAGTGCAGAGACAACCACTGAGGCACAAATCCTCCGGGCAACGCTTGAGAAACTTTGCCTCGCCAGTATTTTGCACAGCTGAGATTTACACAGGGCTCTGCTGGCTTCTTCTGCTATTTATTTTATTTGCTGTACACCAAAGGCTACTGCAAACAAATGGAACTTCGATAACTTGTGGCATGTTGCTCAAAACAATTCCAGCGACACTATTTCCAAACTTTAAACCCAGCAGCCACATCCTTGGTGGAGTGACAGGATGCTCTCCCAGTGTGTCCCAAACTGCCACCCCAAGTGCTCCAAAGAGGTCACTCCATCTTCCCCCACGTCTTTTCTTTGGAGGGAAATGGAAGACTACAGTGAAGAAAAAAGCACTGTGGAGAGTAATTTGTTTGATTCAGGTGTGTTCAGGCTCTGGGCCTTGTGTTTAATTACATGTACTTAGCAGGCATTTATCCTCACGCTACAAACATTTATTCATACTGTAAATGTTGGTTCTGACAACCTACTTTTTTGAGGGAAAAAGTCAATTATACTTATTAGAAAGTTCATGAATACAACCACACACATGCAGAAGTTTGCTGCATGGTCTGTATATATTTTCTTGCACAGATTTATGAACTGCAGAAGTCTGACTGCCCTTAACTGCGTCTCTTTCTCAGAAGACATAAGGGAAACTATGAAGTGAGGAGAAAAAAGCCCAAATTTTCTGCTAAGAAAGAGGTATGATGGAGAAAACTTCTTTCAGTTCCCTAAATACTACAAGTAGAAAAAGAAGTGCCAGAATAAATACATTTCAGATTGGAAGTTACAAACTTTTCTGAGACTAAAGATAAAATACTTGCAGTATGGAGTTACAGCTCTGAGCTTCTTGGCTATAGCAGAATAACAGCTTATTTTGGCTGCTAACTACCTTCAATTCTTATCCTTTGGCCAACTATAGGCTAGCAGTATGAAAAAACCCTCTCATTGCTGTCCCAGCAGTGACCTCAAACCTAAACCAGATGAGTACCAAAAGCACAAAATTTAAAAAAAGTAAAATATATCACCTTCCACATAGACTCATCTCTGAGCTACATTATAAGCATAATGTAGCTAAAAGATACTGAACTGGGAAGAACAATACACGATACTTCTGGGGCAGCAGACGTTTCTGCCACAGCAGGGTCCCAATACAACCACAAATCACAACTGCTTTGAAATTAACGAGAGGGAACCACAGAAGTGCTGAAGATTAAGAGAAAAGCACTAACAGACCGCTTCTGTGCGAGACCCGAAATGACCCCGGGAATTCGGCCAAGAATCATTTTCTTACTGGGAGCACCGGCAGTGTATTCTCCAACTGCTAAGAAAGACACACGGGCCGTAGGTGAACAGGGCAAGAGGAGCAACATGCTTCCACTCAGGAGGCAGCCCTTGGCCATTTCTGAGGTTTATGGAAGCAATGCCTTTATCTGGATTTCCAGCCAAGCACACATTGTGTCATCCGTGTCCAGACCAGCCGCTCCCCAGCAGAACAAAGCGCAGACCCAGACCAGTACACGCACTGCCAGGCCTGGCACTCCCGAACCCTTTTAAGCAAGCTCTGCTGCTGAAAAAAACGGTTGAGAAATAGTGTTCTACACTTAAAAATCTGTGGAAGTTTGAAATGCCATTACCTAGCACATTGTTAAACTCGAGTCAGACTGGTTTGGCACCTTTCAGGAACGCACCGGCTGAGCCCTGTGTTCTGCAGGGTAAGCGGTTAAGGGATACAGCAGCTGCGGTCAGGGCACAGGTAACCGGGATATGTGAATCCTGTTCTCACAGAGCCAGCACGGAGCTCGAATAGCAAACAAAAAAAAAAAAAAAACCAAAAATAAAAACGCCAACAAGGAACTCCAACCTTTCCATATCTCATCCCACCCCCCACCCCGTGATGGTGTAACTACTCCTTTAAGGCCAGTACTTTTATATACTCAAACGACACAAAGAAATGCAAATGAAATACAAAATTACTAATATGGAGAGAGGCAGGCTTGCCCCGCGCCTTCTATTCTACAAATATAGATGGGATAAATGGTTCGTTACATTTAACTCCAAGTCGCACTACCTCCGCCAAAACCTTATTTAAATAGAACATTTCTGAGAACCGGGAACGGGGTGGGGGGATGCAGCTGTGGTCTTAACCTAAGAGAGGTTAAGCTTTTAAAAAGGGTTGTTCTTTTTTACTCCGTCTGCTGGTCGCATGCCATTTTAAAAAGGTGTCTGGCAAGCAAAAATAAAAAGTTTCCAGGGCTTTCCTTCCCCAAGCCGCCTCTGCCAGGAGCCCGGCGGGGAGGACGGGGCCAAGAGAAGACGGTCGCGCCTTTCGCCAGCTTTTTCTCCAACATGCCCTCTGGATCCCGACGTTCTGGAGGCGGAGGAGCCCCCGGTTTCTCCACCTGCCCGCACCCCGGGCCGGGCAGGGGGCTGCGGAGCGGGGCGCGGCTC
>VXBC01007976.1:517800-591130 GCA_013399945.1 Ploceus nigricollis
ACCCGCTCCGGTTCCCGTTCCCGTTTCGCTTCGGCCGCCCGCCGTGCCCGCCGCGATCCGCTCGTCGTTATTTAGAATCGTGGAATAATAGAGAATCGTCAAGGTTGAAGATGATCCAGTCCAGCCGCCCAGCTAGCAGCACCGCTATAACCCCTAAACCGCATCACCCAGCGCCAGGTCCGGACGCCTCTTTAACACCTCCGGGGTAGTGACTCCACCACCATCTGTTTCAATGCCAGACCACCATAAAAGTAAAACATTTGTTTCTAATGTCTCATCTGAATCTCCCCTATCTCAGCTTAAGGCTGTTTTCCTCTCACTGCAGGTGCGGGAGAAAAGAGCATCCCCCAGCTGGCTACAATCTCCTTTCAGAGACTTGTAGAGAGAGATGAGGTCTCACCTGATCCTTCTCCAGATTAAACAAGCCCTGCCACAGCTGTTCTTCATAAAATATGTTTTGTAGACCCTTCACTTGCTACCAAGTATCACCCCTGGAGCACACATCACCCACTGAGCCTCCCCTGTCCACCCAGCCCTAGCAGGGATGTGTGGTTGTGATGGATGTGGGAAGGTTGTCTCCAAAATGCCATTTCTGACAGGGCAGCCCTTTGCCCAAGCAGTTCCAGGCTGAGGTCAGTGCATGTCCCCATCTGTGTCCTTCCTTTGGTGCCTGCTGCAGGTTGATGCGAAGCCAAGGCCTGTGCTCCCATCAGCGTGGTCATTCCTACATTCCCATCAGCTGGGAGCAAGGAGGGGAAGCTCTAGGCAATGTTTCCAGGGCTAAAGAAATACTCTGTCTTATTAAGTTGTGCAGCCCTAAAGAAGAAAAGTTTATCCCCTGGCTCTGGAAGAGAGCCCCAAGGAGGGGCCCTGGGGGTCATTCACCTCTCAGCATTGCATCCAAGCCATGGGGGAATCATGACTGGAGCTTTAATCTGGTTACAGGAAAAGCTTAAAATAGGACTTGGCCTTACCCCCACCACAGATCACAGCCGTGCTATGAAGGGTCTTTTGATTTAGCCATGGTCCTTGGGGAAGCCAACCTTCCTCTGCAGGAGCTCATCGCCCACACGTCCTGTGCTCTGCCTTCTCTCCATCACTGCGTTCTTCAGTGTTACTTTTCCCAACAACTTTTATCAATGATTGATCCACTTTATCCACCAGAGCAAGGCTGCCTTTCAAAAACTGGAAAACCCTCTGGAGTCTGAGGCAGCCCAGGTGTATTTTCTTCAGCTTCCATTAAAATATCAACACAAACATTTTTCCCATAGGACTCCTTGATGTTCTGCTTCTTGCTGAAGCATACACTAAAGAAAAATCAGTTTGGCATCAAGGCTGAGTAAAAGCATCATGGCCAAATAGGCTGGGTTTAGGGCTTTTTTGTACATGACTAAAACCCAGAAAAATGCAAATAAAGTTATCTGAAATAGATAATTCTTACAAAAATAACAAATAGGCAATTTTCCCATGGGAAAGATTTTTCAATGTGGAATGGTCAGCCAGCACTAAGTATTGTTTGTCGTTAATTGCAAAAACTTTTGTAATGCATAAAATCTAAAAGTAGAAAAATGTTTTGTTTTATTATTGACCCAAAACATGCAAACTTTTTGATGGTCCTGGATAGAGTTACAGACCAGATGAGATTAATTATTCACTGGGGTTGTAAAGACTTTAGTTGGTCTCATAGACAGTTTTGTGGAAAAAAAAAAAAAAGAGAGAGAGAAGGGGCAGTGCAGGCATTGGTTTAGAAGGGAAAAAATCACTGACACAAGTTGGAAAATTATGAAAAAAAGATAAAATTTAAATTGAAGAGTAAATAAACTCAAACCTGGAGAAAGCAAAATGAAGAGAAATAAAGAAGAGGAAAGAAATTGAACCATAGGATTGATTTGTAGCTTTTCTACCTATCTACAAGTCCGGTCCATTTCTGGAAATTCAGAACAGGGGCCCCAGGCACGGGGACATTTCCAGTCTCACCTGAAACTGCAGAAAAGCAGACTCACAAAAACTAGAGCAAGGTCAGCCTGGACCTGGAGCAAATGTTGCCTTCTCCTTGGAGCTCCTTCTGTTCATCCCCACAGCCCTGATGAACTGGAAGAGCAGATGGTTAACAGCAACAATAAACTGGTTCAGTGGAGCCTGGGCATGGCTCAGGAACCGAGGGACAGGGCTGGGGAGAGTGAAGCAAGGATTGCTTTCCATCAGAGAGTTCCTACATAAATAACAGATAAAACTATTTCTTTAACAGCTTACTCCCTGAGCCAGCTCATCTCGGAAGAGCATTAATCAGACCAAGAGGAAATGTCTCTTGCCACTGAAAAAGGAAAAGGATTAGGTTAAGTGATGACACAGCAGGGGCAGACAAGTCACACTGGAGAAAATGACTGACCTAAACTATCATCCAAATAAATATAGACCAAAGTTATGAACTGATTTTTCTGTTTTGATGAGTCTGGGGTTTTTTTTTTCAATAACATGCATATTTCTCTTTTATCACAGTGAGATCTTTATTCAGGAAGCGAGTGACATCAGAAACACGATAGCGCTTCTTTTCCATCTCTCTTCCCCCATGTGCTGTTGCAGAGGAGCAGGATGAAGGGGGTGAGCTCTATCCTTCTTTGGTCTTTCTGTTGGGTCCCTGTCCCCATGACAGTCACCCTGAAGCCGCAGATGCAGCAGGACCAGATAGAACCCCCAACTCCTTTCAGGCTGGAATTGTGTAGCCGTCACACAGTAAACAATTTTGGCACTGTTGACTGAGGCTGGATTCAAACCAGTTCTAAATCCTGTATTCTGCCATCATCTCCATCAGCCATTCCCTCCTATTTGGTGGCAAAACCCAGAGAGGGGCCCATGACTGTACAATTGGGCTGTGGCCTTGGAGGTCAGACATCATTGCCAAGGCTGTGAAGACAGTCTTTATTCTCTCAGGATACTTCCCCTCACATTTCTGATGGGATTTGAGTTAAACTGTTACTATTCCCACAAGCAGCATCTTCTGTATTCTGAAGGGCGGGCAAGCAGAGATCTTGGCATCGGTGCTGTTTGACAGCATACAGAGCATGCTTTGATTGATTTATTTGCTGAATACTGTGTTGGTTACCTGGGATATACCGCCCTCAGGCAGTTTTAACCCTGCATAGCACCAGCACAGAGAGTGGATGGTTCCACTCAAACCCTGGATGGACTGTGGCCACAGGAGTTTTCTCTCCATGTGCATTATCACACCTCTGAGCAGCTGTGGGGTGAGGACTCAGGACTCAGTGTCCTAACAGTTTACATTCATCCATAGCAACAGCTCCGGGTTCACACTAATTTTTTTTTTTTTTTTTTTTTTGGCCAGCAGCAACTTGGATGAAGAAAGACAGAAGTACTCAGCAAAATTGTCTTTGGTGACCCCTCAGGCTGAGAACATGGCCCTGAAGCATCCCTCACCCTTGGACATCATCCTGCCACTTGAGAGGTGGGACCAGCAGGATGCTCAAAGCACACATGGAAGATCTCCTCACAAAAACAGCCAGAACAAAATGATGTCTCACCTCTCCTCCCTCCCCCTCCTTGTGGTGACATAATTTACTCCTCTCACAGAATAAGAAAAGGCCATATAATCTGTTCTGTTCTTGTTTTAAAATGCTTTTCTGTCAGTATGCCTCACAAATGGATAAAGTTAGTGCAACTTAATTGAGTACTCAAAATCACACAGTACAATCTGGTCATGGTAGTCTTTTCTCAATCTTTTATGTGACCAAAACAAAAAGAAAGCTAAAGGCAAATTAGATTGTACAGATTAAAACACGATAATTTCCTTCAATCCTTACAATGCTTTATTTTCAATATAGCGCCTCTGGAGACTGGCACATGCAAGAAAATCTGGGTAAGTGTATGTAGTTTATAATGGTCACTTTTACTGCAGAGAATCCAAAATTCTGCAGGACAGTCTTTCTAAATAAGTAGGGCATGTAAACATTAGCACGAAGCAGGATTTCTGTCTGTACCTCTCTATTTAGAGGAAATGAATGCCAGTTATTCACACAGCATATATTCACAGGTTTGCATTCATGAACTGACCGAGTTTGTACTCATGGTATTAATTAGCAGATTTTTCCCTTTTTAGGACAACACAGGTCAGGATTTCTCATGCTCAATAACATGTGAAGAAATTAGGCCCCAAAAATCTTATTGTTGGGAAAAGATCAAAGGAGTAACCTCTGTATGATTCTGAAATAAAATTTCTCTGCCTCTTCTGTTAGTGCAGTGCATGGTAACTTTGCACTGCATATCAGTGTGATAAAACCAATTACTTATTGGACATAATTTTATTACATTTAATGGACAAATCTTTAATTTGGCCTTTGAATCTCACAGAGATTTTACCAAGCAATAAATACAGATACTACTAAGCAACAAATATGTCCAGTCAAAATCTACTAGAAGTCACAAAAGACCAGTGAACTTCACCAGCAGCTAGAAGAGGCTCTCTAAAGACCTGTGTCATTACTGTAAAGACATGATTTCTGACACCCCAGAAGTTATTGTTAGTGAAGGATATTATTCTGTAAGCTGTTTCTTAATCTTCACAAAGGCATCATGGAAAGAAAAGGTTCCTGCTGCCCTCTCATCCATGAGAAGCACCATTGTCTTCACAGTTTGTCTGTTTGCAAGCTGAGGCCTTGCACAGGGCATTTTTTACATTTTTTCGTCTACGTTGGTTTTATAAGTTTAAATAAGTTCCTGTCTGCTAAGAGCTTCCAAAGAGAGTTGGCACTTCACCAATTCAAGAAGCTCGCCGTGAAGATTGCACACCAGTGGTGCTTATTCAAAACAATAACTTCTGACCACTGCACCAGAAGAAAATACTCTCATTTATTGTCTCGTAATCATGCATCTCTGCAGTGTTGGTTCCAGTTTTGCCAACAAGAAGGATGTTCCTTTTGATATTTTACAAATATTTCAGCTAAATCTCCTTAACACTGTGCAGCTCTTTGGCTCGTTAGGTTTGCTTGGGGTTTGTTTTGTTGAAAGCTCTTGTTTCAGTTCGGGCTCTAAAGAAAACAAAGCAGTGTTGCTCGCATTGTTAAAGCCAAAAGCAGGGCCATGGAAAAAAAAAAATGTTCTTCGTGGAAGAGTTTGGAGATTGGCATTCATGAAACAGCTGGAGATGAAACATACAGCACTAATCCTGTCCAGTTGTTGCTGGTCATGTTGCACATTCAGGAAATTCATAATTAGGTGGTTATACCCCCAGTGTTTCCCCTGCAGCAGTCTTTACAACCAGCAGTTTATCTTCTTGTCATTGAAAAAAAAACCAACAACAAAACCCACAACTACAAAGAAAGAAGCGGGGGAGAAAATACAAGCAGGAATGACTTGAAATATGCTTAATAGCTTCTTCTCCCTGTAAAAAACGAATAAATCAAATGTTGTCATTTCTGCACATACCAGCAAACTTCTGCTGATCCATTGCCCTTTTCTATCACTGTAGTTTTCCTCTGTGCTGTATCTCCTTCCTCTTCACAGTATTTATTTTTCCAGTTAATTTTTTCTTTTCCCTTGCCAGTCGTGCACCGGCTTTCCTGTAAAGGGCAGCCACACCTGACTATTTAGAAATAAATGCTTTGATAAGTAAACATTTATTTTTCTTGCTGAGTGGCAGCACCAGACATGGGGGCTTTATTCCTAGCTCTCACCAAGGTTTCTAGTGAATTCCTAAGTAGTTTCTGCTCTTTATTTTGATTTCTCTAGTGGTATCATGAAAGCATTTTGCCACACACTGGGAATCGTCATAACGGCATGCTACAAATGGTGTTTTGTCAAAAATTCATCTTCATTTTAAATCAGTCAAGGTACAACTTGAAGGATTTTTCTTCTTTTCATATCTTAAGAGGTTTTTGCAAGGCCATACCAAAACACTTATATTCTAGACACAATAATGTATCTTTTAAATCCAACAGCCTTATTTACTGTTAACTACACACATATGCAGTATGGAGATTTTTGTGTACAGGGCAATCCATGAGAAATGTTGCCAACTTTGGAATTAAACTGTTAATAGTGACTCAGCAGGTTTTGCTCTGCAATGGCAAAACATTCAATATAAGCTTTTTAAACAATCATAATTACTGATTTTTCCCCAAAGTAACTCAAAAGAAGACTGCCCAGATAACACTTCCAGTTAAAGTTCAGGAGTTTCCATGCCTGTGATTAGGAAGCTACGCCGGTGGCTCAGAAGTCTGGCTCTTCAGAGATAAAAAAGCCCACAGCAATTTCATAATGCCTACAGTGAATGCACAAATAACTTTAAAACAACAAGAGTCATAAGCCCCTCTGGTGCTGGCAGTTCCAGCCCCTGGATCATGGGATGACCATAATCCCAGTGAGAGGAGAGGGAAGAGCCAGCCCAGCCTTGCTCCCAACACTTCTTATCCAGGGGAGCCTTGGCCACGTTGCGTGCATTTGTGGTTTCCTCCTCCTTTCAGAATTCTGCTAAGTGTGTTTTTCGTCAGAAAAGCAGCAAAAATAAACCTAACAATGCCTTTTTTCCTGTCTAGCCATCAGGGAGCATCTCCAAGTGCCTGGCTGACAGTGTGGAAGCAGAAGGCTCAGTGCTTTTGAATGGAGATGCCCAGTCATGCCCATGTACGAGTCCTCTTCCAAAACATCATGGAAGTGAGACAGATTCTTCAAAAGCTCTATATATATTCAACAAACCAAGAATCTTCATACCATGTGTAAGGCCCCTATGAAAAAAATATCACCAACTTCAAATGTATTATCTGAAAAAAGAAAAACAAACCCACTGAACGATTTAAGAGTTTCACATCAGATTCCTTTCCATCAATGACTTTTCCAAAAGCTTTCCCAAAGCTGCATAGAAATACATCAAGTGTTACTTTGCAAAGCAGTCACGTTTTGAAAATTATTTACCAAGCTGCTAACTTTTCCAGACTTCAAAGGTGATGCCTGAGATTGTTTATCATCATGAAATAGATACATTACTGAGTCTGGAATATAAACGTTTTGGTACGGCCTTGGAAAAACCTCTTCAGCTAACCCTGCCTCAGGCTAGAATGATTTAAAAAATAATATATATTTTACAATTCTATTACTTTTTTATCTACAATAAATAGCCAGGCTTACCCTCTCCATCATGCCCTGTCACATACACTATCACACCTAAATTCTGTACACTTTAAACCTTTTTTTTAATAGCAAAGTTAAGATCTAGCAACATGCCCTAAAAATCAACAAAACCTGGAATTATTTTTTTATTAAGGGAGGAGCAACTGCAAAAAGGAAAGCAATATAGGCTGTGTGCTGTGTCAGCTCCTGCCTTCCTGTGTGCACCCCAGCAGATCACAGCTGTGATACACAGTGATGTGAAGTGGTGTCTGCATCACTCCCGAGTCATTCCATGGCTGAGAAGTCAAACAGGGACGTAAATCTCATTTGAAAGCTGACCACAGAGCTGATACAGGAATGATTGTAGCCTGTTAAAATAAGGGGGGAAAAAAGGAAGAGAAAAAATCCCAAATAGTGGATTCTTCATAGGTTTCTGCTGCTGTTTTTCTTAATTCTTGAAGATTCATGTGATTTAAACAAATCTAGGAGGGATGGGAAAGCAAATAGAATAATTTCCATTACCCACACAACGATTATGTGAGGCTTAATTGATGGGCATTTGTAAATACACTTTGTGTTTTCTGAAATAACGTTGTTATGAAGGAAAGGTTCCATAAAAATGCCAGTTATAATATAAATCTTATGCCATATACAATAAAGATAAATATAATAGACATTTTAGAAGGATTGACAAAGTTCTCATACACATATTTCAGATGATTCTTATTCCTCTCCTCCCACACTACTTCAGCTTTAAAAATGGAGTCACAAAATAAGGAGCAAGGTCACACTCTTCACCAACTCCTCACCACAGAGCATGCAGTTCTGTTTCCCTGAGTTTAACTCTGTAAGATTTGCAGAGCTCATTCCCAGTGCCCACAGCCAGTTTCCATTTGGAGCAGGGCACAGCAGTCCCCCTCTCATCCCTGACCCCCAGCCCAGAGCTGTCACCCCCCAGCCAAGCTCTGGTCCTTGGTGCAGCCAGGCAGCACTACAACACCTGGGTTTCAGACTCTTGCAATGCCTTCAGCAATCCATTTGTTGTTCACTGGGTTGATTTTTACTACCAACGCTGTTTTACTGTCCCAAATGCACAAATATCCTCAGGGTCTCACAGTCTGTCCACGATTTTTGTAACTTCCCTGGTCTCTCTCAGCTCTGCTTGCCGGGATGAGGATGGGAAAGGGCACAGATGCCCAAGGGGCTGTGGTGTCCCTGACCAGACCACAACTCTTCCCAGTCCCAGCTGTAAGGCCATGGTTACATGAGCAAAAAAACTGCAGCTGGGTACTTCCAAATTTGTTCTCAGCACATTTCTCCTGTTGAACTTGCCAGAGTGCATGGTGCAGTTCGTGTTCACCCTGACACCTTTGTGCTCACCCCACATCTGCTCTGGGGTTCAACCTATAGCTGGGGTGGAAGTGAGGCACGGGGCCTGATCTGGCATAAAGCTTGGCTGTTCAGAGTTAATCCATCAGAATTTTTAAAATAAACTGGAACTGGCAGAGAGTTTAGACCACGTAAATACTTGATCTCATACGGCAGCGCTTTTTAATCCTGTCCTGTCCAAAAAAATAAATGTATTCTGTTGTCACACTACTCCCTTTGTCCTTTGGTGTTTTGGTTCTTCTGTAACTATAAAATAGGGATCCCAGCATATCTATAATAGGATTCATATAAATTCCTCATGAAAGTGTGCACCTACTTGGAAGCAATGCTGAATTGATATTGAACATTTCTTCTGAATGGTACTAAAATCCTCAGAGATTAAACTGAAAATGCATCAATCCTTCAGAGTGCTGGGGGCATGTATTTATATTTAACTTAATCCTGAGATTAACATATTCAAAACAGACTTGGCAGTTCATTATGAGAGAGCTATAAAAGTACTCTGAAGTATTCAGAATAATCAAGTAAGCACATGCAGTATCAGGGGCCAAGATGGAGTTATTTGGAAAAAGCATAGTTCTGTCTGGCACAAAGAACATCCAGCAATGACCAGAATGCTAATTTCAACAAATGCTCAAGAGATGCCCATATCTTACTCTGCATTTCTTGTATAATGCTACATATGGAAAGAGAGAAAAAGAGCTACAATTCTATTCTTGTTAGGCAAAGATTGGAGCTTCAGAGAATATTTAAGTTTTAGTAACTCATCTTTCACAAGCTTGAACTTGATCCTGGAAACTGCTCAGTTCCATACATCAATTGACTTTGTGACTCCATCTTAGTAATAAAAAATGACACCTGAGTACTTTAAACATCATTTACTGAATCTAAAAAGAGTAAACTCTTGCAATCTGTAAATTATGCAACCAACACTTAAACTTAGATGTGTTAATCGGGGAATGGAGGAAACACAGTTAAAGTGAGCTAGTGCTACATTTCCAATAGCCAAAAGATATTGCTGAAGAAGGTGAAAACAAGATGCTTTTTTTTTGGTTTTGTGATCAGTCAATCCAGTGAGCAGGTGTCTTTTCACTTGGGACACAGGTTATGAGAATGAAAGCTAAGCAAGTGAAAGAAGAAAAAAATTTAAGTAAACTTTTGTATAAACCTATTAACACCTGATTGCTTTTGAATACTAACAGACAGTATAAGTGGGATTTCTTTGAAGGGGCTGTGTTGCAATCACCTACAGGCAAAGGTAAGAGACCATATGATGGCCAGAACACACAGCATGTGGGAAAACTTTGACAGGCCAGGGAACAGTAGACAAATGAGGTTTGAAATCTGGGATGAAACAAAGTGATCTTTTACCATCTCCTGATTAATTACCTTGGCACAAACAAGCTGCTCCATAAGATTTCTTTGGGTGTAAGATGGGATCCTAAATTCACGCTGCTTAATTCAAAGGCAAAGGTAAAAGCTGGGTTAAACCTGTGCTGTCCCTGCATTGTTCAGAACAGAGCCTGGATTAGGCTGAGCTTTGCTCCCCAAACTGTGGCTCCAGCTCCAGGGTCATGATGCAAAGGCTTTGGTAGGAATTTAGGCTTGAGCTATTGCTGCCCCTCGCTGCTGGCTGGTACCTCTGTGCTCTGCCCTCTGGGTCCTGCTGGCCCTCCTGGGGTTTGCATCAGTGCTGCCAATCAGGTCAGGATATTGATCCGGCTGTGAGCCAGCATTCCTAAAAATGTTTGCATTTATTTTTGCTGTTCAAACCAGGTATCTCCATGGCTGGTTTCCCATAGCACCAAAGGCAGGGGTGTGGGCTGCAGCACAGAGGTAGGCATGGATGTAAGAGGAGGACAGATATTTCTTAAGCCAGCATTTCTGCCAGGCACATGCAGCAACATGACTTTGAACCACATCTCGTCCAGGCACGTCACATACCAAATTCCACCAACAGGAGACAATTCCCCTTCAGTTCATGTGGAAGGAGCTTATGGTTCAGCATAGGAAAAGCTGTATTATTTCCTCTCTTGCCAAATGTTGCTGAGCAGCTACAGTGTTCACCCCATTGACAGGTGTGAAACTCTACCTGGTCACTAATCCCTTACCTGCTCCCATAGATAATTAACTGCTAAGCATAAGTGTAGCCTGCAGCATTTTCTGTTGGGAGGAAGCCCAGGTGCTGCAGAATGAAGATCCAAACTTGCTGCAATACCAGGGTTACATTACCAATCTCCACACACCCTGAGTCATGTGTCTGCTGCCTCAGTTCCCCCTTTTTGCCTCCCTGATGAGCACATGCATGCACTCACATGCACATGTGCACAAACCACACACTGTGGGGTTCAGGAAGGCTTCCTGCATTCAGAGTTATGCAGCCCAAATTACACCTAAAGGAGTTTTCTAGGGCTTAAATGCTTCTGGATGCTTAATAAAACACTGAGCTAAGGATCTCAGTGAAGCCTGAGTGAATCCCAGTTCCATTGCTGTCAGCCAGCCAGTTCTCATCTCCTGCTCTGGAAGTTTAGCACTGCTGTCTCTTGGTATTGGGCTCTTGCTATCATGATCCTTATAACAAGGTCTTTTTAGAGTATGTAAAAAAATATTTTCTTTCCACTGCTGTTTCAGGAACATTCATTTGCATTTGCTTGCTTTTTCTGCACGCTGACATGCAAATGTCCAGAACACCTGAACAGATCTACATTCAGAACTGCTCATGTTAGTGTCTAAGAAGCAGCTGAGCACCCTTCACTTTGTGAACAGTTCTTTTTCTTCAAATAAAGCTGTAATTAATGCCTTATGAGGATAAATACTCTGCAGGTGAAGACTTTCAGAATTCAAAACATCTGAAAAAATTAATACAGCAGCTTCTCTGAATACCCCAAAATCTTCAGAAAGAGTGAAGATGAAGAAAACCCACTGAGAACAGACAAGAACATTGAAAGGAAGCCTGTGTGGAACAGTGGAAGGGCTTGGAAGGGAGACTTCACCAGGGTGAAATGTTAGTTAGCTGCAGGACAGTCTGAAATGACCTGTCTGTGCTTAAACTCCAGATTCAGCTCACCCAGACATGTTTGCAGCCAGCATCAGTCAGAGCCAGCATACTGGCTTCTCAGGAATCATTATTCTTTTCTTGCCTTTTGTTTTTGGAACTACTTCAGAATTAGCTGTATACTCAGACCTAAAGTCATAAATGATACCAGGAAAAAGGGACATTATTTCTCCAGTGCACACACCTGTTGGTGCTATTTCCCTCTGGGAATTGCCCTAATGTAAGCTTTCCTTAATGTCCAATCCCAGGTTACTTGTTTATGTGTTTCAGTAGTTTCAGGAGGGTAGAATCTGGCTACATAATTTTTCTCTACATTGGAAGAAAGCACAGAAAGAAAAAGGTTTTTATTTTCCTCAGACAGTATTGGTGCTAGTAGCAGACTGGTTCATATTTTATTTCTTCTTTGGGACCTGTGGATTTTCTTTTGAGTTCTTCATTGCACACCTAAACTCCTTTCTGGTGCACATGGGTTTTCTGAGGACATCAGTTATCCCAGCTGGAGGATGAATTGTGACAGGTCAGTTTTGGAAGGACCATTCAAGGCATCCCTTGGGGCTGCCAGACACACTGTGCAGGCTCAGTTCACCATCTCCACTGGTGTTTGGGACAGACAAGCCAGGAGTGAAGCCAGGACAGCGACAGTGATGAAAAGGATGTGATCTCTTTGTTGAGTTCTCAAACCATGGATGTGTTTATCAACCTGACAAGGACCTCCTTTGGTGGGCAGGAGTCAATAATGTTAGTTTTGAAGGTAAAGAGATGGGGTGAAACTGAGTCTCTCCTTTGGTTTTATTTTGTGGAATGAGAGGCAGAAACATTGATGGAAATGAGTTTTTGTCACTGCTCCAGAGGATGGTTTGACAGAGGAGATTTCCTACAGAACAGAGACATCCTCCATACACCTCCCTTCTCCTCTCATTTGCAGCTTTTCTGACTCCTGAGGGTTTCTCACAATTCAAGAACCAAAGTGGAAAAAAAAAAAAAAAAGAGGGACATAAAGCCTGGATTTTTAACACTTCCTTCCAAACTCTTCTAGCTGGGTTAATTTTGCTGCTATTCAGTTTACTGTGCTATTTTCTTTCAAGTTTCATGGACCCTAGAGGCCTCTTCACCTGTGATATTACTGAGACTCTTTCTTCTCAAGAGTGTGTCTATCCAGTGCAATCGCCTTTAATTGTATTTTACCTACCACAAGAAGCAACATACCCAAATCATTGGTGGTGTTTAGACTCCCACTGACTTGTTTGGGTGTCCCAATTCAAGGAAGAAGTGCAAAAGACAGCATCAGCTTAGTTCCTCTTGACCTTCCCTTATCTGTAGACAGAGACATGGGTCCATAAACTCAGTGTTTAGTTAAAACATAACTGCTGGTACTGTTAAGTTGGTAATGAGGAAAATGAAGCAGAGATCAAAAGATTCGCTTTCTTGTGGATTTAATTTTCTCCCTCATCTTTGCACTTTGGTCGTAAACACTGCCATTCCCCCCTCTGCCCTCCTGTTCCACACACTGAAGATTAAGTTGGGAAATATTTTTAGAAAAGACATGAGTATACAGAAGGGAGTATTAGACTGTGACCTTATAGCTGCTTTTGAAGTTTTTGAAAGCTGCATGGCAAAAGATCCCAGCATTTCCAAATTCTCAGAAAAAGCAGATTCATGGATTGCTCTTCATTAATTTAAGTGTACTAACTAATTGGCCACATGTATGTTTATTCCCTTTCTCTCATGCATGCACACACAGAGCAAAGCCAACACATATATTCCAAGATGCCTGAAACAAATAATGGACCCACAGTATTGCCTCAATCGCTACTGGCATGGGAAGAAAAGTAAACAGCAAAACAGGAAAAGGAAGGCTAAAACTAGATTAAACAGATTGCTGCATTCAAGAGTGTGCAGTCAGCTGGGAACTTTATGAAAAAAAAGCGAGTTGAAAGGAAAAGTAAAATAACATACAGTCCTCTCTTGTATTTGTGAAAATCCCTCACCAGCTGTGCGGTAAAATGCCCTTAAACTAGCATGCAGTATAAATCTTGGATGTACAGAGTTAACCTTTCATTCACGAAGGTAAGCAAAATATCAGGTTATTCCTCATCACTGGAATTCAAATTAGGCCCAGATTGTTCAACAGGAGCTGGAAGATGACAGGGATAGAGAAAAGGAGCTTCTTTGTCTCAGTTACAGGAGAAAAAAGAAGTAATGTCTCAAGATAAAGACATGCTACCAATGGAAATTCATGCTGCATTCATGTAACACAATATGGTTTCAATTATCTGGAAGAGGAGGTGTGCAAAAATCAAGGTAATTTAAAAACCTGACCTATCACCAAAGCCAGCAAGATCCCTCACTGTTTCTATCATTTGAAGCCAAAATCTCCTGCTGAACACTCTAGTCTTTTTTAATCCTGGTTTGGATTTGAACTTGAACCCTAGGTCCTAGAATAAATCAAAGCCACATCTTAACGTGCTCTTTCCAGACTGTTTCTGATGATAACAAATAACCTGGCTTTGCTTCTGCAGTGATTTCCAAGAGCTACAACCAGGAATTTAGCTACTTTCCTGACTGACTGCACAGATATACCTTTCCAGGTTAGCTGGCTGAGCCAAAAAAGAAACCCTAGCCTCCTTCACCACTGTTTTAGATTTTTACATTTGGAAAGATGAAACTATTTTAGAATAAAGCCTCTGTTGGGACAACCTATCATGTCAGTTAGGGAATACTTTTCCCTCCTGTCTGATCTTCAAGAGCAGTTAACTTGTCTGCAGTATTTCTGAGTTCTGCTGCAGCCTCATAAATGGAAAAATTTGTTTGGAGTGAAATGTGTTGCTGCCCACTGGTCAGAAGGCACAGAAAGAGACTTTTCAAGTAAATTAAGGAGAAATGCTACGACAGTCAATATCTGAACCTTCACCTGTATTTGTCCAGTAAAGTAGAATATTTATTTCAGAAAAGAAATTAGGAATGTACATGTTGGTTTTCCACCTGTATGAGCCACAGACAGCAAAAATCATTTCATGGAACTGGAAACACCCTTATCAGATTTGAAATCATGATATTACAACAGAGGGCTTCCATATATAGAAGTAGGGCAGTGGCTCTCTGGTTGTTATCGTTAAATTTTATTTTATTTTTCTGAAGATTCCAGGTACTGGTACCATAGAAACAACATTAAAACACTAAAACCTCAAGATGTAATGCTCATCACTGTCTCTCTACTATTAGATTTTAGCCTTTGTGCTCTGCTGGCAGTGCAGGGGATGGTGCCTATTTCAGCAGCTGCATCAGAGGGGGAGTTTGCAGCCTTGCCCCTTTCCCCCAGCTGTTCCCTCCAGTACCTGGTGGGTTTTCAGCCCCTGGTCCATGAATTCCCACCTCGCTCCCTGTCCCAGAAATGTCTCAAGATCTGAAAGTTTCCAAGGAGGGTTTTTCCCCTTGTGCTGAACCTTCAGCAGCAATCCCTGTGCCTGGTGGAATGCAGGTGGTAGACAGCAGTCTGTGATTGCTTCAAGGACTGCAAATAGAGGGAGAAAAAAGTACTCAAAGAGATGAAACCCTGGTACAAATGAAATCAGAAGGAATTGAGCTGTTTACATGAATGGAGCCAGGATTACCCTTCCAGTCAAGATGATAAGACCCTGAAGTTTATCTATACATTTACTCTTGTTTTCTGCCAGCAATAAACACAGTAAAGGGTGAGATAAAAACTGTATCAAAGAAGCTGACTGAGCTACAAGGGAGGTTTATCCAGGCTTCAGGCCGCAGGATTATCTTGCACAAAGCAGAACATAGGAGAGTCGTTGTGCAAACACTACACACCATTGTTTATTTTGTCCTATCACAGCTCATCAGAACCCCTTAAAACGCTGAGCAGATCTGGGGAGTCAGAACTGCAGAAGGTAAAAGCTGCTGAATGGGAGAGCTCACTCCAACCACTGCAGCTGCGTTGTTCAGGACACTGCAGCTCATCTGATCTTCAGAATGGAAAGGTTAAGGCCTAAGGTTGTGCCCTGATTAAGGGCACAAACTGTTCTGAATATGGACCTTGACAGACTGCAAGGTCTGACTCATTTACTGTGCCACAAGTAACACTGCCATAGCTTTGATGTACTGTTCATCCATACTTTGGCAAGGGAAAAAGGTTCCATCACACAGCTTTCCCCAACATCATTAACTCTGTGCTGTTCTAACAGAGGGATCTGATTTTAAGATATTACTGGTCACAGCTGTCTGTTCTAGAAGTGTTTGGACAATGATCTTGGGCACGTGGTGTGACTCTCGGGGATGGGGATGTGCAGGGCCAAGAGCTGGACTTGATGATCCTTGTGGGTCCTTTCCAACTCAGCTTATTCTCTGATTCTGTGAGCTCCCTGCATGTGAGATAACATATAGATGAAGCATCCATTTGTTTAAAGCTATTTTACTTGGGATCAGCCCAACTTTAATTGTCTCCTAGAAATCATCAAGAAGTGACCATGTGACCTAGAACAACCATTGATGTTTTACCTTGTGATGATTATCCAAGAGAATCCTCACAAGGAGAAAGAAGACAGGGCTGAGGAAACAAAAGAACATGTGCCCCCAAAAGAACATGTGCTGCTGTGGCCACTGCCTTCCTAGCAGAGCTGGCAGCTCACCTGCCTGCACTGCCACAGACTCATAAAGCTCTTTTCCAGCCTATATGATGCTAAGATCATTGAGTCCACCTCTAAACCTAACCCAGCCGGATCCAAGAAGCTAAAAGGACATCAGCTTTCCTGGTTCTGATGGATCTGACATGTTGCAGGGTTCTTTCTTCCCATCACGTGGCTTGACAAAAGGGAAGAGACAGATTCACAGAGCTCTCCTACCCCCACATCCTCCTGGAGACCTCTCCATGGACACAGAGCACTGGACTTGGCCCATGTGTCAGCAGGAGCCAGCCCCATTTCCCTTCTCTTCCTTGTGGTGAATAATCCCCAGCTCATACCAGGCAGCCATAGACAAATGGAAAAATTTACCTCTTGGTTTATCCACCACCAGTAATGTAAGGTTTAATCATTTATCCCCTGCCATTTGTGCTCCGAGGTTGGCACCTGAAACTGCACTGCAAGTTCAAGGCAGCTGTGATCAGCATCCATTCCCTGTGGTAAGTTCAGGAGCAGGAGGAGCCCAGCTGTGGAAGCAGGGTCATTTTTCAGTTCTTGCACTGTTCTTGGAGCCAGTGACTGCCCTCCCTTTTACAGCTACAAAGCCAGGCATCGGCGTGTAAATCAGCCGGCTCCTGTCTCACAGTCTGCTAGACAAACTCCCAGCAGAGGTGTGAACTTCCCCAATTAATCTTAATGAAGTGTTAACTTCAAAGCAGAGCTGAAGCCATTTCTAGGTTAACAGAACCTTACAGAAAAAAACCTCCCAGCTTGACTCGTTAAAAACAGCTCCAAGGTGAGAGGATTGGTCAAATTTGGGAGTTATTCTGGGAGCTGGAAAAAATCCCACTTCAGTGGCAGCCTTTGCTCATGCACCACTTCCATTGCAGTTGCATTGTTAAGAAACCAAAGGGTCAGGCAGCCAGACTGGAAAAACTGTACAGTGAATGCATGCTAAAAATATCACTGGAATGGAGCAGATAGAGCAAGATAAGGAGGCCTGGATGATAAAGGCTGTAAGGAGCTGTGCAAGCTCTTTGAGCCAAGTGATGAACTTGATCACGCTGTCTTTTACCTTATTCAGGTCAGTGAAGTGCAGAGCAAGATTCAAATCTTGAGCCCAGATTTCATCCGTGTATTTCCAGAACCCTCAGTTACCCAGGGATGCAGATCTTTTACCCCCAAAACAATAAAGTGGAGTCCTCAAATTAGTCTCAGACACCTGCAGTATTGCCATTAGCTTTGCTAGCACTATGAGTTACTGTGATATTAGTGCACTTGGAAGTGTGAATCCACATCATGAACCCCAAATACAAGTCTCTTGGAATAAAACCCTAATTTGAAGAGCCTTGTACCCTTATTTTCCTGATAAAATGTCACAGAAGTGGAGCATTTGCAACGAAACCTTCCCTTTCATGTTTCTATCTGGTTTGCAGCCAAGGAGGCCACCTAAGAACTTGGAAAGGAGGATGCAGTTTTGGGAATTAGGCTATGACCCATCAGTACTTATTCACTTCCTATTCCCAGCATGAACTGGTTGATCTTTGTGCTCATTTGTTACTCAAAAACAGCACAAATGCATTGAGCAGGTCCAGTTGTAGGGACCGTATCAACAGACAGGAAACATCCTCCCTGGGGAAAGTGTCACCAGATCAGACTTGAATGACTTCCACACTCAGGTACTCCAGCAAATGAACATTCCACTGCCTCCTTTTTAACTGTCAAAGGCAATAGGAAAAGCATTTCCTTAGAAACAATTGTATGGATCTGTTTGATACAGCCCCCTAAAGCCAAAGCTGCTGTGCTGAGCCATTCAGATTGCACTCTGGACACAAGAACTTAAATGTAAAAGAGGTAGATCCTTTACAAGCTCCCTTGAAGAACTCTGACTCAGCTGATTACTAATTGCCAGAGCACACCCACATCTGCCTGTGTAAGCTTTTATCATATAAAAAAGCCAAAAAAAACCTCCAAAAAGCAAAAAACAAAACCAAAAAGAAAAAGGTTAAATTAATTATTCCTGTTTTGAAAAGTTCAAGAGTGAATGGCTGTGTTGCCATGGATGCTGGTTTGTTTATAGCATTGTTTTTTCCCTCATTATTAGCTCCTATGAAATACCATGAAACAAGAGTTCACCTCCAGCATTGTACCATGGCTCTGACCTCCAGGTACTGCCAGTAGCTGTAGTGGGGCACAACACAGAGAATTTTACTTTTGCTAAGAGATGGATGTAGGTCAGATGATGCAGAAGTTCTTCCAGATCCACAAGATTTTCTGCCGGATACCTCAAACCCAGCTCTGCTCACCAGGGTCAGGAAGCAGCTATTGCAAGGTCATTTCATGCTAGCAGCTGCTTTGTGTTCTTCTCCTTCCTCTGAAGTGTCTCATTAGAGAAGACAGGCTAATAGTCTGAGCTTGGCAGCAGCAGACACAGTCAAGAGTGGAGCAGAGCAAGAGGTCCCACTCGTTTTAGGAGCCTTGGGTCACCCCTGACAGGAATAGGAAGTTATTTTAACTTACACAGTTATAAGGTAACTGGGAAAAAGGGGGCTTTGATCAGCCTCAGGCTGCAAGATCTGTTGAGCTGCTGTGACACAGCTCAGTCGTGAAACCAAATTTACAGCTTCCAACAAGTTCTTTCCTAAGTCAGGGAGGCTTTATTTTTCCATTGGAATGGGAATGTTGGTGGATATTTACTATGGCACACAGGCTGCACAGGCTGACAGAGCTCTGCACTGCTTTTCCTAGTCCCGTGCCAGCAGGAAAAGAGCAGTGGTGCTTGTCCCCACCAGGAGCACAGTGCTGATGCTGACCCACTGCCCATCACCTCCTCCCCAAGGTGTGTGTTCACATGGAACAGTTTGGGCAGCACAGATTGCACAGTCCTCATCCAAATGCAGTATTTTTTCCAAGCAATTCAGTATCCAGCTTCAAAGTCTGGTCTGTGTTGCATTTGCCAAAACCTGATCTATATCTATCTACACATATAAAAATATATATCTATATGGAAACACAATGGAATAGCTGTACTTGAGCTTGATTTGTCAGATAGTCTATGCCCTTTTTAGATTTGATTTCATACCCAGTGTGTTCCTCACTTAGAGAAGACTTTATAGAGCCCAGAAACCAATTACTAACAAAAACAATGACTCTACATTTTACGCATTAATGATTAATGTTTAAAAACTTTGCATTATTCCTCCTCCAAATTTTCACTTGCATAGTAACAGTGGGAGGGAGCACACACCCCACAAGAGAGATGGAATTCTCTACTGACTCCCCTGCTGACTGGGGAGAAGCTGGTGCTTCCCCAAATGCTGCTCTCAGGGCTGCCAAGGCGGATGTAAATAAGACTTTTCTCAGTCTGCTTTGCACAAGAGAGCTTGCAGGAGTTTAAACCCACACCAATGAACTGATGCTTTTGGATACCAAATCACCACAGGAGGGACAAGTTCTCCAGCATCCCTCAACTCCCAATTAATTCCAATACTCATAAGCAGAAGAGTGTGTGCACATATGCTTGCACCTGCATCCATTTCTGATGTAAATATTATCATAATTAATAACAATAATTAAGTAAACTGCGACTCTTTGGCCCCAAGAAAGATTACTAAGGAGTACAGTAGAGGTTTACAGTGTAAAGTGACATACAGGAGGAAAATAAAACCCAATTGTTCACATTATATCACCTTAAGAAGCAATGGGTGTCACACAGAGGGAGCAGATGTGAGGTTTAAGCCAAATAAGATGTTCTTCACATCATATATGGAACTCCTGGCTACAGGACACTGTGGATGCTAAAGGTTTACATGTGTTGTATGAATTGTTTTCAGCCTTCCACAATGTGGATTTTAACAGACTGTGGAAAGCCAATCTTAATGGAAATCATGGACAATCACGTGAATCCCTTCCCCTGGCATCTCTGATCACAAAACATTTGTCTGGCAGGGACAACAGCAACATTTATGGAAAAATAATGGCAGCTGTATCATTGGAGAATTAAGCTGCTGAAAGTAAGACCACCAGCACCAAACTATCCATTCTCTCTCTGTGGACCACTAATGATATATTTACTAAGGTTGCTGAGCCATGGGAACATAGAGTCCTGTACTTAATAACATGAGTCATTCAAATGGAAATTTTCTACTCTGAAATTTTATGGCTCTAGTTAAGAGCATTAACAAAAATCTATACTTGCTTCGTGCTTTTTTTTGGTAACATCTTTGTTTTGAATATTACCTGTATGATATTTCCATTTAGAAGAATCATAGAGGGCAAGTGTTGCAAGTTGTGCTTGCAAAAAAAGGAGAGTTCATTGGCTTAAATTCATGTCAAAATCCCCCACACATATACAATTAAGAAAACTAAGTATTTTTCTTGTTTTTTTTCCTGCTGATGCAGAAGTGAATTCTCTTAATTAAAAGTGCCATTGCCATAATGGCAGTTGTGGGTGTTGAGACTTTTGTTGTGTTATTAACAGGGGTAAACAAAGTGCATAGAAAGGTCTGAGGACTGAGCATGTGAAGAAATGCCTGGGTTTCTATAAAACTCAGCAGAAATGGATGACAGTCATGACATTGGTGTCTGTAAGAAAATGGATTTGGCTTATCAAATCCAGCACTTCATCTCCGTTAGGAAAAGTCTCTCAGAATGGGGAAGGAAAAAATGGGAGAGATGGACTGCAAGTGACACACTGCAGGGGCAGCAGTGACAGCAAGCCTAAAATATGCTGCAGGAGACATTGCTGTCCTAGCAACTCTTCATGGAAATGGCAAGGCCAACAGCTGGCTGGAGATGGAAGACTCATCCAGACTTAAAGAGAAATGACCTGAATTACTACTTGCAATTTGATCTGCAATCAAAGAAAAAATGTGGTTTGTTTTTGGAACAGTCAGTGCTGTCACCTCAGTGTTTGCTGCTCTCTGGGCTCTTGGTTCCAGGCTGATGTGCTCTTCCCATAGAAAAATCACTGGACCTCTACAGAAAATAAAAGCTATGAAACTATAATTATAAATGAGCATGGCCATGGATCAGCTCTCATTCAACAGCTTCTTGTTAGCCTGCACTTGATCATTGCAGCTTTCCCCCACAGCCTGCCTTGGCTCCTGGAAGAATACAGTGAAATGCAGTTTATATTTTTAACCAAGGCAGTTTTCATCCTTGATCACATTACTACCAGCTCACCCTGGCAGACTCAAACATAATGTCATAGAACAGCTTGGGTTGGAAAGGACCTTAAATATCATCTAGAACATCTCAACTTACTTTCTTAATTCTAGAACAACTCAAATTACTTTCCTAATTCTGGGCTAAACTGTCTGCACATAAAAAAATAAGATTATGAAGATAATTTCCATACACACCATGTCATACCTTACATCACATCCAATCTTACTCTTTCTGTCCACCAGTAGTTCAATATTCTTCAGTTCAGTCAATACTGTCAGTACATTTTCTGGCAATAGTTTTACACACTTGTGGTAAAAAAAAGTGGTACCACTTGTTTTCCATTTTCCCTCCACCACTTCCAGCCACCAGCTCATTGTTTTCCTTAAAACTCAGCAGTTTCATAGACATTCAAAACACTGCAGCCATATGTGGTCAAACAACATAAAACCAGGGCATCTCCATTCTGGCTTTTCAAAACTTTTCAAAACCCTTTTCTGGCTTTACTAACTTGTCTTAATTGCACAAATCTCTCAGCTAGATAATTCATCAAGGAATTGACTTCTGGTACGTGTGTGATTTCATCTGGGTCTTGGAATGAGCCTCAGGGTCTCCTCAGGTTTGTGGCTGAGAAAAGGAGTTTCATGGGGATTCATGTAGGGTTTTGTAGGGACTAAGGGGGTCAAATGGGAAGAGATCTGGGGCAAAGTGTCAGAGCATTGGACACTGGGTTTTATCAGTTTGGTAAATTGCAAACATCAAAAAATAAAATTTCATTGTTTTTACCATTTTTCCCCATATTAGATTTGTATAAATTACACATATAATATACGGTATACATAAATATAAAATACTGTAATCTTGATTTATCATTTAAATATAGATACATCCAATGAATCAAGCCCTGAAAGGGACCTCTTATTTTCCTGCTGGGAGCTGAGTCTTTAATCCAATTTAAAGTCTTTTTATAGGTTAGCTGCTCTGGAAGGCAGTCTCCAGGATTGCTCATCAGCTCAGCAGCACTGTTCACATGGTGCATCCATCACTCGACTTTCTCTGCATTTTGCTGAACACCACAAAATGTAAAAAATCTTTGCTTTTGCCCATTGTTATGTGACCTCGGTCTCCCACAGCATCACCCTTGTTTCACCACAGTCCTGGTCAAGTCAGGAATAAAAGATATCCTTTACAGGAACATTTTTGCAAAGAAAATGAAAACTGTATCTTGAAGCTTCATTTAAAGAGATTGAATAAACTGTGAAATTTGTCACCTGCAGATGCTGCTGCTTCTGTATTCTTACTGATTGACAAAATTATCTTTAGAGATAATCCTTGACTTCAAGAGACCATGGGCTTGAATCAAGTACTCAAATCTGGGGCAAGACTATTAGAAACTCCACAGCCCCAGCCCTGAGATATGAGCAGCAGGGCTGTCTGGAGTGGGAGTAACTGGAATTTATATCAGGGTGATGGTGATGTAATTTGGGACAGCTCGGATATCACATGAAAGACAAAGAAAAATAAGAAACAACACATCCACAAACACAGACACAGACACACAGATTAGCAGGGAGTTTCACCTCAGGAAATCATTGTGGCTCCCTGTTCCTGACAGTAACGTGTCTGCAAATGTCACCCAGCAGCAATGCACCACCCCACGGGCAGCCACAGAACACAGGGGCAACCAAAAGGGTGATGAGGAAGAGATTGCCAAATACTTTTGAAACAAGTCAGGGATTGGGCCTGTTGGGAGAGAAATTACGCAATCAAATAAACAGCTTTTGCCAAGAAAACCAAGACTGAGGGAGGAAGTTGCCTGTGCCAGTCCTGGCCACAGAGGAGAAGGCTATTTCTCTGGGAAGGACAGTGAAGTCAGATTAAATATTTACTTCTCCTCCTTGCCATCTTCCTTCTCTACTTAATGTCCCTGACAATGAAGTTGGTGTCAGACAAAAAATTTGGTTCACCTGGTCCTCAGACCAAAGCTCCCTTGTGATGGTGTGTGGCTCACTGAACTGAATTTTAGCAGGAATACATGGCATGGGAGAATAATTACTCCAGAGAAGCTCCCTTTTCTTATTCCCTTTACAGCAGAGCTCTGTCCTCTGCCATTGGAAGAAAGACCTCTTTTATCTTTATTATAGGCAAACAATTAGAGATGAAAAGGAAAAGCCACACTCCCCGGAAAGGCTAATTCCATTCTCTGTTCTCTGTGAGCACATCGACTCTGCTCACTGAAACAAGAGCAGGGTTGGTCACCGTGGCAAAGGATGCACGTGAAAAAGCCACAGAGGTGCACGTCCCTCCCAGGACTCAGTGCTGGGAAAAATCTCTGGAGTTTCATCTGCTGGTGCCCTGTGTTGGTGATCTGACCTGGAGCCCACAGGCTGGAGAGCCACTGTCCCTTCTGGGGACACTCAGCCTCGGACACTGCGCCAGCATCGCCACTGGTAACCTCCAGTCTGCGAGGAAATGAAGTCACAACAGTCACTGGAATAACTTCAGGAAAGCTCTCCATGAGGCAGCAAGGACAGAAAACCATTACTGACAAGGGGTGAATGAGAAACAGTGGAACACTCTGTATCTCATTAGCAGTTGCCACAGTGTGTGGATCAGGGGGATTAACCTGGCCGCTGGTGCCATATGCTGCTCCAGGTGGGCTGAGGGAGGACTTGGCTCCACCAAGCACTCAGACTTTTAACAGGTTAAATCTGGCAAGTTTATTTAATGCACTGAGCTCAGTTCCTGTTGGCTGATGTTAATGTTGGCACAATGAGGCTGATGAAAACACTGTGCAGATGTCCTCTGGTGATCCAGTCCCTCCCCAACTCTTGCAACTATCAGATAATAAACCCTTTTTCCAAGGTGGCTCTGGCTGGTGATTCACTGCAGATTCCTTACACTGGTTCTCCACTTCCTTTTGGAATGTGTCTGGACTCCTTACCTAACTCACTTCTTTCTTCTCCACCACTCTTGTCATTGGCCAGTCACAATTTCTCTGGGATTTCTTGCTGCTTGCAGAGAATGGAGCTGAGTTGGGAGCAGGGGGGAGGCTCCAGGACTGCCCTGGTGATCACATCTCACTGCTTTATTTTAAACTGCTACAAATACTTCAGATGGCGGGAATTTTTTCTTCTTTTGCTCTTCTTTTTCTCTTCTCTTTCTCTTCTCTTTCTCTTCTCTTTTTCTTGTTTTTTTCTTTTTTTTCTTCTTTTTTCTTCTCTTTTCCCCTCTGTTTTCTTCCTTCGTTTTCTTCTTTAGGAGCTTTTTCTCCTAATTAAACTTCTCTTCTATACAGCTAATTCCCTGCTAATGTTGACTATATTTTCATATATTATAAAAAAACATATTAATTAAATCTATATTCATTACACTGTTATATGTGTTAGAATTATTTATTATTAATATAACTGTAATTTATATGACTATTGACACTGAAACACAATGGCAAATTTGAGTCCCTGCCTTATTGAACCCTCCCTTTAGAATATCCAGAGCAAATACCAGTTTTCCTATGGGTGCTTAATTAATTCTTGTCCATCATTTTTCCTTTTTACACATCAGCTTTGCTATCTTACTCCTACTTTTCATGAAGTTCACATTTCCTACAATCATTGGTAATGAACAATAGGAAAATTAGGGGAGGATGTTGAAAAAACAGGTCCTTATAGGTACCTGTTGTTCAATATTCAAGTGGAGGCAAGGAAAAAGCAATCCATAAGGCAATTGCTGGCTGTTAAGATCTTGGGAGCATGAGGAAAAATGTCAAACCTTTATTCTCTGAAGAGTGGTGGCATCACATGCTGGGACCACTCTTCCAGGTCTCTTGGCAGCAACCTCTATCAACATGAAATCCAGGACAGATTTTGGCTGCTCTGCTTGACCCCATAGATGCTCTTTTCCAGCTCAAGAATAAATTCTGAGATTCTGAAGCATTTCAGCTTTTTTACCATTGTTCTGCAAAGGCCTGTATCAGTAGGGTGGAAAGCAGACTGTAAAAGGACATGTTGGAAGCAGTTTTATGCCTGGAAGGAGGAATAAGTGTTTCACAGCATTCAGCTCCTCAGCCTGGGTGTGTTGTCAGCTCAGTGCCCAAATTCCAGGCTTTTCTCTGTATTTTCCTTTCCATGGAAGGGAAATTTGTATGTCTGGGCCAGATTAAGGTCACTGAGTGGTGTAATCAAATTCTGAGGCAGAAATATCAAGGTCCAAGACCACGGGACATCCAGAGGTGTATCCCCACAGCTCAGCTGAATTGTCACCTGGTAGCAGCAGCCCTTCTTGCCTGTGGGGGACAAAGCCCTTGATGTGATGTGCAGAAGGCAGGCTGCTCCCGTGGTGCTGACTTTTCTCTGATTTTCAGCTGCTGGAGCATATTAAACAAGCCTCTCCCCAGTGCTACTCTGCTTTAGTTGCCATAGGGATGCCTTGTGCCTGCGACTGGCAGGGATCTCAAGGCCATCTCTCTGGTGATGTGATGTCTGCTGTCAGGGACTGAAAGCCCTGACTCATTTGCATTTCACAGCTACAGGGATGTTTATTGCCAGCATCGGAGCAGAAGAAAAGAATGATTTGTTTTACTTAATTTATTTTTTTTTTCTATCAGGCCAGTTACAATTCTATTTTATATTCCCTTTTAATAGAAGTCAACATGGATCAAGCCTAGAAACTCATCATCTGAGGCAAGAAATGCAGTGGTGACCTTCTCTGCAATCTAAAGATGTCACACAGATTTCCAGGAAACATAAAGCCTAAGGATTGATCTGTGCATGGAGGGAATGAGAGCTGATGTGTGCATGGTGGGTGGCAGTGGTCAGCTGTGTGCTTCAAAAGGCATCCTCAGCATTTAGCCATTTATCTGCAAGAGAAAAGCAGCCTTCCTGCCACTGTGTCGTGTCAATCTGCAAAAGGACATGGTGGACAGCATTGTTCCTTAATTAAAAATATTTTGTGAGTGAGATGTGATAAATGTGAACCTCTAAGAAGAGAAATAAAATGGATATTTTAATAATCATCCAGGCTAAGTGTGAATTGTTATTCAGCAAACAGTTCTGAGGAATTTGTCCTTATATTTTAAAAATAACTATCTAGACAGAAATAGAAATGAAATCTGTAACACTTTCCTTGCCACAACTGGCCATGCTGCACCTGGCACGACAAGAGCCATGGACTTATACTGTCTTCTTCTGCAATAGGGTGAGAAATGAGGGATTGTCTTAGCAGTGTTGAGGAAGGGAATTAATTTCTCCTTGATGCCTCCTCCCCAAAAGTTAACAGTTAAGGTGAATTTTCTTTGCAGAACTGCTGCACACAGGAAGGGCAGGGACCAGGAACCAAATAGTGAGGCTGAAAAAGAAAAATCAGGGGAAAAAAATGTGAGAACAATGGACACATGCCTGTACGCCCTGTGGCATCCCTCTGACACTGATTTTGTAGTGATTGTGACTCTGAATGTAGAAAGTAATGAATCTTAATAATGCCTGGTCCATGGGAGGCTGGATGAGTTTTGTAGCTGAGTGGTTTTAGCTGAGCTTTTCCTGGAGGAACAGAAGTGCAAATTGACCTATACTTTCATTAGGGGTTTGTCTTCCACATGAGCCTCTGAGATGATGGAGAGGACAAAGTGTAACTGGAAGAAGGGATACTATTAGTGACCTCTGAAAGCATCCTTAAACCAGCTTTCAGATTAAGTCTCCAAATTGGCTTGGCAGAAGATAGGGCTGCCTTCCATTCCTTGTCCATGTGAGCAGATTTAAGACAGACTGTGCCCAAACTACAGGGCCAGTGGTGCTTTCCAATTATGGGTTGCATCCAAGCAGCTTTCTACTCTTGCTCTGTGTTCAAATCTCCATGGAAAGGAAAGGCAGCAAAGTACTCCCCATGCAGGTTTCCAGCTGAACAAGACCCCACGAGAAATCTTTAAAGAGTATTTCACACACAGTCTACACATTACCAGAATGAGCACCACCCCATCCCTCTGGTGAAAACAGATATCATCATCTCTCTGTCACTCCCTGCTGGTCCTAATCATTGCCTTCTCCCCTTGGATCTTTCCACTGCTTTCCTACTCCATTGTAATCTCTGCTTTTTCCTCTTCCCCATCTCATTTCCGCTCCTGCTCCACCCCGCTCCTTCCCTTGCTTCCCTCGCTTCCCTCAGTCTTTACTCTACTCCTCACATGGGTGAAAAATCCTAATGGAATAGGCAGGATGCTGCCAAAGAGGCAGGAGGATCTGGCAGAGGATAACTGGATGTACAGACAACTTCAGACTGTCACAGAGCTGCCTGTCAGTAAGTGGCAGGGAAACAGGGGCTGCATCGCATGGCAGAGTAGGAAAATGATGCTGTACCCATGAATCCCAGCCAAGGCTGCCAAGGCTGAACTGAAGAGCTTCAAAACACCCACGCTATCAAAGGGGTCCCACTGAATGATTCAGAAAGGCAAAAAGCTTTCAGGCTTGACAAATAAAACTGCGAAGCGACATCCGTGAGAAATAACAAGGCTGAGCTCAGTGTCTGGATCTTCCCAAGGCTTTGCTTGCCCTGCTCCTCGTGCTCTGGGTCTGTTACCTCCCTGAAAACAGCGAGGCCCGTGTGAAGCAGGAGGCACAGGGCAGAATAAACATTTGTATAGTGAGTGACTCACACAGAAACAAAACTGTTCTTGCAATTAAAGCCCAGGGGAGCATCCTAAATCCCTTTGACTTAAGTATCTCAGGATTCCCGGTGCACACTCAATAACTGATCCATGGCTGCTGACTGCAGGCACTGGGCTGTTCTGTGCATCCAGCCTGCTCAGTGCTCCAATAGAAAACTTGGGAAAAGCATCACAGCTTTCCATTGAGAGACTTCACATCTCGCTGAGAGGCCCATTTACATTTTTAACCCCACTGACTGTTGACGTATTTGGTCTAATAGAGTTCTCAGACAAACCTGGGAAGCTCGGGGGCGCAGAGTGCTCCTGATTTCATGTGGATTGCTGGCGCTTTGAGTAGACATTTACCAGCAGCTGGGAGCTCGGAGATACAGCATCTATTCTTTCCTTTCACATTTGCCTACAGAGCTGTAAATGTCAAAGCCTTTCAAGTGCCCCTCAAACAAAACGAGTTAGTAAATCAGCAAATGTGGCACCGCACACACTCATGTGGTGCATGTTAAGCTACTGTACTTCATTCACTTCTTTATCCGATGGCTCCGTGAGAAACAGAGCTCGCTGAGGCGCCGAGATGCCTTAGTCATTTTGTTTGTTTTTTCACATGGCTACTGTTCTTGTTTTGTTTTTTCCCCAAAAGCTGCGTCAGATGTGCTTAGCATTCAACTCAACTCGATACATTGGATGAAAAGGCTATTTTCTCTTCACTGATGAAATATAATTGAACCCACTTATAATGAACTCACATACCAAATAATGAAACTCCATTTGTGTGACCGGGGCTCTTTTCCGAACCCCACAATTCCCAGTCCCCTCAGGGAATGTTTTATGTGCTTTTCCACCAGTTTCACTGAGATCACAATTTGGCACATCGGCTTTTTGTTTTGTTCTTTATTGTCTCTATACCAGAGAGAAGCAAGTTTGTAAAAAGAAAAGACAAAGAGTAGGAGCAGTTTAATTAGCAATCAGTGTTGTTTGAAAACCATCTCTTTAGCACACAGTTTTTCCCAGTCCTGTGTTTTAGCATTCCACTTCACTGCAACTCGTGGTTTCCTGGGTGTCTTCTTCACCTTCAACCAGTTTTAAGCTGTCTCCTGCAAATTCTGCAGGAAGCTGCCAGTTTTGGCACAGCCCTGCAATCTATTCCCTTGAAAGCCATAAGGGCCTTGTTAAGGAGCAGGGCAGCACAAGGCAAACATTTGTATTGTGTCTTTGGGGCTCCCGCAGAGATAAAACTCTGCCTTTGGTTCAAATATGGGAAGATGTCCCCAACCTCCTTTACGTGCAAACATCGTGGATAAGGAGGGTACTTAGCCGAAAAGTCTCTGTCTGACCTCATGAGTGTATCTGGAGAATGTCAGAGCTGCTGGCTGAAGATAAGGAAGAAGGCTCAGCCCCAGACAGGCAAGATGTGGAAGGAAGGGTGGGCTACGCTGTCTATACATGCTGGATTTTAGGAAAAATAAATTTATTGTGCACTTTAAAAAATCTGACTGCCTAAACCCAGGCATTTCTTTTCCTCTGAGCTCTGCCCCAGGGGAACTGGTATGTGAGGAAATCAAATCAACTGAAACAGTCTCTGGTTTTAAAAGGAGTGATGTGTTTTTTCTAAGGCGACATTAACCTGGAAAATTTGGGAACTTGTTAAAAAAAATCAC
The DNA here is from genome assembly GCA_013399945.1 of Ploceus nigricollis. Lineage (NCBI taxonomy): Eukaryota > Metazoa > Chordata > Aves > Passeriformes > Ploceidae > Ploceus > Ploceus nigricollis. Next base: position 547,465 of record VXBC01007976.1, read on the forward strand.
TAAGTTTGACCACACTGCTACTGTCTGTGGTCAGCTGAGCTTTTCCATCAACAGAGTGGCTGATAATCCTGGGTAACCTGGGAGGGAGTTGCCACCAGAGCCCAGTGGTACAGCAGAGCCATGGGACTTTATCATGGGATCATTTTGGGAGAGGTACTGATACGTGGCCGTTGTCTGCCTTTGGTCTCACACAGAAATAAATCAGTTTGGCTTCATGCATGGTGCTTAAAATCAACATCATCATCAGGTTTATTTGTCAGAACCTCATGTGAAAATGATGCCCTGAGCAGCCTCACCTGGGACCTCAGCCCCACCTGGCCTTGGGCCCTATTTAAGCTCAGCCCAGGGCCCTTTCCTGTGTCTGAGCTGTGCTGCAATTTGGGTGCTGCCTGTGATTCTTGGGCTGTTGCTGTAAGTAGTTCTGAGAAGGGGCATGACTTCTTTGAGCTAATTGTGAGCAAAAAATAGTAGATAATGAATTCAGGGTTATATGGCACTTAATTCCTGCTCTGAGAGGGTCATTCTGGCACAGGCAGGGTCTCTGAACACATTTCTGTGACTGTCACCCTGCCTTCACTGATGAGTGACATTTCTAACCATCTAACTGGGCTTTTTCTCTATTATAAAATTTACTGTTAGCAAACAATACTTTTGTAGGCATGGACTTTAAATTCTAGAGTGAGAAAATAATTCTAGTTCCTAGGAAAGTCCTCATCTTCCCAACTGAAGCACACATCTCTATGAGTGACTCTTAGCTGCGGGTCTGGCTGGTGGCAAACCACATCTGTCAGGCTAAAAAAGTGGCTGTGCCTCTGCTAAAGCACCATGCAGGCTGAGGAGAGCTATTGTGAGTGTATGTGTGCCAGCCTGAGAGTGGAAGGGAGACAGACAGAGGATGGGGAGGTGTTTGGGAAGTCCTCCCTGTTCCTGGCTACAGTCTGGGAAAGTGGGTAGCTGCTGGGTGCTGTTTTTCCAACACCTGGGACTACAGCACTAGACAGGACTCATCTAATTTGTTTTTCTTGGGCTCCTTGGCTTTTCTGAAGTCTCATTTATTGGTTCTGTGTCTAGCTGACTCTCCAATGTGCTGAGTTTCTGATCATGTCGAGGCAGGTCACATCCCTTATTTATCACTCTCATCTTCCTTTGGGAGCTGCTGAGAGGCTGCACTAGGTGAGTTAATATCCAGTTGAATTTGCTCTGCTAAGTGACTTATTCCTAATATCCATTGAAGGAACTTCTTGGAGGTGCTGCTGAGATAATACAAGTGCAAATGGTGTACAAAATAGAGATGAAGACAGAGGCAATGCCTAGCAGAGAGCTGTTACCTGGGAGCAGTAATTAGGGAGGTCTGTGCCTGGGAGCTTCCTGGTTTCAGTTTCTTACTACAGTCAAGTAGAGTTTCAGTGGAAATCCTGATGGCAGCTTGTCTGCATTTGGTGAAGGCTGGCCTTTTTAAAATCAGTGCTGAGAAGGATATCAGCTGCTACTGCAATCAGCAAAGAACGAAAGTGTGAGGGTGAATAAATATTGCTCATTTCTTAAAAATGAATAAACTGGTGCTCTGCAGCCTGGCTCCAGAAGCCCCTGGGGCTGCAGACAGGTTCCCCTGCTGATGTGCAACCCCCTCACTCTTCAACAGGAGCTGGAGTGGCAACTCTCACTTGAGTTTGAAAGAAAATTGCACAGCACTTCAAACTGGGAGCTGTGAGTGAGGATGGGGGCTGTTGGTTGTTGCTGTGATGAAACTAATCCAGTCCCAAGGAGGATAAAGGGTTGCTTAGCAATACTTTAGCAGTGACTAACAATGCTTTACGAGGCTTTTACTGTTGACTAAGTCTTTAATAGTGGCTCAGTGGGTTTTTTTAGTGGAATGTCTTTACTATTTTTGTAATGGTCTCTCCTCTTGAGAAACTGTCAAACTCATCATGTATAATGAACAGACAGCAGTCAGCAAGCATTTGATTGCTGCTTATGTGTTGATTTTTGGCCTGGCCTCATTAAGATTCCTTATCTCTACCTTCTCTTTCCCTAGGAGTTCTTAAATTAGCTACAGAGATTAGATTATTTAAGTGCTTTTCATATAAATGCCTCCTAGTCTGTCTGTTTTTCCTGTGACACCCCCGTGTCCATGTGGAAGCTCATTTTGGGTCTTAAAGGAGAGATGTAAGATTGCCTGAACTAGTCTAGAGTCACATCTTGTAGAAAATTGTGGTGTTCTGTAAAGCTCTTCAGCAGGGCAAGATGTAAATTGTTCTTGACTATTAAGAGAAGTTGCCTTCTTGATGGCAAGAGGCTGCTGCGTGCCATGCAGTATATTAAATAATTCCCATTAAAAGGTGTACTGAGGGCCAAGGGTTCTACTCATGGTTTTGGGGTTCAGTTGCAAGCACACACCAAATCAATGCCTTTTCCTCTTTCCTGCTGAGGTATCTGAGACATGGCTGTCACTGTAGAAAAAGCGTAGTAGTGTTTTGAGGAAAGGAAAACACATTAAGGCTGAGGACTGCATCTGGATTCTTTATGCATTCCCCATGGCCATATCCATGCTTTGGAGTTGATGTTATCAGGGGAAGCAGTTAACAACACAGTAATCCCCAGAAAAACACAGCTCACATTTTAGCTGTGCTCAGAGACTACTGTGCAAGCAAGTGCTGCTGTGGGGCTTCACTGTGCCACGGGATGAGCCCCCCAGCCAGACCCCTCAGCAGGACAGCCAGAGCTCTTTTCTCCAGCTGGGAGCAGGGATCCCCCTCAGTCAGTGCTGTGGGGAATGTTGGCAGCATGATGGGTTTCCAAACATTGGTAGCCAGTGTTGATCCAGCAGCCAAATAGGAATTGTCACCTCAGGGGCTCTGCAGAGAGCAGCATGTGGCAGGGCTGCCAGGGCTTTAGCAAACCCACCAGGTGGGACACAACAGCCCTAGAGAAGATGTGAAATTCTGAATAACTGTGTCTGTGCAGCCCTGTGAGCATTCCACTGTTATAATATTGATTACTATGAGATGGGATGAGCCTCTGGCCTTGTGAACAGCAGAACAATTGCCAGGATTCTGGAGGATGCTGTCCCTCAGTCCTTTGGCTCCAATCTGTGCAAATTGGGAATTAAGAAGAGAAGCTCAGCACATTAATGGACATTCCTAGTGCTTGCTGTGTTCTGAGATTCACTTTTTTAATTATCACAGGAATTTATGCATCTGTCACTATTCAGCTGGGAAGCTGAGTTTCTTTCAGCACTGCTGGTTCCATTAACTTCTTAAACTTCAGCACACTTAGGAAAAGTGGAATTGAATGTCTGGGAGCTCAAGTGGGATCCTGCAGCACAGTCACCTTGGTTTGAGGTGTGAGGCACAGCCTGGTGTGGTTTTGTAGGCACCCCAGGTGAGCTCTTCCCTCTGATGTGGTGCCTGTGCTCAGCTGCAGAAATGATGCTCCTGGTGTCCCCAGCTGCCCTGTCACCCATCTGTCATCGTGCTGATCACCCAGGGAAGCTTTGGTGGTTAAACACTGTGGAGCACAAAGTCACCTCTGCTCTTTGAAGTTTCTAGAGGTGAGATGAAGAAAGCACTCTCCTTTTGAGTTTTCTCTCAAGTTCACAGTGTAGCTGTAACCTCAACAGCACTGGCATGGAAAGGGAGAATGAGAATGGACTTTGAAGTTTTAATTCATGTTTTAGCTGTCCCCAGCCCTAACATGGATATTACCCCAAAATCCAAAGCTTTCAGATTTGGCAGAAATCGCTTGAAATCTGAATATTGACTGCTAAACCCATGAGTTAACCACAGGAGTGCCCTGGATAAATGTCATCTTTGATCCTTTAACAATATTGTCAGAGCCTCGAGCACAGCAAAGAATTAGCAGTGGCATTTCTAGTGAGCTGATGGTATCTGAGTCTCCTCAAGAGTCCTTCAGGCTTTTTAAAATTGGAAAGACATCTTCCAGGTTAGATTTAAACAGCAGAATCACTTTACCACTAACCTCATACTGCTGTTACTTAATGATGTGTGCTCTGTGTATCAACACAGACATTTCACTTGTATTTTATTGCTGGTATTTTTATAAGGTATTTGTCTAGCTATCTGTGGGAATCCTTCAGCACAGAGCTATTCCTGCATGTCTGTTTTTAGACAGTCTCATGAAATCAGTGTTTTGGTGCTTTCTTGGTATGTGTAGTCTAATAAAATCCAGCATATTCATCTTTTCTGCTCACTTTTTCCAAGCCTGTCTTTCTCAATGGCCTTCAGTGAGTACAGATGTCTGACACTGGAGGTTTATCTGAGGCTTTTCTAATACCCTGCTGTAGCTGACTGCAGTCATTCCACAATATTTATTACCTGAATGTAAGGCTTAGCAGCTGTGAGAGGAAGGGAAAGCCACACAATAACAACAGAATGTGTGAAACTTAGCACATTCCCACCAAGTGCAAGCTTCCACTTTGGAAGAAGGATGAGGATTCCTCATAAAAGCAAATTTGGGCTAGGTTTCCTAGTATGAGCCTCCTGTGATAATCTGGGAAGCCTCACTTGGCAGTGCTCAGTAACAGGGGTGTGTGCAGGCATGTCAAGTTCAAACTCCTCTTGGGTTCTGGGGCTTGTTTTTCTGTTTTCTGTGCCCTCTCTAGAAGAGTAGAGAGAAGAGAAACGTCTGCACCTAGCACGGGGTAACAAAAACATCACTAACCTTTGGGGATTTCCCTGGGTGGGGTAACCAAACTGTTGGAAGCTGCCTGAGGTTTAGCTAAGGGTGCCAGGCTTGCCTTATGCTCTTTAATTGACCCTCACATGAAAGGGTTGAGAGGCTGATTTTTAAATTAGAAAGGGCTTTTCTCTGAAGTATTTTTAGGAAAAGCAAGAAAAAGTGAACAATCTTTCCAAGAGGAGCAGGTAGGTGAGAGGGGAAGAGACAGGAATTCCCTCGTAATCAAGCAATCATTTTTTTACAGGGACTTCCTAAGCACATAGAGGAACATGCTTCAGAGCAGAGGACTAGACACACAGAGGGGCATTTTAATCCCCCAGAGGTAGGAAAATGTGCTTGAGGTCTGTATTATTTGTCTAGGTTTGTATGTTCCAGGTCCTAGCCAAGCTGTGCTTGTTTTGGAGCTGGCCCATGGCTGTGCACGTCACACACCTCTGTCCTGTGGCTCAGAGCATGGGCAGGGCAGGAGCCCTCCAAAAGCACAGGGCTGAATAGTTTGTATGGTTTTGTGAGCTGAATCATCTTACCCAGGGGTCAGACAGGCAAGGTGAAAGGAAAGTGGTAGGAATAGTTGACTTGGACCAACATAAGCTGTGTGGGTGACACTGAGATGTTAAAGTGACTCAGGTACACCGTGACACCCTTAGAGACAAGTGCTGGAGTGAGAACAGAGGGAAAGGCTCAGACACCAAAAATGCAGGTTCTGATTCAGACCAAGAGTCTGTGTGGGTTTCAGCTACTGAGAAGAAAATAACTCCAGTGTGGCTGAAACCAGGACAATATCCTCCTGCCCTGTGGCCTGGCTCAGCATCTGGGGCTTTGGGCTTTCTATAAGGTAAATGACTTCTGCTGCATATGGGGACTCCAGCAACTTGGTGTTACTGGTGTGAGTGGGAATTTGCCCTGGGAAGCAGACACCCATCAGCCAGGCATCATTTATGTTGGCATCTTGCTCTTCTGATGGGTCTGAACTTCCATAAATGGGCCAATCATCAGCTCAGGGAAGGCAAGTAAAAGACTTCAGCAGGATTGAGCTCAATCTCCCAACTGGCAACTTTCAGGAAATAGAAATTGTTAAGCCAGCTTTGCCATCAGATTGTCAGTAGCCTTTGAAGAGGACACTCACCTACTCCACAAACAGAAGTTGTTGTAACAGTTTATAGAAGATATATATAATAATGCCATTGTTTTGAAATAATTTTCTGAGTGTGTATGTGTATCTTGTTTCAAAGGAACTTTATAAGAATTGGCTCATTGGATTCTTATTCATCAGCTACTGCCTTCAAAGACAGAGCTTCTTTTTTTAAGAAAATATGGCCATTAACTAATGCCTTTTCTTTGATCTTTGCCAGCAATTTTTTTTCTTGAATTTCTTCTGTAGTCCTTCTCCCATGTACAGTTTGTGGCATGCACACTTACTTGTTGATTGATCCCAATTAATTATCAGAGGCAGTTATAAAAATTTCCATCCAATATTATAAAAAGGCAATTTTTTTTTAAAGAGCTGTAAAATCAGCCACACAGTTTCCTTTCATGTGGTTTGACTTTAACCTACAGTGCCCTGGAGGTAAGAGATGAGGAGATGAACTGCTCCCGAGTTCTGACAGGCATGTGCAGTTGAGTCGGATGTTAACACAAAGCAGGAAGCACTTTGTCAATAATAAATCAGGTGTCCCAAGGAGGAAAAGGCTTTCAGGGGCTTCAGTGGTGTTTTGTCTCCTTATTAGTACCTGCACAGTAGGATTAATGTCTGGTGTGATGTTTTCTGAGGTGAGTCAAGTGTAAAAGCTTGAAGCTGGATGGAAGCATCAGGGTGTGCTCAGCAGCCAGAGGGGGTTGGTGGAGGAACACCCACACATCCCCCCCAGCACAACCATAGCTGGGGTGGGGAATGTGAACTCCTATAACCTCCCTGCACACAAGGAAACACAATTGCACTTCACACACTTAAAAATATGTCAAATTTTAGTAAAATATCTTGTTTGCTGACGACAGCTTTCTTAGTGCTTTTCCTGTGAAAGGATTATTTGGCTTTGTTTATTTACATGCCGTATTATCAGAATTTAACCTCTCCATCTGTGTGAGGAGCAAGTAGTCTCAGGTCACTCCTCTGCTCTGGACATGTCATGGCAATTGGATCCAGCCCTTCTCTTCACAAACTTGTCACCCTTCCTGCTCTGCCATTTACATTCAGACAGTGGCTGGGATATTTCAGAAGCCTCTTCCATTTCTCCTGCTCTGACCGGAGCAGGAGCTGCCAGCACTTCATTTTTACTGTCCTGCTACCAACACAGGTGACCATAGTTGGTGAGGCATTCATGAAAACACCACCCAGAGACACCTGAGCATCCTGTGGAAAGCTGGGGTGCTGCTGCTGCTAATGATTTCCTCCTGACGTGATAAACAGGATTTTATTGTCTAGGATTACACATTTAGTGCTGAGGGTATTTTTTAAACAAGCAAAATTACCTGTGTCTCAGTGCTGTAGCACTATTTAGATCCTGATTTGTCCTCCTAAGGAGGCATCAGGTTTTTGAAGAGCAGGAAAAGAGTGGCAGACTGGTCATGTCACCTGGAGCTGCTGTAGCAGAGTTTTACATGGCATCTTCATGAGAGCCCTGGTGGTATTAATTACCCAGAAACCCCATTTGTAGGCAATGACAGCTCAGTCAGGAAGCGTGCTGAACCGAGATGGAAATTATAACACTTGCAGAAAAAATGGCTTCTGTGAGCTTGCTGCCCCAGGAGCAGAACTGCTGACTCGAAACCCCAGAGACTGCAGAGGTTATGGGGCTGGAGGGGCTGATTACCTGCCATAAAGCCCTCACTCAGCTGTGCACACCATCACCTGCTGCAGTTTTGCCTGACTAATGATTATAGGTTTAGGCTTTAACTCTGCCATCTGCTCTGTGTGCAGATGGACACCTGCACTGGCTGCTGCTAGAGCAGGACCCACACTCAGGGATGATTTTTGTTGCCTGAAATGCCTCACAAATTCTGCCTTTATGTTTTGGTAGGAATGTCTCTCAGCAGATCTAAGATTTATCCAGTGACTATGACAGCTCAAGACTGTGGTTAACCAAGACCACTGAAAGCAGCATTGCTGTTTCCAAAATCTAAGTAATGTTAATGTTTCCATAAACACCACACAGCATTTCCCTGCAGTTTAGAAACTGCAGTTGAATTATGGAGAGTGAAATTGTAACACAGGCTTACGTAGGTCATTAGCTATCAGGGCTTCCAGACTTCCCTTGTCTGGACGAGATAGTATCTTGGCTTGAGCTGTAGTTATTGTCCCTCTGGGCAAAAAGACCTTGGGAGGTGAGGCTGGCTGAAGCTGCAAGGAACTTTCCTTTGCATTTCTCATTAGGAGGTGGTGGATGGAAAATCTAAGTAGTGGGATAAAGGATTCCAGGGTGATGCTGACCCTGAGCCACAGGCCGAAGAGTCAGGGAGTGCAGATTTGGGGAAAGGACAGTGATGTTTGAGTGGGAGACAGGATGAATGAAGGTGATGGGCTGTTCCACAGAACATGAGTCAGAGCTGGGAGGAACCCATGGTCAGGAATGATGTTTGGAGCTGCAGGAGTCAGGGACAGAAGTCTGTGATCTCATGCCTGGGAGGTGGTGCTCAAATCTGGTGGTGCAGGAGCATCAAAATGTGAGGCAGTGAGCTGGCACTTGAGTCCAAGTGCCAGCCTTACACACAGAGATAAAGGTTTTCTTCCTGAAAGTAATGCAACAACCCAGATCTTTCTACTTTGCTGCTGTAAATTAAGGTGTTTTCTGATGTATAAAGAAGCCTGTGTCTGAGCAGGCAATGGAAAGACTATAACTTCATTGCTTCAGGTGGTGTACTGACATTCCCAGATGAAACCCACAGTTTTACAGCACAGTTGCATTTTAGATCCCATCCAGCTTGCATCCTGATTATCACCATATTTGTTACAGCATTTGTGTCATGCTGAGCTCAGCAGCATCACCTCTGTGTCTCCTACAGGTCTGTGCTGAAGAGTTTTGTGGAGTCAGGGCCTTCACAGCTTTATTTTTAGGCCAAGCATCTAATTTTAGGTGTTTTACCACTTAAGTGCATTTAAGTGTCTTACCTTCCACTTTTACCTTTGCATATCTGCATGATGTAAGTTTGATAGCTCAGTAAAATGGATACCACCTGCAGTCAAATTTAACTGCATTGAAATCAAATAGCAAAATAGCTTTTCTGCTGAGAACCCTTAGAATCAGGGTGAGATAAGACTCTGTGTGCAGCATCCTCCAAGTGGTGGGAGTGGATTGATCCATCAATTGTTGCATTGAATTCAACTGGAAGAACCTGTAGTATCTAGAGAGACCATACTGTGGAGGACATGCTCTATCTCTAGAGTCTGTATCAGCTACAATCACTTAGATTTGAAAATGTTCTCCTTGTCAAGGGCAGGATATTTCAATTTCTGCTCTGTACAGAGCTGCCTGCAGTCAGTGCTGCCCTGTGCAGGCGTCAAGACTGACATTAGGCTGTGAGGTTTCCTTCATTGCTGTATCTTCCTGATGCAACCATTAAATTAACAGCTTCCTCTGAGGGAGCTGGAGGTTAACAGGATGTCAATTCATAGAACAAATTTTCTTAATGTCAGTGCAGAGCCTTTGTTGTCCCTTTTAGTCACAGTGCCAAAACAGAAAGGTGTTTCTGCTCACAGGGGATCCCATCCCCAAACTGCTGTAACTGGTCAACACCCTTCCACTGATTCCTGTGGCTTTTGGGGTCAGCCTTTGAGCCTGGAACAGTCTGACCCTCCTGACTAATGCAGAAATCATGTTTGGAAAAGCTCTGCGTAGAGCTGATTCCATGCTGGCTGTTTTTCCCCTGTGTTTATAGTTAGTGAGCATTTTAATACTGGTAATTATTAAATAGGGTCACCTGGAAAGGCACAAGCACTCCAGCTCTTGCCAACAAACCACTTAAGCACCTGCTTAGAGATAAGCACACACATTAAGGTAAATGAAGTTGCTTCTGGGCTTGGTGTTGAGCAGATGTTTACAGTTTCTGGATTAGGTAAAACTTGCTTGAAATCATCATCTTTTACATTTAACGAGTGGAAATTAGTCTCCATTATGAGAATTTAATTTTTATTAACAAAACATAAAACTCTCCCTGTGCTGAAAAACTAGATGGAATAAGGTAAAAATTGGGTTAAAGCTTCTCCATGCAGATCCTTAGAGCAATGCCATTCATTAGGAAGGAATGATGTGTGTGTAGGGAGAAGTTATTGCATGTGCACTTCAAAATACCTTTTTGGAACTTAAAATATCCAGGTTTAAAATTACAGACCTGCTTTGGATTGCAAAACAATGTATGGAGAGACAATCTCTCACTCTGAATCATACCTGACCTTATCCTGCTGGGAATACTGCAGGAGTGTGCAAAAGCTGAGATGGAGAGAGCTCCTGGGTTAGTGGATGTCCTGAAGAGAAAGATAAATGTCAAAAAAACATTCTGAATCCTACTTCTCCCTTGGAACACCACTGCTGTGCTGAAGTGTGTCAGCATCAAAACAGAGGAAAGATCTTTCCAGAGAAATCCAGCACAACTGAGCCTTCCCACTACCCTTGATGGGAAAATTTATAGCCCTGGCCCTTCTCTTGGTGACTCTTTGATGGTTTCATAGGGTGGAGTGTCCCCAGCTGAGGCACGGGCAGTGTGTGCTGGCATGTCCCCCACAAGCAAAACTGAAGGAAAAAAAAGTGGGAAATCAAATTATCATCAGATCTTGTGTGGGAATTATTTTGAACCTTAAAGATGGATAACCTGTCTTTTTGGGAGGAAGGCAGAGCAGGGAGGGCAGTGAGTTGAGCAGCACTTGTGTTACAGGGATCTGCAGCATCAGGCTTTAAATCAAGTCATTAAAATCTTGGTTTGAGCTGTGCCCACAGTGATGGAGGGAAGGGCCTGCCCTGCTCCCATGCGCAGATGAGGATTTTCAGGACTAGAGCTGAAACATCTGGCGAGTGAGTGCACGGAGCTGAAGGTTACCTGTAGGCAGCTGCTCCCAGCCTGGGGGTGTTTATATGGCTATTTAATTGCATGGGGGTGTTTATATGGCTGTTTAATTGCATCTTGCTCAGTACTAAATGAGTGAGACTTACATGAACAACCACAGCAACACAAGTGCTGCTGCCTCTGAGATAAAGGATCTTATTTGAGAAACAAATGCTTAACTAATAGTACCCCAGGACCTGTGCACTTTTAGAAGTCTATACTTATCTCTGATAGGAAAGAAATGGTCTAGTTCTCAAAAATAAACCCAAAAGCCTTTGAAGGATGTTTTTTCCCCCTCCATTTTTCTATTCTTTTCCCAGGTTGCAAAAATAACATCCAATAATGAAATGAAAACAAGCTGAATAGTTACATTCGGTGGAGGAGGGAAGAGGTAGTCACAGACAGCTGGAGCATGTCTGGGCCAGTGTCTCAGTTCCTTTCTTTCTGCTCCTTCAGTGCCCCTCCAAGAATGCAGACAATGCTGGCCACGACTGTTTCATATTTGATTTCCACACTTAAATCTGTGCCTGTTAAATGAAACCCCATTGTCAGGCTGGCACACATCCACCACGCCGCCTCCTTGGGTGCCACTCCAGAGCCTGCTCAAATCCCTCCAGCGAGGATCAGGTCTGCAAAGAGCACTTTGCTGCTTTTGTGCTGCTTGTGGCATTGCAGCAAAAGCCTCTGGACTCCTCTTGCAGCCACATCCATGGATTGGCCTCATAAATCTTGGTCTGAGGGCAGACAGAGTGCTGCAGGGAAGGGATGAGGGTTTGGAGCTGCCTCGGGAGTGGTGGATCAATGGGGCACTCAGCTGGAGTCAGTCTCTGGGAAAGGTGCTGGGAGGAAACACTTGGGTAAGCAGGGCCTGATTCTGCAAAGGGCTGGTCCCTGTCCTGCCCAGGGAGAGGGGGCACATGGGGATGCTTTGGGTCTTGCTGAGGTCCCAGGGTGCTCTGCTGGGACAGGACCATGGAGTCCAGAGCTTTGCTCAATGTAGGCAGGAGAAATGTTGTGTGTTGGGAGCAAAGCAGGGACTGAGTAACAAAGAATCCCTTCATGTCCCCTGTAAAATACCGAGGAGGGCATGAAAATTATGAATCTGATTAATAAGCTTAGGGGATTATAAAATGCAACAGCTGTCCAGTCCTTTAGGCTGCAGACCCTTCTGGCCTTTCTCCCCCACCAGCTGGTTCTGTGGTCCAGTCCCTGCCCCTGCCCCTGTGCAGTGTGGCTTGTCAGCATCATCACTGTGACAGGGGTGCCACAGCAGGCAGAGCTCTGCCCAAAGCCCTTTGCAGCCCTCTGCAGCATGAGGGGGAGATGCTGGAGCAGGAGAAAGCACTGGCAGTGTTTTGATTCTTCAGGTGTCCCAGAGGAGTCCACTGCTGGGCTGTTGTCATGGAAACACTGTTATTTTTGGGGATTTCTAGCCTGGCTCCGAGCAAAGGTTAAAAGGAAGAAAAACCCCGAGTGGTGGCACGCACAGAAGGTGAGATTTCCCTCAGCACAGCCAAACTTGTGATTATCTGAACCAACAGCAAGCCCTCCAAGGTGAATGGGCTGGAGGAATGACAGGGCTGGACATCAATGCCATGCCTCATCCATTTTTCCTCCTGCACTGTCAGGGTGCTCTGCCCAAGGCTCTGCCTGGAGCAGAGGCAGCACAGGCTGGATGGTGGTTATTTTTTACCCCTCTCCTGCTGTTGACGTCTGTGTTGCTGTGTTTATCTCAGAGCTAGGTCTGTGCAGGTTTTGATGGCTCTGGGTGTTACTGGCAGAGCAATGTTGACAGTCACAAGGAAGAGCAGAAAGGCAAATCTTCAGGTTCTGCTTTCTGTAATGTCAAAAGCAAACTGTGTAATTTCTATAAAATTTTGCCAAGCCTTTAAATTCAGAGGCCCAGGCTATGCCTGCAAAAGGTGTGATGGGGCTGAAGGGCCAAATTAAAGGTTCATAAGAGGATCTAATGGTATGAACCACACAGCTTCAGGGGTACTTCTGATCCCAATGTGAGTGCAGTCAGGAGCTGTCCTTGCCCAGCCATGCCACTCTCCTGGCAATCCACCTTCCCAGCAGTGACTGATTCTTATCTTTAAATGTGCAAATTGGAGCAGCTTCACAGAAGTCCTCACAAAACCCAAAGCTGCACAGAACACAGCCAAACTCAAACATGGGTCCAGTGTTTGCAGGGTGAGGGGGCACCTCTCATAACATGATGGTTGTTTGCAGAGATTTGGGAAGCCAGGGCAGGGAAAAGGGAACAGGACTAACCCAGGTGGCTGATCCCAACCAGGGAGCAGTAGCAGGATGGGCCAAGGAAGGGAAGTAACAGCAGGAGCAAATTGCACTGAGGCTCCTATGATGCTCTGGGTATTAAAGGCAAAACTGGCTTCCTACTGAAATGGAGACAAAAGCATTTTATCACTTTTATGACCTGCTGAGTGATTATTTATTTAGAAAAAAAAAAAACTCTTTAAAGAGTATTTTTGTATTTCTTCATTTCCAACTTGGATAAACCCTCTTTTAAAAAATATATTTAATCTCCTTTATTCCATGTCCAAAAAAAGGAAGTGATGGTAAGGATAATTAGTAGCTTGAATGTCATGAACTTATTAAAGAAAAATGGAGATTTAAAAAAAATTTTTTACAGGGAAGACCAAATCATTGAAACCATATTTTATTAAGAATACCAGAAGAATAAGTTGGAACAGGTATACAGTTTGTCATATAGTGTTTAAGGACAATGGGTGGCCTTTAAAATTTAAATTGCACAGTTGAATACAAAAAAAATTCCTTGTTATAAAACAGAAGATGTGGTAGGAAGTGGGAGACTGACTGTGCTGGTGGGACATTAATGTGCAGCCTCAGTGAGCCCTGCACAGCACATGTGACCCACAATGTTAACAAGAAAAGTGGTTTTCTTTTCAGATGCATCACCCAGGTTGACTCTGCTGCTCCCTTCCTGCCTCCTGCATGTGACACCCTATCGACTCCTGGACTTGTCCCCCTGCCTGATGGCACCACCTACCCCTGCCCTCAGCAGGATTTTGGCGTGCCTGAGCCCAGCTCTGAGGTAGGTGGGTGAAAAGCTTTGCTGGGTGCTCAACTCCCCTGGCTCTTGTGCCTCCTCCTTGTCCCAGCACATCCCTGCCCCGGAGGGGTTTGCTGTGGAGCCAGTTCCACCCTTTGTGCCAGCTGAGAGGTTTTTCTGTACTGGGGGAAGCCTTAGGAGAGCTTTTAGGAATAATTTGCGTGTTCTTTGATCCAGCAGCTCTGCAGGTAGAACACTAATGCTGTTAGAGCAGGCAATGCTGTGCTGGAGCCTCTCGGGGAGCAGAAGGGGCTCTTCTCTACCAGGCTGGAATGACTGCTCCATGTTCCTCCCTGTCCAGTGCTCAGGGAGGCCTTTAAAGGGATTGGATTGAGCACAGTAGAGGCAGGACTGTGGTTCTGCTGGTGAGCACTCAAAGCCAGCTGGGAGGGCCTTGGAGGAAAGGATAAAATTCACCTTTTGTGCACTCTGACGTGACACTGCATCCTTGCTGTGCACCGCACGGTCACAGAGAGGGTGTTTAGTGTTGGCTGCCAAAAGGCCACTGAAAACTGTTCTGTGCATCTCCTGCCTTTGCTATTCCATGCTCCTGAGTGTCCTGACCCTGAGGAACCTCAGGGCACTGGAAAGACATGGCCATCCCTGACAGGACACCTTCCACACCACCAGGCTGGCACTGACCATCACCACACACCAACTTTAATTCTCATGCTGACAAATGGGGAGCAGGGAAGAAATTCAGGATGCCACAAACAGGAATGCCTGAAGGAAACCCCAGGCAATGCAGAAGGAAGGTTATTAGGGTTATTTCAATTTCTGCTTTATGCTGCTTTTTTCACTCTGGACAAGGAGTGAGTTTGGGGTTGATCATTTTTCCTGAGTGCTGCCAAAGGCCCAGCAGATGCTGTGTTATTCACCAGGTCCCCATCAGGGCAGGGTATGTTTCATCCCTGTCCTTACTTCAGAGCCAGTTTTGTCTGGGGAAAGTATCTGTGACACACACAGACAATTGTTCATTTACGTACAGCAGCACTGGCTCTGCCTGGTGGGGTGGAATCTTTTTCCCAGTGTAAGCATCTTGGACCCACGTGTGTCTGTGCTCCTGACTTCAGGCTGGTGAAGGGAAGAAGAGGTGAATTTGTGCTACAGGCAAAGTCAGTGTCTGAGATCACAGAGAGCAGCACAATCTGGGCTGTGACTTCTGCTTCAACATAGGAGACTCTACCAGCACAGAGCATTGAGCAGCATTGTCCTGTGGTTGTTTTCCATTCTGGCATGCTAAAATGCAGTAAGGCCCAGGGGGGTTTTTGTGGCACTTTCCATTTTTGATTTAGGGAATTTGAAAAATACTTGTCTTGAGGCTGAGCCTGAAGTTATGATCTTGGCATGTCCATACCACTGAATTCCCGTGGATAAAAGCAGAAACATCTGGATTCATGAGTGGATGTTGGCTAAATCCACCAGAAAAAAAAAAAAAACAAAACAAAACCCTTCAGGGGATCCTAGAGGGTTCTAGCCAGGATAAATAATACAACAAAACAAGAGTGCTATTAAGAGTAATTGTAATACTGAAGCTGAATTATAAGATGAGGGCCAAGCCCTTTACACAATCTGCTTTTCCAGCAAAGAGCCCTTCAATTTACACTTAACACACATGTGGCTGATGGAACAAAGGAAAAGTTGAAGGAAGATGAAAGCAGTGCAGAGATTATTCAGTCTTGCTGGTTTAGCTCCAGGCACATCGTTTAAATGAGTAGATGATCAGTTTCCAGTTTGTTTTAAATTTTTCTGGCAAGAAATTTTACGCTCTATCCCAAAGTTTGATGTGCTTAGAACTCTTGTGTTTTTATTTTAAGGGTCTACCATTTTTTTATTTCTGAAGGCAAGACTCTGGAAGTGCTCTGCAGGATACACCTGAGTGCTGGGGCTGGAGAGGCAGCCCAGCTGTGTCACCAAGGGGGCTTTGTCCCTGTTCCCAACTCCATGGGGACCCTATGGGGGAACAGTTTCTCCTCTTCTCCCACACGTTTGGGAGGCTGAGCCCTGCCTTGTTGAGCCATGTGCTGTACCTGAGTTTCACAGCACCCAGAGTCAAGGGAAGTGGCCAAAACTGTTGTCCCACACACTTGCAGCCTCTTTGGCTGCACCCTGTTGTACCAGCACTGCTTGCCTGGTTTAAAGCTAGTGGATGGAGAAAAGTTTGTGCTCCTCTCCCTTTACATCTCCTTTTCAAGTTTTCAGGATTAGAACCTGCTGAACAGCACAGCCTCTGCTACCCAGCCCCTCCTTTGTGGGTCTGCTCCTTGCAGCAGGTCTCCAAAGCTGCCACCAGCACCAGGCCATGCAGGAAGTCTGTGACAGGGTGAGTGACACCCATGGCAGATGAATAAAAAGTAAGTTGTGTGTTCCTGAAAATGCCCCTAGAACACAAACCCTTCCCCAACACTACAGTCAGAGCTTCTCAGGACCTGGACTTTGCCCATGCAGATCTGCCTTGCCCTCACTGACCTTGCCCATCACCCTTCCCCATTCCTGGAAAACCTTGGATCTTTGCCTGCTCTGTCTTCAATCAATGCATCTCAGGGTGAGTTATTTCATTGTGGAATAAACCCCCATTGGTCAGTCCCTGTCTCATCCTCCTCTGCTGTCCTTTTTTTCCTGTTGTCCATACCAAGCTGACCTGAGGGAGCTGATATCTTTGTTCCACTCCAGTAGCTCCTTCTCTATGGCCAGGCTTTAGGTTGTCCTCCATGGAGTTGTTTTTTGGGA
The DNA here is from genome assembly GCA_013399945.1 of Ploceus nigricollis. Classification (NCBI taxonomy): domain Eukaryota; kingdom Metazoa; phylum Chordata; class Aves; order Passeriformes; family Ploceidae; genus Ploceus; species Ploceus nigricollis. Next base: position 564,020 of record VXBC01007976.1, read on the forward strand.
TGTACTAGGACTGTTTAATGCTCCCTGAAGGCTGCTGGGAGGCTCTGAATGATGGGATATGTGTTTAGGGTGAGGCAAAACTTGAAACATGACTGGGAATACCAGTGATGCACAGATGATGACGTTTAGGCTGCCATATGTCCCACAGAGGGAATAATCCTGTTTACACTGTAAGGAGTGGGAGTTCAATCTGCCTTAAAATAGCCTCAATGTATCTAGGAAATCCATAGAAAGGATGCACCAGCATTTCTTAGGACTTTATTTTCAGCAGCTCTTGTTATTTATTTTGCTGCCAACATCTGTCATTTCCTGCACTGTGTATTTCCCAGCACCCACAGGCTGTGTCTGAACTGAAAGCTGACAGGACCTAACACTAAATAATGGAGTGCTGCTTCCCCTTAGCATCTTGGCCATCAAAGTGAAACAGGGAAATGCTTCTGCTCATAGCTGTTGCAAAATATTTGTTCTAGATTAGCTGCTATCCCTGCCACAGTCCACGCTGGCAGCTGTGTCCCTCCACCCAACTGGAAGGTCTGCTGGAACTGCAGGGCTCTGGGCTGGGGGCAAACACTTGGAGGAGCTGAGGAATGAGGCAGGAAGCAGAGCTAAATTTAGAACCTGAGATAAGAAAATACCTGCATCTTCACGGTGCACTGTGGTTTTATTTTGGAGGCACAAAACACACCTCGGTGTTGCACGGCTGTTTGCAGATTGTACCGGCTCAAAGGAGGCTCGTGGAAAAAAAGGCTTTGATGTCTTCAGTAAACAAATAGCAGTGTTAAAAGATCTTCAGTTCTTGTTAGCATGCTGCAAACAGCTATGTTTGAAGAAAAATAAACATCCCAAGGTTGATGGAAGGGTAGGGAAGCCATAAAGTACTGCAGCCATCTCCTTGGTACGAGGACAGCAGAAATGACAGTGCCATGAAAAAACCTTTTCTTTGTCCTTTTGGATTAAAAAGAAAAGAATGAACTTTGTCAAGGCTTGCCTGTGAGGTGGTGGGAATACATGAGTATAAAACCCCCTGGCTAAATCACTGTCTTGAAATCACAGTAACAACATCGAGTCCCCTGGAAAACCGAGACTGGGATTGCCCTGGAGATCCTTCTCCAGCTGTTGGGATGAGGTGGAGAAGATGCGCCTTTCCTTCAACCCCCACTTTGACTCTGCTTCCTCAGGGCCTCCCCTGCTGCCACAGGGCCACCAGCCCCTCTGAGCTCCTGCAGCTGCGGGGGCTCATCCCAAAAACCTCACCAGCTTTTATGCTGGGCAAGGAGGCAGTTTCCAGGGGGAGGCAGCAGGTGTGTACTGTACCCTCAGTGAGGAGGGTGAGGATTTCCCAGCCATGTGCCTACTTGAGCTTTTCCTTCTTCAAGCTTGTTGTGCTTGTCCCACTGCATCACTTAAAGCTTCCCTTTGGAAATGCAAAAACTTAGGCAAAGGACCAAAGAAAAGCACTAAATAATTATCACATTAACAACTAGCACGACCTGGGGGATCCTAATTAACATTTATACCCTTTTAACAATCCAAATGAGGGTAAGAGAGAGAAAGTTTGGGGGTTCTCTGAGAAGGGAAATGAAAAATCAGCAGGTCATTATAAAAATCAATATGCCAATATTTACTGCAAATTTAAATCTTATCAGGAGCCTCTAAGGAGCCTATTGCTTTAGTTTCATATAATTCTTAGCATTTCTCTGTCTAAATACAGTTCACAGAAACTAGAAAATAGATAATTCAGACATAGCTGACTTTTTAATGCCTCTGTAGGATCACTAGCATCTTTCCTTTGATAACACTTTTGTTCTGCCTACCAAAGGTCCATTCTAAATGGGTCTGGTGAGACTCCATCCAGAGAACCAGCGCTTACATGAAAAAACACAGGGGAAAAGGCAAAAATCCAGGGGAAAAAAAAAAGCCTTATAATCCCACAGGTAATAAGTATCCCTCTGGCAACTCCATACAAGTTCTTCCCTTCCTTGTGAGCCTCTCCCTGCTGGATTTGCAGGGAGGGTTTGTCACTAAGGCCGAGGCAGGGATGGCTCATAATAAACAGCAGCTCCTTAGAGACCGTAGCCATGGCATGCAAGAGCTGTTTACCTGGCACCACAAGCACTATTCTGTTTGTCTTCAGATGTTCCTACAGAAACAGAAGGTTTTACACTCTGGTAAATAAGGCTCCTTCACCCCCAGAAATGTTTGGGGGTTTTGTTTTCCAAATGTGCTGCAGAAAGCCTGCCCTGTGATTTCTGGGTTGCTCTTTAACCTGCCTCCCCAAGAGCAGAGACTCCTTCCCAGGGCAGAGGGACAGGAGTGGCTGACAGCAGCTGAGGGGGCTGTTCCCAGCCCTGATCTGCCCATCACAGCCAGCATCAATCCAGCCTCTGCTGGGCAGGGATGTGTCCTCCTGCATGGGACCACCTTCCCCTGGGACAGTTACTATTGGTGTAATGTGTGTGTAGGAAGTGACTTAGAGGGAATAGGTTCCAGCTGGTAGTTTGAAATCAAATGAATAATACACCTAATGCTGTTGGTGCCTTTTGTTGACCCAAATATGAAAGAGAAGGGCTCTGAGACCCTTGAGAGCTGCTTTGAAGGTGGGAGGTTACTCTGAGGATCTGTTCCTGGGCACAATGAGGAAAGGCCTTTGGTTTTAGAGGGATTAGAGCAGGGCCCCTCCCATTGCTGGAGCAGTGTTTCTCCCTACCTGCCACAGCAAATATTTTGATTGCAAGATCCAATGCAATTATGTACTTTATCATCTGCAATCCTATCCTCAAACTCATTTCAGACCCGTCAGCTGCAGCTGGATGTGCCATCAGCCAGGGTGACACTGGGCACAGCCACGTGCCCCAGAGCATATCCTGTTTCTCCTAAAGCAGACTGGAATGGGATAATTGTGCTTCAGGCCAAGCCTGTGTCACAGTGGTGGCACCTTGGGCTGCTGAGGTGACAGTGTCCCCTCTGCATGCTGGGGAAGGCAGGGTGGCAAATTTAGTAGGAATTTTGTAATTAAATTCACACTTCTGAAGATCCCTTTATACCAAATTGACCCTGTCAGGAGGAATCCAGCACTGAGCTGATTTAGGGCAGGGTGCAGTGGGCTGTGTGGAGCGTGTTTGTTCAAATAATACCAGCCCCCTTTACCAAGCCCTGTTTTATTTCTAGTTGAATTAAACACACAATTAGCAGGGCTTGAAATTGTCTTAAATGTGCCTGATCTTCAATGAAATTAATATTAATGTCTGTTCAGGGTGCAAGTCAGTAAAATGACACGTGGAAAATTGCACATTCTTGACTCAGCAATGCAGCTTGAGGGTGACTTCATGCCCCTGAATGAGAGGATCAGCATGCCAGATGTGCTTGGTGCCTGACCCCTTTACAGGCTCTGAAAGATCACACATCACTTTAAAATACCATTTCATGCATGCAGGAGGAAGAAAGAGAGTCTGATCTCGCTTCGTGTTACTGAGCTGCCCGTTTAATTTTGTTAGGGTGCTGTGAATGTCTTAATAACATGAAGCAGAGCTCTGATCTCTGGTCTGGCTGTGTGTTTCCAATAGACACCCTGATGCCTTTTCCAGGGCCAGAGTGGGTAACAATCTGTATTTTCTTGCTATTAATTATAAGCTGTATTTCATCCTGACTTTGAAAGAGCCTTGCAGCATAGCTGACAAGCTTGAAGTCCTTGCTTCCAGTCAGGCATTGAATTCTGCTGAATTGTTTTTTCTTGAGGCAAAAGTAACAAATGTGGGTATAGAATTAATACCTTTTTAAATTGTCATTATATTTCTAAGTCACAAAAGTCAGGTGGTAGTCAGACTTTCCTGCTCTTGGCCCCATTCTCTGTGATAGACTTGAATGTCCTTTCTTTTTCCTTGACTAACTGCTTGCTTCCAAAATCCTGATGAAAAGAATCCAGAGAGTGATCCAGGTCTCTATAATAATCACGTTCCCATAGCAAATTATATAATGGAATTTTGTACACTTGTATTTTTTCCTCTCCTCCAGTGCATTCCACGCACCTACACAGTCACGCTAATTAGATAATGTAATAAACTTAAATGTGGCAAAAAAATCTGTTCACAGGGGGTTGCAAGACAGCTGGACTTGGAAAGCAGCCAGTCATTAATTTTGTTTTGTTTGAGAAAACCTAAAGGACGTTATCTTACTGAAGATGAAGCAAACTTCTTGTATTAGGAGCTGTAATCTAAGTAGACAAATTATTTCATTTAAATAGTCCACAGTGAATCCTGATGTAAAGGTTTGCTTATATGAAAAAACAAATCTGTCAGAGTTTAACAAAGTCATTAAAAATTAAACTAAAAAGCTAAACTAATGTTGTTAGACTTGATTAGTTTAGTTAAATTTAAGTAATCAAAACTGAATGAATGCTCATCCATTATGTATACCTACAGAAGAGCTAAGTAGCAAGAACTTAACTTTGAGCCTCAGGTGTCTTTTAAATAAAAAGGGGTGTCTGCATGAGATATGCACCTTAATCAATTTTTTAAAATAGATTATCTTTAACTGTGCATAATACAGCAATCCCTACATTTGTGGGGAAATACAGGAGGGTGAAAGCAGGGCCTACCCTAAGACACCACTTTCCACTTGCACACTCATTTCTAGCTAAAGGAGTAACTTTGAGTGCTTTGCCAGTTTGACAGCAGCATTTACTGGTAAAGGGATCAGCTCTGAGGGAGGAATCACTTTCTTAATTTCAGTTCAGATGTTTAAAGTTTTGGCCACTGTTGTGCTGAATCACATTTAAATCTGTAGCTTTATTGCGTTGGTGCTTAAGGAGAAGCCCAGTGATTCTCCTGATGATCCAGGCAGACTGGGAACATTCCCAGGTGGCTGCACTTCTGCAGAGCTAACCCGGGCAGTGACATGGAGCTGACACAGTAGGGAACACAGGGGAGAAGGAGCTGAGGCTGGGCAGTGGTGCCATGGTCCAGGAAACGCTTAATTTCTTTGAAATACCGTTAATAAAGCATGTGATAACTTCCAGCTATATTCCTGATCAACACTAGGTGTTGCTGTGCTGCTGCTCATATAAACTATACATTAGCAAGGTTTTTAAACGGTATTTACTGCAATTTCCTCTTTCCTGTTTCTGTTAGTCACTATATCCTGACACTATATGCTGGGGAAGCAGCTACTTTAATTTACTTTTCCTTCAAAGTTTCAACTTTCTTTGGATAATATCAAGTGTCTAATTCCCCCTCGAATGCACATGTAAAACTTTATGAGATAAAGAGACTCTTCAAATGATTACATGAAGCAACTTCTATATGAATGTCAAATATTTACTTAACTCTGCTTCTGGATTTTTTGCAATCCAAGGGGAATGACATTGTTAACCGGACCTTTCCGGGAACAGACTGACAGCTGCAAGGCCACAGAGGGAAGTTTGTTTATAAGGGGACCAAAAAAAATACAAAAAATAATTTAAAAAAATGTTTAGTCCTGCTGGGTTTCAGGCTTTCTACTCCCACTTGTTTGAGTGGGAGAAAGGACAAATCTTAGGACGTTGATTTCCCCATGGCAACAGAAAACGGAAATTACTTTAACCCCATCTAGTGACAGATGACTCATTGCTCAGCCTGCTGCTATGTTCCAAGCACTAAAACAATACAGCTGCAAAGAAAAGGCCAGCCTGTATTATCTCATAGGCTGAGCACCAGGCTCGTGGGAGAGGGCAGTTCTCTGGCTGCCTTTCTGTCGAAGAAAGGCAGAGCTGGAGCCTTTTGGTTGTTGTTTTGTTGTGTAAAGCAAACGTGCCCATGTGTTCTCCATCCCTGCGCTGCTGGAAGGCAAACCCGGGGTGTCCCCAGGATGGAGGTGATGCAGCGTGGGATGAGGTGCTGGTGGGTGTCCTATTCCTTGGTCCTGCTCACTCTGGATACCATGGAATGGTTTGGGTTGAAAGGGATCCTAAAGATCATCTCCTTACAACCACAGGCAGGGACAACTTCCACTAGACCAGGCTGCTCCAAGCTCCATCCAAACTGTCCCTGGCCACTTCCAGGGATGGGACAGCCACAGCTCCTCTGGGCAACCTGGGCCTCACCAACCTCACAAAGAACCTTTTTCTAACATACAGTCTAAATCTCTCCTCTTTTGGTTCAAAACTGCTCCCCCTTGTCCCATCTTGCACCCAGGGATCTGACAGGACATCACCATGCTTTCAGTTTAAATACAGGAATGACTCGTTCCCAAATGCAGCCTGGTGAGGGGACAGCAGGGCTGAGCAGGGTTTCCAGGCCCCTGCCTATCAAAAAGGTATCTGATGGCAGAAGTGCATCCTGTATTGCTGGGGGAGTCATAACAAACTCCCCCAGGGTGTACTATAATAGGAATATTCATCTTTGAAAGCTTATTATGGGTGAAAGGTTGGTACCCTCTCCTCTCGCTGGTTTTCCCAGATCCTAGTAAGGATTCTGTAAGGCTCAGAAGTGAGGCTGGTAAGGCTTACTGAGCCTAAGGTTCATTTTGTGCATAAGATACTACACCATTGCACAGGGAAGGTATAATGCTACCCCTGAGATGACAGACTGAGTAATTGGTCAGTTAACATCACTTTATTCACCACAAACTGGGATCAGACGTCACAGTATTAGGAAATCCAGGATCCCAGGAAAACTGCATGGTGGGTGGTGTCATGGGATACATGAATCATTTTATTTCTGGGGAAGACAGGCTGAACTGGTACAATAACTGAGTCTTTACTCAATCTTATCATTTGTATGCTGGTATGATCACCTTTCTCTTTCTAACAGCAGAAAATCAGGTCCACAAGGTTCTGTTTGGACAGCATCATTAACAAAAAGAATAGCTCCATTACCAGGTTGTTCTAGAAACCAAAATCTGCCTTAGTGGCACAAAAATTATCTTCCTGCAGGAATCAACACATACCAACGTGAACTGCTGGCTAAACCCAGACCTTGAATGAGGGCTCCAGCAGCACACTGCTATCTGTTTGTTATCTGGGAACACCCTGGGGTTGGCTGCAGCTGTCCCAAAGCTGTCAACAGCAGCTGGACAAGGCTGCTCAGGCCAGCACTGATTACTGGAGAATGAACCACCCGAGTTCTGCTGGGGAGGTGCTGCTGGGCTGTGAGGTGTTGTCTTATTCTGATAAGATTTTCTTACAGTTCTGCTCAGTGCTGTCCTACAATGCAAAATATCCCCTCCCAAAACTGCAAGAGCCCTGTGAAACTGCCAGCTGTGGGGAAGGAGAACCAGAGATCACCACGTCTTGCTGTTGAAACAGAAATTATGACTATTCCTGTCTAAACTTACAGCAGCCTAGTAGAGCCAGAGAAAGATGTGGGAAATCAGATTAAATTCCACCTTTTGAGACTCCATCCATCAGCATTCTGGTTTAGAAGCCCATGAGTTAGGACACTAAACAAAAAGACTGTTCCTTTCAGAGAAGAAACGATTGCCAAAATGTCTGTGTAGAAAATGAGAATAACAGTTCTAATGTAGGTTTTCCTGCTTTAGTGTTCTCTCCACTTCTTTACCTAGAAAATGGCTATATTACCTGGAAAAAAATATTTTTGTATTTTGGTGCTTGAGGGGGAAAGAGCTAATTAAATTTGTAAAAGTGGAAAATAATGTTAAGAGGTCTTTGTAGGCCTGTGGTTCTGACTGCTGCTGTCAGCTTTACTGCCAATATGTGCAGATGGTAATGAATGAGCTACCATCAAGCTTCCTTTATTGTCCTAGGGCCTCACTCAGCTCATAAATGTCTTCACTGGTTATTATTTCCAGTTATTTAGTGTTCAGCTGGTGAATGCAGCACTCCCATTGATGCTGCACCCCAAACCACCAGAGCAGGATAAGTAATGGCAGTTTTTCAGCCAAGCCCTCTAACCCAGCTCAGGGAGGCTGCGGAGGATGCGCTGCAGCAGCCGCACATGAGCCAACGTCAGTGCTGAAACCCAGCCCTCCCCAGCTGAGGGGTTTGTACATAAATATGACTTTCTAGCAACAGCCTGGGCCCCTGGGACATGTGGAGCACCAAGCCAAGGCCAGGCACAGCCCCAGGGGAGGGGGACAGAGTGCAGGGCTGCTGGCTGTGCAAGTGGGCTTGAGAGGAGTGATGGAAGGTGGTGGATCTCCCAGTGGGCTCCAGGACTTCTGGATAATGCATTTAGGCTTTCCACAGAACATGCTGTGCAGCATTTTGCATAGCCAGAGGACAGCATTTCTTCTCACAAACAAGGACATAATAGTCTTTTCCAGAATAAGATAAATGACTTTCCCTCTAAGAGCTGTGGGCAAGCACAGTATTCACCCTCTGATTTACCAGCCTGATGCCTGTGCTGGGTTCAGCTCTTCAGTCGTCCATAGAAACACTTCCTCTGCCTCTTTCAGCCTGCAAACACTGCGGTGGCTTCTGGAAACCACAACCAACTGCTGTGCACTTTCTGTCAGTAACTCTTCGTTCCTACCAACGGGTTCTTCTTCCAGTTGTATCCATATTTCTGCTCTGCCTCGCAATCATCCCCAGGCAAAAGCAGCAGGAAGAACAGCTCTTCTGTTCTGCCCAGGCTGGTGCAGATTGGGGTCCAAAGTTTCCATCTCCGTTTTGCAAACCTACTTTCTTCAACTCTGGCAGAATATTTTCATGTCTTTCAGCCCATAAGGGCTCAGCTGTGCCTGGCTCTCTGGCCAGCCAATGCTCTCTCCTCAAGCAGCCTTCAAACCTCCCATGGAACCCCAAGGCTAGTTTCCCTATGACTGGAGACTCCAAGAAATACCACCCTTTTCCAATCCTCATCACGGCAGAAAGAGGTTCTTTCTTGGTATCTAATTCTCCTAAACATGGTCAAGTTTTCCTACTGGAGCTTGCTAATTTCCAAGCAGAGTTGCCTGTAAAAATTTCCCTCAATTTCAACATGTTTTCCCTTGCACTGGGGCTGTGGAAACAGCTGCAGGCTGCCAGCTTTCCTGGCTCACCTTCCCAGGAAGGCTGCAAATTTGTGTTTCCTGGGACTACAATTCCCAGAAGACAATTTATCTTCCCCCAAACCGGGAACCAAGGCTTGCTGGGTCTGTTACATCTTTCAAAAGGCTTCCTCCTCCCATGAGTGAGGAAGGGATGAGCCTTCCTGCAGCAAACTGGGAGCAGGAGGAGAATGCAGGGGGCAAAGCATCCTTCTCAGCACAGCTCCTACCCTGTCGCAGCTCTGTGCAGTTAGGGGAGAGCATCCGAGGTCAATGCCTGAGGGCACTGCTTCCACTTTCATAGAACTACAACATCCCAAGCAAAAGTGGTGATTAAAGGGCTGGCTGGTGTTAAGTGTTTTTGGGACTGCGTGAGAATGTTTGAAATGCCCTACTCAGCTGTGTGTCTCCACTGAAGTAGTATTTCAGCGTGTCTGTTCTTAAGGGACCACAAAATCCTCCTCTGTAGCCTCTGATCAGACACTGCTGCAGTGGTGATGCCAAACATCCCAGTGGCTTCTTCCTCCCAGGGCAACAGTCTTAGGAAAATTGTTAAAGGAAGGACTGAACTCCATGGCCTGAGCAATCTCTGTCCTGTTCCTCGTGTGACTCAGTACCGTACTTGGTCACTTAACGACTCTGACTGTTCCTAATTAAAACCAGCCTTTGCCCAGGCTATCATTGTGTGAGTGCTGTCTCCATCAGCGAAGTCATTAATAGTGACCCTAAACAACCCTACTTGAATAGGGGGGCTGTAATCTCCTGAAGGAATCCCTGGGGTTTTTTTGCAATCAGAAGGCAAAGGTGTTCCTTTTACAACATCCCTCTAAAGTCTGCTTTTCAAAAGATTGCAAGCTCACGACTTTGGAGTCACAAGGAGCCTCCCAAAAATCAGCAGAGTGTGTCACTGGCAGGTTAAAAGGTCCAGGCTGGTGTTTGCAGTGCAGAAAGCCAGGGTGGGTTTTCAGCAAGCCAGAGGGGTTGGGTAAAGAGCAGCATCGTGTGTTCAGTGCTTTAAAAATGCAGCAGGATTTGGGGTGAAAACATGAAAAAGTCAGCCATGGTGTTTCACAAGGACACTTCTCGTGTGCACAAGACAGGATGACTCAGCTGCTCACTGATAGCAAGTTTGCTGAAACAAATACTGACCTTCAAACAGTCACTATATATTATCACTGATACAAATACCAACCTGAATACAATAAACCTAACCCTTGCCTTTTTTTTTTCCTCCACTACTCTGTTTCCAGGTGGCTTTTCATTTAGATCTCTCCCAGGGGATCTCAGGATCCCTTTTCATCCTTACTGGAGCTTAAGGAGAGCTCTGTGAGTTCAGCCCATCAAAAGAAAAAGGAAATGGAAAAGAAAAGCCATTCAGAATAAAGATGAGACAACCTTCCCAACACTTAGAAGCACTTCTGAAGAGTTTATAAGAAATATCCCCACTTGCCACCTGTTTGCACAAAAATCAGTATTTGGACACCTCAATATGCCACAACTGTCTTGCTCAGTGATCGTGGAGTGTGCTGCCTCCTCAGTTTGTTCCTAGGAAGCAGCCTGGCACTGGCTGTGTCCCGTGGGAGCAGATGCTGTGAGCACCTGGCTCCCCTGGGACCAGATAGGCACCAGAGACAGCACAAGAAAAGCAGAGCCATCCTGCCAAGATATTTTAACAAATTTGAAACACTCCAGTGGTTTCATACCACAGGAGCACTGTACCTGGGCTGGGTGTTCTGAGCCAGCACTTGCAGTCCTGGAGCACCTTTTCCTCAGCCTTCACTGTGCAGTCCCTCACTTGCCTGCCTCTATTCACCCACTTTTAAAGTAGTGTGAGTGTCCTAACAGCACAGATATACCAAAAATGATGAAGAATGGCTGGCCAGGGTCCTAGCCTTGCCTGGTTTTCTGAAAACTGCAGGAGATTTTTCCTTTCCATTTCAGCAAGCTGAGATGCAGGAATATTATACAATATTTTTTCTCCAAGATAAAAAGTCACTTCTTCCCACATTTAAAACAATAAGAATTGAACTAGTTGTTATAAAAGAAGAAGAAAAAGGGCCATGAAGCACTTGCTGTTTGGTCCTTCCGTGTAGCACCAGAGTGACGTTGGAAAGAGGAAGCGCCTCGGAGCTGGAGCTGTAGCGATCCCGCGCTGCTCCTGGCGTGTCCTCACCCGCTTATCTCCCCACTTCACCCACTCGTGGGGCATCTGCGGCCCAGCGCAGAGGTGCTGCCTCACAAGTCCTCCCTGAAGGGCTCCAGAGACAGCAGTGTGCACTGCACAGTGCTGGGATCTCTCAGTTTCCCATGGATTAATGCCCAAGCAGAGCGTTTGCATCATTCCTGGAGGCTTCGCAGGAATTCGGCTCAGATCCAGGTAAGTGCTGGCTGGTTGGAGCAGGAGTTTGCTGGGGCTGGCTCAGTGAGGTGCTTGTTGATGGCATGGTTAATTTTGGGAATTCCACAGACAGCAGGAGAAAGTGATGTGAAGTTGTCCTCTGCCTCGTTGGCTTGATTTCATTCCTGACTCCAAAGTGTAGTTTTGCTTTAAATGGGGGAGGAACAGCGCTGCCAGGAGATAAGGGTGTTTGGATCTGGGATGGGCAGTTTGCTCACAGCAGCCCTAGGTTTATTAAGTCAATACCAACACTGACATGCAGTTCTGAATCACACCCAGCAGCAGCCTCTGCTCCCCTAAACCAGCCTGGAGATGTTTGGTTATGGGGAGAACCCAAAGATTTGCAAACAGGCATCCTCAGAAGCAGCTTTTCAGTTACACATTAATGCAAATTCCAAGTAAATGCTGGTCATTTGCATAAGGACCTGCCTGGAGAGATGCCAGGAATTGTGGTGTGACCCTCAAATAAATGCCAACCCCTTTATGAGCACAGAAGTCTCCAGTGTCCTCAGCTGGAAACTGAGGGCTGTGGAGCAAATGCCAACCAAACCCCTCAAATTCATGGCATCTACCAACATGCAGGAGAGCCAGAAAATTCCAGCAGTGACCTTTCTCTGGCCTCTTTGAAATAACTGGGTATCCAGCTATGCATTAGTTAAAAACCAAAGGCTGTTAAAAAATAAAGTAAAAGCTAAGTGTCCCATTTCTGGGTGTGCTGCTGTTACCAGCTGCTGTATGTGATCCTTACAATTAAATTGCTGAAGAACCGGTTCTGGGTCAGGTTCATGTTCCCTCAGTAAGTGTGACAGAGGGTAAAATGGGAATCTGGAACTTCAGGGCCACTTTCATTTGAAGGTTTAATAAAGACTAACACCTCTGAGGCTGTATGCCACTGGCTGCTCAGTTTGTTACTGTTCATGTATTTATTCATAATTGTCAGAAATCTACAGTGGAACGCTGATTGGCAGCTAAGGGGGTGCAAAAACCAGGTGAAATGCAAAAATTGTCAATGTTTTTTCTTTAACTTTTCCCTCTGCTTAAAGAGGACCTGATGGGTTAGCTGAGCAAATGGGTGTTTCACTCACATTGGTAATTACCCTTCTTAATTACTCCACGTGCTGATCCCAGCCCCACCTGTGTCCAGTTATTGCCTTCAGAAAGGTTCCACGTGAAGGAGACTCATCCTGTGCTGTACACTTGTGTGTTTTTATCTGCTGAGCAGGCTGAGATTTGTAATGCTCTGCTCTTCCCAGATTTATGGATGGAGTTAGAGGAAGGTGAGAATGTACCCCCAGCTGAGGTATATTCTGAGGGCTGTGCAGCCCTGTGCTGGTGAGTACAAACAGAAATGATTGACTGGACTCTGCTGGGGCTTCGTATGTCAGGTTCTGTCTTTCTTTAATTGTTTTGTGGATTTTATTTTTCATTTGTTCTTCCTTTTTCAGTTTTCACCCTATGGCAAAGCCTGGTTTTACATGTTTTATTTGAACTGTGCAAAACAACTGGAAGCTGGGGAAAAGAAATAGGAATAGAGAATTATGCTACTGGTTTTAGTGGATGGCCTGAGCAAACTGGGAGCAGAGTGCAGGGAACTGGGACTGATGGCAGCTTTGAGTTTGGTCTAAACTCTGGAAAGGCAGTGCTCAGTGTTTCTGATTGCCTTTTTTGCATGTGTGCTTGGCAAATAGGAAAATTACTTTTTTGAGACTAGCTTTATGCTTCCTGATGGATTTTCAGCAGGAAAAATAAAACCTTTCTCCATGGGCCTTGTGCTGGGGGGTGGGATCTGCTCCATCCCACGTTCCCCTTCCCTGTGGTGCCATGGAGTGTCCAGTGGGTTTTTCCAGCTCCTGGTGTGTTTAAAGTCTCATGACTCATTCAAACCTATTTTTTTTGTCCTATTGCAATCCATCCAATGGGCCACCACATAAAAATCCTCTTTCCTGTGGCCTCCCTGCCCCATGGCTCCCTGTGAGACAGTGTGTGCAGCCTTGTGGGAGTCAGGGTGGTGGCTGGAGGGGACAGAGCCACCCTGGCTGCTAAAACCCATGGCCCCAGCACAGGGACTTCAGCAGGAGCACTCACTGCTGAGTGTGTGAAGGAGCATGGTCTGGGAGATGCCTCTGGCTCTCCAAACTCCTCTGAGTGAGTCAACCTCTGATTTACAAGAGTCACAAGCTGGGAGGACACTAAAGCAGCAATAATCACTGATAAAACACTGGTTTTCCATCACCAGCAGGGTCGAGTGCAGTTTTCTAACAAAATTTTGAATAGGAAACTTTTGAAAGATATAACACAGCTCAGATATAAAAGAAAACAAGTGAAAGCAGCTGCATTATTGACCTCTGGGCTAGAAGTGGCTGCCTCAGCAGGACTGTAGGCGAATTTTGAGCATTTAAGAGCAGAAGCAGCAACTCCCTTATCTTGTTTGACCATCTCTCTACCAGATGCAGTTGCAGTTTCTCCGGATATTTGTAAGTTTTTCAGCATGAATACCAGAATAAACTGTTCTGATCATCTAGTCTGACCTGCAGTGTCAGACAAACCACAGGATTTATGGTTTCCTTGAACCAGTGTAGCCTTTGGAAGGAAAAAATGTCCTGCCTTTAATTAAAACATTTTTAATTATGATGATTTTACTTTACCTGATGAAGGACTGGTTCAGTGTTTGGATTTATGTCAAATTCAGCATAGCCTGGTTCAGATTCTGACATGCAGGTGACATCCAAGAAAGCATTTTCACATCACAAGAGTAACTTTCCAACAGAATGAACAAGGATATGAGGAACCTGGAAAGTGGAATATTTCAAAAGCATGCAAAGAAGCTCATTCCTGTGAGAATAAAATATTGAAGTGATGAGCTAATTCTGAGCATTTTAACAGTGTGAGGGAACAAAGCTAGAGTTTAAATGAAAATACTCAAAACTAATACTCCCACTGCTTATAGGCACATGTAAGCTGACAGATTGTTTTAGATGCAGAGCATGACTGGAATACACAGAGCTAATACCATGCAAAAATATGAATATAGGGGAAAATGCAGCTATAGGAAGATATGTGTTACAGAAAGAGATTTTGTTGTGCCTTCTCTGTATGGGATCATACACAGTCAGAGCAGCAATGCAACAAAAAAAAAGGTGTTTACTAAAGCTAATAAGGAAAATAAATTCACAGGAGAAAGAACATGGAATATTGTGAAAGAAGCAAACAGTAGCTCTGAGGATGATATATTTGCATATCTTTAAAACAGAGGGGGAAAGAAGTAAAGGGGGAAGGATGGAGCACTGCTGGATCCAGAGACACGAGAGCAATGCAGAGTTGGTGTCATGCTGGGAAACACAGGATATCTCAAAAGCAAGTGAGATTTACACCAGATAAAACCAAAATTATGCAATGACTAGCACAATTCCTACCCCCCCTTGAAACCTGATTTAAAAATAAAACATTAGGAGGAATTTCAATTCAGAAAGTGTTGTTTTTAATGTAAACAAGGGAACATGGGAACATAGAGATATAAAATCAGGGGAAAATGATTCACAGGACAGGCACATAAGTAGAGCAGTATTATATCCTTGATATTCAGGGGGCTGGAACACCTCTGCTCTGGAGCCAGGCTGAAACAGTTAGGGTGCTCTGCCTGGAGAAGAGAAGGCTCCAGTGAGACCTTGGAGCCCTGTCCAGTGCCTAAAGGGGCTCCAGGAGAGCTGGAGAGGGATGGTGGACAAGGGCATGGAGTGACAGGATGAGGAAGATTAGATTCAAATTGACAGAGGGTGTGTTCAGATTGGTTATTAGGAAAAAAAATCTCCCCTGTGAGGGTGGTGAGGCCCTGGAACAGGTGCCCAGGGAAGCTGTGGCTGTCTTATCCATGGAAGTGTCCAAGGCCAGGTAGGGGGGCCTTGGAGCAACCTGAGATAGTGGGAGTTGTCCCTGCCCATGGCAGGGGTTGGAACTGGATGATCTTTATGGTCCCTTCCCACCCAAACCATTCTATGTCCAGATCAGATTAGAAACTTTTACTAAAATTGGAAAAAATGCAGCTGCTTTAGTTTCAGCCAGCCCAGCCCTGCAAAGAGTAAAACATTTGTTACAGAGGCATCGACCAGCCTCACCTGTGGCTGATGTAGCCCCACTTGGGCTGAGTCATGGGTGTAAATGCCAGGAAAGGGCTGGTTTGAGAAGGGGGGTGGTGGTGGTTGTCTGCTTGAGAAGGTGATGGGGCAGCAGGAAGCTTGGAGGCTGGAGAAGGACTTCTGGGGATGAATGACCAGAGAGGCTGTGTGAAAGCAAAATATTGTTGGGGAGGAAGGACTGACTGAGACCTGGAAATAGTTTCTGGTGAAGAAATGGGCTGGTGGGTGGCAAAAGGGGAAGGAGGTGCCAGCAACATGTCATGTCCTGTGCCTCCCAAGGATTCCCCAGGGCTGAGCTGGGGAGTTGCTTTTGGAAAGTGTTGAAGCATTCCTGGGGCTTGAGCAGTGAGGATGCCAGCTCTGGGGATCCGGGCTCTGCAGAGCAGCCCTGGTGCAGCAGGAGGGGTGCTGCAGTGGTGGCTGCCAGTCCTGAAAGGCAAAAAAAGAGCTGAAGAGGCATCAGATGAGTCTGTGGCATGCTGTGATGCTGCACAGGGGAGTTTGCTGCTCTTTTGAGGATAGAAATGTCACTGTGGGGACTGTTAGCAGGCAGCTTCTTTGCCTCATGAGATCCCATTAAATATGTGAAATTTTGAGATGTCAACTGATGTGGTACCACCCACACTGGATGCTGGTGGCCACAGCCCCGATCTCAGCAGGGCAGGAAGTGCCCGAAGTGCTCACGTTACAGGAAGCTAAAAATCTTTCAGCCTTGTGCCTAAGATCATTTATTTCCTCAATAAAAATCCTGCATCCCAAAGTAATCTGTGAGGGGGTGTCTCGAGGTTTTTGTGAAAGAGGAGCTGTTCCCTTGCAATAACACAAGGAAAAGCCTGTGATGAGCATCACCCAGCACAGTGAGCGGAGTATGTCTGGTGCAGGCTGATTCACAAGAACAGAGAGTTTTGACATTGCTGAAAGACAAAAAAAAGTGGTGCATACTGATGGCTGTCACAGGAAAGACTCGCTCCTTTCAGCGCCTTGGTGCTGCAAAATACACTTTTTACAAGACAAAGGTCTCTTCTCAAGATTTTGAATGGCTGTTCCTTAGCTATTGACAGGCCTGGAGTTAGCAAAATAGGCTCTTCTTTCTTTTATGTAAGGTGATAAATATAAATGTCCTATGATAAATAGTCAATGGAATATAATAAGTTCTTACACAAGTAAATGTGTTTAATTTTGTTCCCAGACAACAGCGACAAAGGGATGTTGCACTGAATGCCTCGAAGTGATAGAGTTTCAGTAGTGAGAGGAAATGAGATCTTCTTTCTGAAAGGGAAGAGAGAGAGGCTTTGTGAATGAAGAACAAATCTGAAAGGTGCTGCTTCTTCCCTCTGTTTATGCTCTAATATCAATACAGGGAATAACAGTGGAAGCTGCAGCTGGAGAGGGCACTAGAGGTCACCCCTGTCTTATCTATGTCATCTGGATTTAATTCTGAAGTAAGATAAATAACATTACAGAAAACAAAGCCAGGCTATTCTGATTTATTTTTCTTTTTTTTTTTTTAATTGTGTGGGCCAGACAGCTTGCATTTCATTTCTTCATTTTCCCCTCCTGCCTGCCTTCTGTCTGTCTCTCCTTTAAAACAAAGCCCCAGGAAGCCAGTGGGTTGCAGCCAGGGAGGATGCTATAGATGCAGGGGAATTGCATCAAAATTCCCTCTGTGAGGGGAATTTATTTAGAGCAAAGGTCAGGCAATCACAAACACTAAGTCAGTCGGGTAGAGTCACAGAGCAGCCTTGGCATGTTCCTGCAAGTACTGCAGAGCAAACTGATTGCAGCCATGAATGGCTCCCTTGTAGTCCAGACAGTAACTCCTGGCACGTTTTGCTCTGCCTGCCCAAAAACCCCCTGCCTAAAGATCTTTCTCTCCCCTTTTCTTTCTCCCAACCAGATATGTGTCCCTGACTTCTCATGCAACTGCATCTGATACCTGCCTTTGGAGGATTTGGTGTCTGGGCTATGAAGAGAATTGCAAATTCTCTTCTCTGAGACTTTTTTGACCTTGTGTCTAGGAAGCAACCACTGCTGTCAGCTGAATCTGCCATCTGAGTGTTGGAATTGTGCATTTTAAGGTGTGATTCAAGATGTCTAGGGAGGAAAAGTATTTCTTTATGGAGACAGATGATTTTTCTCAAGACAGACAGGCTTTCAGGCACACAAGATGTGATGAAGAGGCTGCACCCCCAACCAGCCTGCTTTTTTTAGCTCTAGTAATTGATGTTGCAAGACATAGATCCCCTTTTCTCTGTAGATGAATTATGGTAAATTGTGGTGGATTTTGTCACATGACGTGGCAGAAGTTGAAAGTTCACGAGAACTTAAGAACTGACCTGTCAATTTATTGAAAGAATCAGCTGCCAGGAGCTGGGAAACTACCAAGACACAACTTCTGTCTTGGAAAATCCCTTTCCTGAAGATCTCTGGAGGCAGGAAGAGCTGCAGAGAAGCTTCCCCATAACCATGCACCGCTTGTATGCTCCTTCCTAAGCACCAGTTATAATTCCCTTGGGATGACACCCTGGGGTTGGGTGGTGTTTAGCCTGCCCTGCCACACAAGAACAGAGACACATTCTTGGATCATCACAGGGATGATAAATCTGCTTGGAGTGCGTTACTGCAGGGCTGTTTCCGGAGCAGTGCGAGGGCAGATCCAGACTCGCCACCCGAGCTGTGCTCAGGGTTGGTGGCAGCACACACAGGACACCTCTGTCCCTGTCACTGGCTCCTGCCAGATCCAGGCCTTGCCATCAGCTGCCTCTTAGCTCGGAGCTGGCTCAGGGTCGGTTCAGGTATCCGTGGGCTGCAGCAAAGCTATCACCCAAAGGTGGGGGAGTGCTCCCGCTCCCTATTCTAGGGTTTTATGTAACATCCAGCTTATATAAGCCTTTGTCTGTTAACAAAATGGGTGGAGCGTGTCTTGCTTGGATTCCTGCTAAAGAAACACTCATTACTTAACGCTTACTCAAGTGCTCCTTACATACTTTAGGAATAATTTATTTAGTTCCTTTCCTGTTGCTAATAATAACACGGCGACTTGACAACCTGTTATGGACAAATGATAAAACAGGTAATTCTGTGTTCAATGAACTGCACCTTGGAACAAATGAGAAGCAGTGCTGTTGAGTTAGACATGGGGAAACTGAGACATACCCCAGAGGTACTTAATGGGAAAAGGCATTCCCCAGAGGCGGAGGGTGGAAGAATGAGGCATACCTCAAACCCTGACCCTGGGCTGTGTATTGCTTTCTTCTTGCTGACTCCTGGCAGAAGACAGCTTTAGGGTGCTGGTAGAGGAGGAAGGATGTTCTGGCCTTGCCAGGATGGTTTGGCCTGTAGGATGTGCCTGGGGACATAGCATAATCCTTGTTGGTAACACAATCCTCCTCTTCAGGGTTCCACCCAGTATTGTTTCCCACGTGGAGGGAAAAGGGAGGGGTGGGCAGGCAGCAGCACTAAACTCTGCAGCCCATGTCCTCATCCCAAAGCTGATTTGGACCCCAGGGAAGTCCCACTGGTCTCTGTCATTAATTAAATGCCTTTCCAGATCCAGAGTTCTGTCCTCCAGCAGGAAAAGGTGGGTTGTATCCTGCTGTGTGGGAATGGTAAGGCATTAAAAGCTGTCAGATAACCAGACCCCATGGTAGAGAGGACCATGTAAATTGTTTTCAGAGTGACTTGTTGAGCTCACTCAAACCTGGCATTCACGTTCCTGCAGGGCTTTAAATAGAAAGAGTGTGTGCCTGAGCTCAACACCATACGGAGCTGGTTTGCACTCTCTCCTTCCTCCAGATCCTGTGCTTCAGCTACTGACGTGCTTGGCATTCCTTGAAGTTTTGTGAATTGCTGCAAAAAAAACCCCAACTCTCCTTTTTATTTTATTTTATTTTCCCCTTTCTTCTTCCCCCTTAAAGCCTTGCCTTTCCCTGCAGCCCTCTCGCTGTCCCTCCACCGCTGCTCGGGGCAGCTGCCACACGGTGGCATCCAGGTATCTGTGGAGCGATGCACCAGTGAGGAAAAGGGCGGGACAGCTTGGATTCGGGCATTTCCTGCCCAAAAACAAGTTTGTGATACCAGAAATACATATTATTTTAGTTCTGAGGCACATTTCTGTCCCCTGAGGCTCTGAAGGGGTGATACAGAGGGGAGATGCGCTTGCCGGAAAATCAAGCTAGACGTGGTATCTCATGTATTATTCAATATATTTTTTCTTCTTCATCTTCTCCTTTTTTTTTTTTTTTTAATGGTTAAGTTTTTAATTTACCACTTTCATCCACACCCCCCCTCACCGAGAGAAGGAAAAAAGCCCCAACCAAACCCAAACAGCAGCAGCATTGTTTGTGTTTCCAAGGGAATTCTGTGAGAGGAGAAGGGTGTGAAAGAAAACAAAATATTCTGGCCAAATCTGATAAGGTTTGGATCCTGAGCAGCCCCCGGTGTTGTCTTGTAGCAACCAAAGTCCAGGGGTCTCACTGTCCCCTGACTGTGCAGGGGAGTTGCTGCTGTGTCATGGGAGGTATTACACTGCTGTGGAATTTTGCCAGAAAAAGCAGTTTTTATGGGAGAAGACAAGACTACAGCTCCCAGGAGGCTCCATGGTCCAGTCAGGCACTTGATGCTGAAGTGCCTTTGAACAAAACTTCCTCCCCTGCCTGTTCCCTCAGAGTCAGGAGGACAATAATTCCCCTTGAAGGGAAGAGGAGGAAAAAAAGTACTCAACAACTTGATTTCTACAAGCAACCCTGCCTTCTCCTTTTGCAATACTGGTCTTATGGGACAAAACAATAATAATTTAATTTTTTTTTTGTGCGTGTATGTGGCTTCATGCCAGCTGGCCCACTTTGGGTTGTCTTGGGTTGCTCCATCCTTGGCAGTGTCACCAGTGGCTGCCTCACTGTGGATCCACAGGGTTTTTCTGGAATGTCTGGTGCACATCTCCACGGGGCTCCATTGCCTGGTGTGGGGGGTTGGAGTTGGGGTTGGAGCTGAGCACGGTTCTGCCCCATCCCTCATGCCTCTCTTGGGAGGATGTTGAGGCCCTTTCTCATTGCACTGCTCTGAAATGCCAACAGCAAAACACATTTCCAGTCCCTAGTGAGGTGACACTCTGGGATACAGGGTAAAATAACCCTTTTGTCCTAAGGAGCTGCGGAGTCACTGTGCTGTGGGGCACAAAAACCTTTGCTCTGTAGTCAGGACATCTTCAGCAGAGGCTGGGGACAGGGTGCAGGAGCAGGTGGCACGGTGGTGTCCCAAGCTGGAGCCTGGCTTTACACACAGCCAAAGTAAACCATCATCACACCAAGGGTGATAAAGCTGATTGCTCCCTCCCCTGGGGCTCTGCAGGCTCCTTCCCAAATGCGACCCAACTGGGGGAAAAACAATTCCTTATTTTTTCCCCTGGTTTCCCTCTGGCCTCCATGGCTTTGCAGAGGCACCAACATGACCCACACTTGGTGTCAGGGAGCCCCTGCGTGGCTAAAGGGGAACTATAAGGAGGAAAAGGGCCCTTTCAATGCCTGCAGGTATGAAAGACACTCCAGGCTCCACCCTGGCATTTGATGCTTTTTTTATTTTTCCATCTTTGATGTGTGGGTTGCTGTGAACAGTGTCAGGAGCACTGGGCTGGGGAATAGCCCATTATTGGTGACACTGTGAATAACACAGGGCTGGGGTTTGTACTGGTGTAGCTGGGCTCATTTAACAAAGGAAAAGCAAATGGGTGATAAAAATCTCTATGGGTAAAACCCTCTATTTAGGTGACACCTGTGTTCAGCATGTCAGACAGATTCCTGATGTGGCTCCACTGAGATCCTTCCTGCACTCCAACCCATTGGCAAAACTGCCTTTTGCCACGGAGGAAGGAGAGAGTGTTTTTCAGGTTGTGAAAAAATGGTTTGTGAGGTTTGGAGAAGGTGATGCTTCTTTGTGCTGTCACATGTTCACTCCTGCCTGCTCTTAGTTTGGTGCTTATTTTCCCCCTTTTTCCCCCCCTTAAAGCCTTGTCTTGCTTGGCATTTCTCTAATGTCCTGCAGCTCTCTGGTCCTCCCCCTTCTCCCTGTGTTGTGATGTCAGGTGGTGACCGAGATTGAAGACAATGTCCTTATTTTAAAAGGATGCCTGTTTCTTTTCCTGCACTATCTTTCAGCTGGTGGATTGGGTTTGGTGTGCAGCAGCAAAGGCTTTTAGTTCACCAAAAGCCCTTCTGCAGATGTCTCTACATGGCACTTTTGGCCACCTCATTGGGCATGGAAGTGAAAAATTGTAGAGAGAAGGAAAAAATATGAAGCACAACTAAATAATAATAATAATAAAATAAAGATTGCTAATATCAGCACCTTGGTTTTACAGACTGCAGCAGCCTCAATCCCTGACTGTCACTCAGAGCACTCTTTGCACCAGAGTCTCACCTTAAATAAGAAAACTTCACACCCCTGTGACGACACCAGGCATCCTCTGAGGAATGTGTGGAAATTCCTGAAGAATGAAAAGCAGCTGGGAGAGAACCAAAGAAACTCCCAATAGATAATACTGTGCCTCTCAGAGCTCAAGATATTTTCGTGGGTATGTGCCAAGTATCCATTTCATTAATTGCCTCTGGGACAGGGAAGGTTCTGGGAAGTGTAGAAAACCACTAATGGGACATGGGCACAGACAATGGTTCTTCTGCTCTGTTGTGGTGCTGCAGAGGGGGGAATTGTGCAAAGTAGAGGCCAAAATGCTCACGTACACTGCCCACTCTCTTCTGCTGCTGGTCTAGCCCTGCTCACTGCCAACATAAACCTACAGCAGGGAGATTAAATACACATTAGGTGAGCTAAGGTTTATGGATTTGGAAAGATTTGCCAGAAATCAGCCAGTCACGTAGGGGATGAGCACTGAAATGAACTCTGGGCCGGAGGGAAGGGGTTTCTCTGCAGAGAAAGTTGTGTTTCTCTGTGTCTGATATGTCCCTGCTCTGCATCAACACACGTGGAGAGGTGTGCAGAGATGGGAGGTGGCAGAAGTCCTCGGCAGCCCATTGTCCTCCTGCCCCAGGGAGCTGGAGGGTTCAGAGAGGTGTGTCCAGAGAGATGGCAGAGATTGGGCATCCTGGGCAGGTGGGTGCCCTGAGGGATGCTCCCCATGCCGTCTCTCCCTCATTCCTATCCCATACGTTTAGCATGAAACCTCTCTGCAGTGTGAGGTAACTTGCCTGTCTGGAACATGGCTCTGCCCACTCTTTGGGGTGGAAATGGCACTGATATAGGGTAACTTTGAGTATTTTCCATTGCCTTGCAGTGTTCCACCCCAGTTTCCTCTCTTGCTTTGTTCTCTCCAGACACTGAGTGCCACAAATGTCTGGGCTGACTTTTTCCTTGCTCAGTGCAGCCAGCACTGCTGAGCCACCTTGACTCACAGCTCTCCACCAATGCCGAACGGGGCGGTGTGTGAGCCCAGCCCCACGAGCTGAAGGAAGCCGTGTCGCAATGCTATTGGGAACCCACCTTAGATGTGTAAGTTTGATTTTAGGTGTGAAGCACATCACTCACACTGGTTTTGTTAAGGTGTTGGTAAGCCAAGTCACAGTAAACCCAGTGTAAACGAGGGTGTGTGAGCCAGTGTGTCACAGGTGTGCCCATAAACAAGGCAGGTGCTGCTCTGGTGGAGAATGTTGTACTTCAATATTGTACTGCCAGAGTAGGGGACAGAGGCTGCCTCTGAACCAGCAGTCATCAAAGTTAGGTTATTTATCTCATCTACATTGACGACTGTGGTTCAGTTTTCCGTGATTTAAAGAAATTAAAATAATTTAAGGAAGAAAAATATCCTAATAACCATGCTGAAGTCTTGCTGTAGATATAGAAGTGGAATCACTGAGTTCGCTGGAAGAAATCCCCAACATCTCCCTGTACAGCCGCAGCAGTGAGAGCTGCAGTGCTGCAGACAGATTTTGGGCGTTTCACCAGCACTCAAGGCTGGGTTATAGCTGGAACCTGCTGGGAATTTTGCTTATCCGCATGTCAGTTCAATGCTTCTGCAAGCACAAAAATTTTCTCTCTCGCTAAAAAATCTGCTCCTTGCATATTAAAAAGGGCATATGGGAAGTAACATGGTAAATGCAGCATGTGTAGGGAGGACGGCTCGGATCCAAACAGCACCGGACTGTAATTATTGGGTTGTCTTACACTAAAAAAAAAAAGTACCGCATGTGCAATTAATAATTGTTAATTTGCACAGGCTTTTTCAATCTGTTTCCCTGGCCAAACGCAGTTTCTCGGTGACGGTGGGGAACCTTGGCTTCTCCCTCCTGGCGTGTCCGGGCACGAATGGGAGAACCGCGCTCCCTGTGGAAGCGGCACTCGGAGCGCGCAGCAATCTTAAATCCCCTCTGCGCGCTGTAAAGTTGGGCTGAAATAATCGAGTTACTCCTCTTTAGATCACTCTGCACTTCCCTCGGCTCCTCACGCCCACCCGGGGCGGGGCGGGGGGGGGTNTGGGTGCGGGCGGGTGAGGCCGCGGGGGTGCCCCGGAGTGGGCGCCCGGCCCGGGGCAGTGCGGTGATTTCAGCGCAGGGCGTCTGTTTTCAACTGAATGCCCTGCCAGGGCTCTTTGCTGGGGCGGACTTTGCTGCGGAGAGGTGTTTGTCGCCTGTCGGACACACTCGAGATGGTTTGCGCGTTTTTCGTGCTGTGAAAAGGGTGGGTTTGGGTCGGTGCGGTCCTGCCCTGTGGTCAGCGCGGGCAGCCGGGTTGGGAAGCTCGGCGGTGTGGTGAACTTCAGTGTCCCCGGCACTGCTGAAGCCGTGACTCTGCCACGTCCCTTCCGCACCCGCCGTTCTTGGGTTATGAGAAAACCCTGAGAGTTACTAAACGTGCTGACACAACCCGTTCTGCCGAGCTGCTGGGTGGGTTTCTTGCAATGAAAGCCTCTTCTGCCTGTTGCTGGTTTTCTTTATTTGGCGTGATGCTCTCTAGAAATCTTCAACCCCGAGGTGCCTCCGGTCCGAACTGGACCGTGGTTCAAGTCAGTGCAGCTCCATTGGCTTTGGAAGCGTTCCCCGGGCTGAGCAGGGCTCTCTGCACACAGAAGGACAATGCCCATTGTGTGCCCAGGTCTGCGTGATCCCCACATCCCTCCTTTCAGTAAATCTGCACCATGCCTCTCCAGGGAGGCTGTTTGGGGACAGGCAGCGGCAGTTGGACTGGGTGGATGAAGCTCTGCTGATTTGGCACGGGTGGAAGATGGTAAGTGTGGATGTCACGGCGAGGCCCGTGTGCCCATGGCTGCTGGGACAAAAGCTCCCTGTTTGTGTACGGCGTTGTGCTTCGAGCTGCCTGTGTTTGCAGCTCGAAGGGTGGGAGCTCTCTTTCGAGTGTCTTTAATCACTCAAGAATTCGTGTTTTCCCTCCTGTACCATCTCTACTATTTGATAAGTGTGAGCTCATGCCAGAGGCCCGCAGGTAACCAGGGAACTTAATTTCCAGTCACCTCATGATGCTCACAGGAGTGTTAGCCCTGTGACTTGGGTCTCACGGCCAAATCCTGCCCAGCTTAGCCAGAAATTGGAAAGCTCTGAGTTTGAGTCTGTGGGCTCCCCTTCCTTTGCTGCTTGAGAGCCCTTTTCTCAGGGTCACTGTTACCCTGTGATGCTGATGCTGGGATCCCCGATCCCGGCGCAGGGGGTTCCTGCAGAGTTCTCCCCAACAGTTCCCTCTGTGCACCTGGCCTGCCCTCGCCTGCGGCTGAAAGAGGCCCTTCCTTCTGTCCTTTTGCTATGAGATAGCACTAAGCCTGTAAAATCAGTTTTTTTGCAGTGGGAAAGTGTGTCTGGCCTCTCCCGGGCCTGGGGGTGCAGCATGTGGGTGACATCCCACGGTGTGTCCATCGCCCATCTTGGTGCTGGGTTTGCTGGCTGGGATGCTGAGCCCTGGATCTGCCCTCCCTCTGGAGAGAAGGCCAGACCCAGGCTTGGCCAGAGCTCCCTGTGGGACAGGGCCAAGGTCAGATCCCTCTGAAAAACCTGTTAAAATTTACAGAGATTGGTGTAGACTCTGCTTCAGCCGATTGAATGAAAGTTTATTGAGAGGTACAGTGATTGAATTTGGTTTTGCCAAGATTTAACTTTCTTAAGTAGAGAAGATTGAAGGGTTTCACTTAAATACTCATTTGCATTTTTAGTTTTTTCTTGATATATATAACATCATCCTTTTCAGGATTATTGAAAAGTAGTGTTGAGGCTCTGATCTTCCTGGAAAAGACTTAATAAATTCACTTTTCCTGGAGGCCATGATGCTCTTCTTATTTTGAGAGGCCTGAACTCCTGCCACAGAAAATGCTGTTGTTGACAGGTGTCTCCTGAGCTCTCACAGCTGAGAAAGAGTGTGCTGGTATCAGAATTGCACGTTCTTTGAGCTGCTAAAGATGCTGTTTCACGTGTGTGAATGAAATTATAAGTATTAGGTAGGTGATCATTGCTGGTGAAATTAATCTTTCACAAAGCAGGCTGCAATCTTGTGCTTCTCCTAGAAATTTTTATTACTCTTAATAGTAACAAAGTGTAAAAGGTTGTGTCATTTTGACGTTGTTATTCCTGTAAATTAGGAACTGCTCTTTAGACTGCAGGTGTGTCTGTGGTGGAGGAAAGATGTTTTAAGGGAGCGGGTTTTATCTCCAGCAGTGATTTGAGAAATCTCTTACATGATAAAGTGAAATTTCAGCCTGCTGAACTTGAGTTTTACAGTTATTCCTTCTCTGAAAATGGATTTAAAGCAGGTTATCAAACCTTCAGGGAAAGAAATTTCAGGGGAATGCACTTAAATGCTGGCATTGCCACAAGTGTTATTCCTTGAAATGGCATAAGGAAGATATCAGTTACTAATGTTCATAGAGGCTTCTGGTTTTATCTTCTATCTGTTATACCCTGTGAATACATCAAAGGGGAAACTCGGGGACTGAAATTGCTGGAGTTTTGCAGGAAGCCATCGTGGTCTGTGAGGAGCAGCATCTTTCTGATGCCTTTGCTGCAAACAGGTGGTTCCTCGATTTCATGTTGGAACAGCTATTTTGCAGCAAGTAATTTAAAATAATAATAATAATANTATCTTCTATCTGTTATACCCTGTGAATACATCAAAGGGGAAACTCGGGGACTGAAATTGCTGGAGTTTTGCAGGAAGCCATCGTGGTCTGTGAGGAGCAGCATCTTTCTGATGCCTTTGCTGCAAACAGGTGGTTCCTCGATTTCATGTTGGAACAGCTATTTTGCAGCTAGTAATTTAAAATAATAATAATAATAATAAAGCTTTAGTGAGAATCAGAATTGGCCAGTGGCCCTATATCTGTGTATAACAGCTGAAAAAGCAATTTGATTTTCTTCCGGAGTG
The DNA here is from genome assembly GCA_013399945.1 of Ploceus nigricollis. Classification (NCBI taxonomy): domain Eukaryota; kingdom Metazoa; phylum Chordata; class Aves; order Passeriformes; family Ploceidae; genus Ploceus; species Ploceus nigricollis. Next base: position 590,882 of record VXBC01007976.1, read on the forward strand.
TCTGATGTCAGCACCTGGTCTTGGCTAAGGGTGGGGAAGGAGGAGGGCAAGAGCAAACCTTTACATGCCTTTTCCTCCTATTGTCTGACTGGCAGTTATTTGATGATGTGTTTTTAACTTGCTCTCACATGCCCTGTACCCTGAAAGCTGCTGCAGGGACTGAGATTTGGTCATGATCATTTGCCTGACAGGAGTTGCGGCTCTGTCTTTTTTCTTTCCCTTCACAAAACCTTGGCCAGCCTTTTTTTT
>VXBC01007976.1:593686-666563 GCA_013399945.1 Ploceus nigricollis
CAGCTATTTTGCAGCAAGTAATTTAAAATAATAATAATAATAATAATAAAGTTTTAGTGAGAATCAGAATTGGCCAGTGGCCCTATATCTGTGTATAACAGCTGAAAAAGCAATTTGATTTTCTTCTGGAGTGTCTGATGTCAGCACCTGGTCTTGGCTAAGGGTGGGGAAGGAGGAGGGCGAGAGCAAACCTTTACATGCCTTTTCCTCCTATTGTCTGACTGGCAGTTATTTGATGATGTGTTTTTAACTTGCTCTCACATGCCCTGTACCCTGAAAGCTGCTGCAGGGACTGAGATTTGGTCATGATCATTTGCCTGACAGGAGTTGCGGCTCTGTCTTTTTTCTTTCCCTTCACAAAACCTTGGCCAGCCTTTTTTTTTTTTTTTTCCAAAATAAGGGCTTTTTCAGTCCATATTTAGGTGCTGCTTGCCGTGCTTTTTCTGCCCTATGAGAAGTGGGATGTGTGTGCAGCTTGTGTGTGGCGTGGCTTCTTTGCACCCACCTATGCAGGGCCAGACCTCAGCTCTGCTGAGTTGCGGGATAGAGATAGATATATAGTGTCAATTCAATTTTTTGTTTGTTTTAGATATATAAATATGTTTTTAACAGATATTTAGCCAGGTGCACCTGCCCTGTCCCTCACTTCCATGGACTTGTGATCATCTGATACATGTACATACCAGCTCTGCATGTACAGACACTGTGGAAGGTAGAAAGTGGTGGAGGGACTGATGGAAAAAGCTCCATTTGCCAGGTTTTATTTACAAAATATTTGCCACTTTGCTCCCTCACCTGCTTGACACAGGGTGTCCAGGGTGGCACAGGGCAGTCATGGTCCTTGTGATGGGACACTCACCCTTACCCTGGCTCCTATGCAGGGGGGGGAACAAGCAGGAGTGAAATGTGGTTTTGAAGATCATGAATTTTATATTTATATATATTTTTGTCTTTGGAATTCAGAGTTTTCTCTGTTTCCATGCAGTAGCAGTGGGAGCATCGTGTGCTGTCACCACTGCCCCGAGCAGTTCCCACATCCCTCGCTCCTCCTGCCCACGAGCTGTGGTGGCATTTAGTGATTTCTGGATCCTTCAAGCAGATAAACACCCAAACCTGAGGGTTTACATAACAAAGCGGGAGTGGGGCTCGTGTCTGTCAGACAGCTCTGGCCCCCAGGCACCCATCTGCTGGTGTGGGGAGAGGGGGAGAAGCCGTCTGGTGGCTGCTGCTCCCACACTGGAGAGCTGGGATCCCAAAGGAGTTGGCATGGCACCAGGCAGAGAGGAAGCCACACACTCCAGAAGGGAGGCCAGTTTTGTCTCAGAGAATAAAAACTTCTATTTAAAAACAGTTGTGGCTCACACAGGTCTAAATAGATGCAGGTCAGGGCAATCTTGCTGAAAAAGGGCCAGGGAAGGGGGATGGGGCAAGTGCCAGAGGATCTGCTGCTGCTCCTGCAGCGAGCATGGTATCAGCTCAGCAAGGGTGACAGCCTGTCCTAGGCCTGTTGCCAAAACAAAATGTGGGGCTTTAATATGGAGGTAATTACCTGACATAGTCCTACTGGGCTACCGTGCTTGCTTGGATGCCAATAAAAAGTGTCTGAGCGTAGGGCTGGGTGGGAATAAACCCTGGCACTCAGTCTGTGCCCATCTGTGCCAAGTCTGCACTGAAGGCGGTGGTGGCTGTGTGTGGTGTTCATACCTTTGTGTTCTTTGGTTTTCTGCGATTTGTTTGCCCTTAAATCTTCCCTTTTGCTCCCTGGGGACACAGAGTGAACCACATTGAGCTCCATCAAATAAAATGGTGCTACACCTCCAGTTGGATTTGACAGCAAAGTAGTCAGTTTGCATTAGTTACCTTAGAGTAACAGCATTGTCCCTTCCTCCTCTATCCCGTTTTCTATGGCAGAGGAGGAATAGATAAAATAAATTATCTTCTGCCCTAAGGAACTCACTATTTAGGGAGAAAGGCTGTCATAAAAGGGCAGGTGTAATAAAAATGGTGAATAGTGGTGGGGTGCACTTTTTTCAGAAGAGAAAGAGCACCCCTCCACTGTCCACTCATGGAAGGCCTCTGGGAGAGGAGCTGCAGGGCTAAGGATGAGAAACCTCATCAGTGTTGGCAGATTTACTTGACAGAAGGAGACTTTTCTGTCTGAGTGGGGGAGTCCTGTGCACACTATACTGACAGCAGCAAATATTCAGAATATTCATGGTGTTGAGATCTATCTTCCTGGCTTACACCTGCTGGTGAAGGAAGAATTAAACTGCGTTTCCTGGATTGCGTTTTTCAGGTCAGGCTGTGAGTGGGCTTGATTCCTGTCGTACGTTTTTCTTTCTGCCGGTGCAGTGAGCCTTCGTGTTCAGCCTTCACATGAGGGCTCTTTTTGGGAAGAAATAAGATAAACCTACTGATAAACACTGGCAGCAAGATCCCAGTGAACTGGGGGCACTTTACATCTTCTTCCCCAGGGCTGGGCAAGGTGGTCCTGGCACAGAGGGTCCTCTCTTCTCTGAGTAAGTGTTCCAGAGCACAGAGACAAAAGGCAGTGCCAGGCAGACAATGTCCCACAGAGCAGTGCTCTGACAGCCTCTGTCCCAGCCTGTGCAAGTGGCTGATTCAGAGCCAGTTGCACTTTCTGGTTGTCTGGCCATGCAAGAACTTGCTTCTCTTTTCCCTCCAGGATCTGCTGATGCCGTGTCCTGGGGCTTTTCCTTGCCACTAGCATTCACTCATCACCGAACCACTTCCTAGAAACTTCTCCCATTTTACCAGACTTCTGGCAGGATTTTATTAATCAGAAATACTCATTTCTTGTTCTTCCTGCTTGTCTCTGTCCCACCCAGAAAACACCCACTGGTGAGCACAGTGATCACTGCGGTGCATTTGAGTCAGATGAGCCTTCTCTCACCATCAGCTGGGCTGACTCCTGCTTGAAGCCTCCAGGAAGCCCTCAGGGATGAAAATAAACCAGCAAGAGTAATTAATTGCACCTTTCCAACACTTTCAGTAGCTGAGGTGTTGTGGCCACGGCAGGACCTTGTAACTGCACCCCAGTACGTGGCTAAAGCCAACCCTGCTGTTGGGGCTTTTCTTTATTTAAAAAGTAAATGTTCTTACTCCCAACCAGTTTTGAATGTGACACTCAAGAGGTGAAACAATTGGATGGCTTGCACTTGTATTTTCTCTTTCAGTTCAAGTAAGATGCAGTTACACGATGCAGTTGACTTCACATGAAGAACACAAATCTGTCGTACTTGTGGTTCTCTTGGGTGCGCTGGGAAGTACTTGTGGCTGCTGGGGTCTTCTAGGGAGGTCAGCTGTCCTCTCCCTGTCACAGCTGAAGGGCTGCTGAAACAATTTGGAGAGCAGGCAGTGCATTATAGTCTTTTCAGAAAGAAGTACTTTGTTTTCTCATTTCTCTTTTGCTATTTATGTAGTCCCTGTGAGCTATTCTGAAGTATATTTTTCCATGTCTGAGGTTTCCTGCAAATTGATTTTTTTTTCTGTGTCCCACCCAGTGTTAAGTCTTACCAAGAAAGAATAGTTAGATGACTCACAGTGGCTTTGAAATCTCTGTGGTTAGACCTGATCCGGCAGAGTTTTGGCAGCAGTTATGGCAAGTGAGCCATTTTGTTCACCAGGAGAAAGAACTGGCAAGATGGGAACTGCTGTCTGAGCCTGTTTAGCCTTTTTTACTTCTCTCCCAAAACGACTGCATTTCTTCCTGCCAAACAGCTTTTTTTTGTACATGCAGAAAACTCTCTGCAAACACTTTTCTGGGCAGCACTGCTCCAGAAGGTCATGGCAGTTGAAGGAAAAATAGTCTTTAATTTTTGCCTCATTAGGTGCTGAGGTCTGGAGGGTTAAGCTTGTAAGTCATAATATTAATGCTCTGATTTCCTCTAGGAATTTGTGGGAAAAATACTGTAAAGGAGTTTCCATAAAAGGAGAATGAACTGCAGGGTGTCTGCCTTGGCCAGACACCCGTGTTGCTTGTAAGGTGCTGGAGATCTGGAGATCCAGGTGGGGGAGAGGAGAGAGGAGGCAGCTGAGGCTCGATTTGAGCTCTGAGTTGAGCATCATCTTTTCCTGCCTGCCATCAGTGGGCTCCTGAGCAGGCTTGATCGAGGCATTGTTTCTCCCCTCTAGGAAAGTGGTTAAAAAAAATTTGTCCACAGAATCTGTTTTGTTCTAAGCAAGCTGTCAGTATTGTCAGTGTATGTAAATGAGCTATTTTGCATAAATTTGCAGGTGTTTAGTTGTATTTAAGAAAGAAACATAAGGGAGCTATTCTGTTTCTGCAAGTTACTGCTTCATAACAGACAATTTCTTATTAAATTTGCCTGGATTTAATCTCAGTCTGAAACCTCAGCCATCATTCCAGAATTATTTGAGAAATCAGAACCGAGTTACTGTAATTACTTACTCGTCCTTAATTCTGATGATGAATCAAACACTTTAAGGTATAGAAAAATTAACTTTTCACTAACTTGAGTACCATGTGTCCTAGGTGCTGTTATGTTACCACGTAGGATGTCCATGGGAGAGGCTGGTTTGCAAAGCCACCTGGAGCCCTCTGTGAAGTCTTGGGGACAGCATCACCTCTGCCCTTTGAGCTTGGCATAATGGATTCTCTTACACTTACCTCTGGGACTTCCCCAAACCAACTGTTTTCTTCTTGTAAACAAGACATTCAGAAATATTTTTTTTAGCCGGCACAGAGAAGGAAAATGCAGTTCTTGCGAGACCTTGGTGTTGCTCTAAATCCACTGATGAAGCTGTTTGGGAACTGGTTGGGGATTTCTGGGTGTGAAAGGGAGGCTGAGGGCTGATGTCTGCCTGTGTTGGTGCTGGCTGTGCTGAGGAAAAGCAGTTCTTGGAAACGTGGATCAGGAGCACACATGCACCCTTCTGTTGTCACCTCTGGCACCTGCTGTTGCTGGTTTTTTGGGAATGATGCCTGATTGTACATCAGCCTTTTAGTGCTGGGTGTCCCAGCTCGATGGTGGGAGCTGCAGCCACTGAGCACTGCAGCTTTAAGAGTAGACTGGAAAATAACTGAAGTCAAATGAGGACAGAGACATCAGATTCTTGTGGAGCTTATCAGCCAGAATGCATTAAACACATTTAAAAGCATTGCTAAATAAAACATTAAAAATCACTAGGGAGCTTCAGTTTGGAAAGGTGCTGAATCCAGGTTTGCAGGCAGGAGTACAGGAGCATTTTGGGGTGATGAGACTGTCTGCACCACATCATGGGGCTTTGCACTTGTGGCTCCTGTCAGTGGCAGTGCTTTCAGGGTGGTGTAGGGTCCTGTTTGGAATGGGGAAGCAGCAGGATTCTGGCTGAGGAGAAGAGAGAGGAGCTGGGACATTCCCTTGCTGGGACAGCCTGGTGACCCCGAGGTGCCGCAGTTTTCTCACACTCATTAACCAGAGGTCATCCCGTGCTTTGGGTTACCAAAGTACACTTCTAGCACAGTGTGCACAGTCAGCAAAACTTGGCAGAGGTTAGTGTTCTGCCTGAGCAGTCACGGGGTTGGTTAACACTGCCAGGAAGGATCAGCGTGGGATGGCACTGTGCAGACACCTGTGTGGGCCTGCATGTGGGTCCCAGCCCTGCACTTGGAGCTGCCTCTAAGAGGGACAGAAGCATCAGTAAAACTGTGGTGGTGGTCACCCTGCAGTGGTTGTCCTCAAAGCTGGTGGTGGTGTGGGGAAGCCACCCTGGGAGATGAGCCTGTGCCTTGCACTCCCCAGGCAGGGGAGGGAGTGGGACTTGGCTGCTCACGTGGGAGCATTTGAGTTCTGCGCTGTAGTGGGGACTACACTAACAGTAGGACTGTTTAGTGGGAGGGTTGCTTTCCTCCTCCATCATGCCCTCTGCTCCTGCCAACTGTTTGGTGTTTTTTTAAATGGAAATTATTTGAAAAGTTTCATTAGGGCAAGCAAACTCCCAAAAGTCAAGACAATAGAAACAGCATTTTATTGAAGTGTTAAACTTTCGGTAAAAATACATGGTCTAAATCTGCTACTCCTCGTTGCTTGTGATACCCGTGGGAATTTCTCGTTTCTTTGAGCAGGTCACACAAGGGTCAACAAAATCGCCTCTCTGTGCTTTCACATGGAAAAAACCAGGAGAAAGAAAAGTCATATTCCCACTTAATGGGAACAGTTCAGTCAGCAGCAGGGTGGAGGACATCGACCTCCTGACACATACCTGAGCTCTTTGCTGTGCTCTAGAGCTGCTGCCAGGAGCCAGTGCCCGTCCAGGGCTGAGATCCTGTTGCAGACGCCAAATCCCTCCCGAGCACAGGCTGCAGTGCTTTCCCTGGAATTAGCTTGGCAGGTAGGAGATATGTGAAGGTCTGTATTTGCATTTATCAGCTGCCACCTAACCCCACTGTGGGAGGGAGGGAAGGATGGAGGGATGGAGGTGTTGGGCTGCCTGCCAGCATGCCTGCTTGTCTCCGAGCTGCCGGAATTCCCTGCGGAAATGTGGCTTGGCAGGTGGCAGTTGCTGGAGTACACATGGCACTGGGAGATACCAGAATAGTGTTGAGTGATGTACAGGACATCAGCCTTGTAGATATCTATACATATAGGTCACAAAAATATGTGCTGTATTTGTGTGATGTGTTCAGCTATAGATAAGAGCTGCAGCCTTGAGTATCATCCTATGAGCACCGTGGTGGTCCCTGTTATCCCTGATCCTCATGGTGATGGTCACTCTAAGAGTCCTGTGCATTACACCATCACTTTGGTTAGCTCCTTGCTTTTAGGATTTTATATAAAGCTTTTGTGAGCTCTGTCTTGTGCCAAGCTCTGTGTGTCTGTCAGCACCCAGAAGTGCTGCATGCTTTGGCCTTCCTGCTGTTTGCTTTTTGCAGCAGGCAGTTTTCCAATCCCCTCTCCTCCATCAGCCCAGGACTCTATTGATCACTCTGTTGCCTCTTGGATGTGTGGTTTGGGGATGCTGAGATGGAGGTGATCCCCAAGGTGTCACCTGGTTCCCTTTGCCTGCTTGTAGCCTTCGTGCTAGTGGGTATCTGGGGGTGAGTGACCAGGTTCCAGAGGCTCTGGGCATCCCCTGTCCTGGTTTTCAGGGGTGTTATGTGCAGTGCTCCTGGGTTTAGGGCTGTAGGGTGTTTCCCATGGACCACATCAGGAAGTGCAGGACTGGTGGTGATCCCTAAAGGATGCACAGCCCGAGGTGTGAGTGCTGTGCTTAAACACTTTTGTCCATGCCTGAGGAATCCAAAACAAGGTGATGAATTAGTATGTGTAGGGCCAGCCTTAATTACCAATAAATACCTAATGATCAGCTTCCTGGGGAGGCTGCACTTCCTGTGGCAGCCCAGGGAGCAGGGATGGTGCTGCTGGGGTGCTGCTGGGCAGGGGGAGATGGAGCCAGAGCAACCAGTACATCAGCATGAGGTCAGGCACTGCCCATCTGAGGACGTTTATGTTTTCCCTTTACTGTTCTGTAAAACAAATGAAACGAGTCCTTGGGAGGTGTCTGACACTTAGGCTGGGCCTGGGTGTGGGGACAAACCAGCATGGAGGGGCTTTCTGGCTGAAGCCGTGGGTTAGTCACCAGTGCCTTACCTCATCCTTTCCCTTGACCTGCCTGGCTTTTCTGTGTGCTTTTCTGTAGCAGAAGTGCTGTGGGATGGATGCTGCAGAGCCCTGTCCGGGGGCAGAACAGGCTTTGCTCAGTGTGGATAGTGCAGCAGGGACTTCCAAAGATGAACCTGTTATTTCCAGGCCATCCCAGCCTTGAAGCATCTCGTGCCCTGTTACAAACAGGCTCTGTGGGTTCCTGTGACTTTGCTGTTCCTGTGGGCAGGCTGGTGGCTTGGCAATAAGCCTCACGTGGCAAGGACTGTGGAAATCAATAATGCAGAGCCAGGGAACTGAGCTGCAGGAAGCACTAATTGGTTTCTGCTTTTAGAGGTGTTGCTATTAAATGTGGGCACTTTGTGGGAATAATTGTTTTGAAAACAGTATTTTAAAATAGTTTGGTTTGGTTTTATCAGGATTGGGCTAAAGATAAGCAAATTAGGTCTGGATGATGTTTCAATGTGTCTATTGTTGATCTGGATTTTTATTTCAGTTCTCCAGCTCCAGATCTTTCCAGGGTAGGAGCAATGCTTTGATTCTTATTCAAGGACTGGTTTGTGTGTTTTAAAAAACAAACCTTAATCCTTTTGCACTGCCCCTGCAGTATGAGCATCCAGAAGGGCAGATTTTCAGGAGGCGTCTGCATTTGCTGTTGCTGGCTGTTGGCTCCTCTGGCTGCGTGTTTTCCATGTACTGAACTGAAGAACAGGATTAAGGCATTGCTGAGCATTTTTCAACCCTTTTGTCTTTTAGTTTCATAGTTAGGAAATGTAACATGTTACCTACAAGAGCCTTGGGATTTTGATTAAATATCGAGGGAAAGACAAAATCAGTGTGTGTCTGTTTTGCTTGGTGTGAGTATGGGGATTTTTCCTGGGCTGGAAAAGCAGGATGCTCTTTGCAGGTGCTGGCAGGGATCCTGAGCACAGGGGACACTTCCTAACTGTGATGGAGGGCTGACCCCTGCCCAGGGCTGTGGAAGGAAGGTGTGCCAGGGCATAAATCTGGGGTGCTGACAAGCCCAGCTTCTCCTGGGGGAGGCAAATAGCTCCTCAGAAATGGCTCTTATCAGATGAGAGTATTTCTCCAACACGGAGTGGTCCAAAGCTAATTTTAGGTTTAAAATGGGATGATTTAGGAAATATTTACTTGCATGAAAGATTCATCACCACTAGACAGAGCAAAAAGCTGTTGAGGGCATTGTGCATGGGAATTCCTTGGAATTTCATTTGGGCTCTTGGTGCCCCTATTCCACCCAGGCTCCTGGCAGCGGCAGGAGAGAGAATTCATGGCTCAGATTCTTTGGGCTTTGTTTTGGTTGTTTGTTTGTTTGTTTTCTGTTTAATGACCCCATTTCACTGCCCTGTTTTGGCCTGAGCCTGTCTGTTGTGTGCTCCAGGCAGCCTGAGAGGTTTTCCTATGTCCCCCATGGGCGCTGCCTGCAGGAGAAAACCAAGTATGGGAACAGAGGTCACTTGTCACAGCCCTTGCCAAAAGGTCACTGTACTGGGAGAGATGTCATGAGAACAGGAATGAGATAATTTTCAGTGATTATAGTGTTTCTCACCATAGGGATAAGAGTTGATACGGAGCATCAAACCCTGGGAGGCATTAGCAGGAAATGTCTGTTTTTCCTGGATGTATTTTCTCTTCTCTGCTCCTCTCTTTTTCCAAATGAAGTTTTTCTGGGTTTCATAGCTTTGTGTGGTCCTTTTCTGCATTGGAACCTCATTAAGGAGCTGTGATTGTCTGAGCTTGTTTCAATCTGCCACGATACAGAATAAACTTAGGCTGACCAAGTTTTAGGTAGTCTGTGCTATTATCAGCTGCATACATTTTCACATCAGGACGTCAGTGTCTTCAAAACATAGAACTGTTCATGAATATTTACAAAAATATGTATTTTCTGCCTTACAGTTTCCATGCCTTTAAAGCTGTGCTTTTGTTGTCCTGTGCAACAAGTAGAAAAAAAATTTCTTTAGTGAAGGCTGAGATGGTCATATGATCCCTGAAGTAATAACTTGGGGTTAAAGCATAACCAAAGTGACAAATAACAAGTAGATATTGGACTTGAAAAGTTGCAGGATGGAGCTACAGGTTTGCAGTATGTTCGCAAGGTCTCAGGGATTAATATAGTTAATTTCTATTTTTTTAGTCATTGTCCCTGCAGTTGAAATCTTGGCTGATTCTTGGTGCAGTCACTATTTCCAGTGTATATATTTTACTAGTTCAAGAGGTTTGGGTCCCGTGTGCTGTGGGGACAGCCTGGGACAGAAGGCAGAGAGCTTAAGTGGTGCTTCAAGAGGAAGTAATTAATATGAGAATTGAGTTGGACAAAGGCAGTGTCAGCTGTCTTTATAGGGTTTGTAGGGTTTATAGGGTTTGTAGTATGTAAAAATTTTCCACTTTTTAAAAATCTCCTTTTTTCCTTATCTGTTCATTCTTTCCAAGGTTTTCCTTTACTGCTGAGTCTTTTCATTGCGTTTTCCTTCTTGCTGCTTTTGCCCAGGCAGACTTTGAGCTGGATAAAGGCAGAGCAGCACCTTCCCTCTGTTCAAACACAGGTTTACACACCAGCTCCTGGCTGCCCCAGCAGCAGGTTTGGGGTGTGGGTGCTGGGGTGCAACTGTTCCTCTGCCTCCCTCAGCCCTGGGGTTCTGCAAACCCCTCCTCAGGCAGTGCCATGCCTTTGCCATTAGATAGGGCTTTCTCCCTAGTCTCTGCTTTAATCCAGCTGTTAAACTGAAAGAGAGTAGATTTAGATTAGATATTAGGAACAAATTCCTGCCTTTGAGGGTGCTGAGTCATTGGTTGTCCAGAGAAGCTGTGGATGCCCCATCGCTGGAAATGTTCAAGGCTAGGCTGGACAAGGCTTGGAGCAGCCTGGGATAATGGAAGATGTCCCTGCTTGTGGCCGGGGGTTAGAACTGGATGATCTTTAAGGTCCTTTCCAATCTAAACCCTTCTGATTCTAATTCAGAGCACTTCTCTCATGTCCACCCTGATCACAGCAACCTTCTGCAGGGTTGCAGTCTGCTGTCACATTTCTCTGCCTTCTCTCAGTATTGACACTGTTCTCACAGGTCAAATGCTTTAGGTCTGAGTTTTCCTGTGTTCTGCATCATCTCTTCCTTCCTGGCTCACAGGCAATAGTCCTGTTTGTTCATCTTGGCACAGATTTTGCCTTTGTTCGGATTGCTTGTTCTTGACTCAGTCAGACCCTGGTTTTCCTCTTTTGGTTGTTTGGGTTTATTTTCCTTTAAAAAACACACTGTTTATTTTCTATCTTGAATGGCAACAGCTGAATGCTGAAAAGGAGCACTTATTTCTCAGAAGTTTCATCCTGTTATTTGCAGTCTCTGCGATTTGCTGGTATCACTTGAGCTCGGTATCAGAGGTTTATAATTCCCCTCTCTAGTCCGTCAGCAGTGTGAGCAGTGAGTGGCTCTGGACAGACAGGGCCTTCTTGGTGTAGCCTGCCTGGTTTGTGGTAAAATCCTGGATATCCATGTCTGGTGCCTGTTTGCACCCAGCCTGTTGCAGATTAACCGAGGCATTCCTCAGCTTGCCCATGGGAATGCAGAGTGTCCACATGGAAACTCTGCCCAAGAGGTTAAATAGCTCTTGTGGAGCAGAGCCCTGTAGAGCAATTTGGCAAAGCTTTCAGAGGGGTGTGGTATGTTCTGTCTTTCCGGCTGACCCCGGTGCCATCTGCCCTGCCCAGTGCTGGGATTGCACTGTGTCCTCTGGCTCTGCAGCAGCCAGCTGTGACAGGGAGCGTGGCCACTGCCCAGGCTCGTGGGGCTGCTGACAGGGCCACGGGCAAGTCACATTTTCCTTCTCAGCCCCAAAATTTGGCTCTAATCTCGATGGAGAGAATCTTGCTGCTGGGACTGACTCAGGTCCATCTGAATTTGGACCCTTCTTTATTGCAGGATTTGTCTGTGCCAGCTGTGAAAACAGCTTTAGCTTTAAAAAAAAAAAATCCTGAGTTATGGAGCCCTGCTGCAGTCCCTTGGAAATAATCACTGCATACACTGGTTAATTGTTTATCCATTAACCAACTGTGTCAATTAATCTGACAAAGAGCCCAGCTGTACCTGGCACGATGGGGAGGAGAGGAGGAGGGAGGATGAGCATCTTCCCTCTCTGTTGGCTCCTCTCTGTTGCTCTTCCTCCAGCCCTGCTGATGTGGTATTTGTCTGCTGGTTTCCTTCAAGTGTTATTGCTAGCATGGCACTTCCAGAGTGTGTTTGGGCTTGTGTTCTCTTTGGCCATAGAAAGCTTCTTTTGGAAAGGGCATTAAGTTTCCATGAAGTAAAGGCATCTTCTGATGGAGAAAAAAACCCAAATTCTGTTTTGTTTCTAAATGTGAATGCAGACAGAAATACAAAGCAAGATGCTGCTTTCTTTCCAGCTAGAAATACACAAAAAATTATTTGCATGAAGTGCTGAGTGGGAAATTAGGATTTTAATGTGTGTGTTGGTGCAGAGTGAGGCTCTGGGCTCCCTCCTGCCATCCCCAGGGTTATTTGGGAAAGCCTGGTAGCATGGCCTCCCTTGGGAATGCTGTGTGTGTATGCCTGCTTTCCAGGGAGAAAATCAAACATCCCAAGCCAGTCTATATCAGGTGGAATGACTTCACTCCAAACAAGTGAAAATGTATCTTATGCTCTCTGAATAATTGAAGGCCCCTGCAGTACTTTGTTAGAATAGGAAAAATGTAAAGCTTCCAAGAGGGAGAACTGGCTTTCCATGAAGTGGTGACAGGGGAGGTGTGGGGCAGTGCCAGTGCCAAATTCCTGCTGCAGAGAGGCTGCATGGGCTGGGTAGGGTAACATCAGTGGGGTGAGAAGAGTTTGATAATTGAAACAAAATAAAATGCAGTAATAGTTTTAATGAAAGGGGAATAACACTGATGGAAACAAGTGATGCATAATACAGCAATTGCTCACCATTCCCTGACCAGTGCCCAGCCCCCAGCAGCAGCTGGCACCCCCCAGCCAGTTTCCCCAGCTGATATCCTGGGAATGGTGTCCTGTGGAATGGAATATCCCTTTGGCCAGTTTGGGTCAGCTGTCCTGGCCATGCTGCCCCACAGCTTTTTGTGCACCTCCTCATTTTCAGGGCATTGGAAACTGGGAAGTCCTTGAATCAGGGGAAGCAGAACTTAGCAACAACTCAAACATCAGTGTTTTATCAACATTCTTCTGATCGTAAATCCAAAGCACAACACTGTACCAGCTAATAATAAAATTAACTCTGTCCCAGCTGAAACCAGGAGTTGGCCCAAAGTTCAGTGTATCACTGGGAAAGGAGGTACCCACATGTGTGTTTATATTTGAATTACTCATGCAGATCTCTTGAAGTGACCTGGGGGCCTAGTGATTCCCCTGGTCTGGTCCTAAAGCCTTCTGTGCTCTGGTGGCTTTCTCTGCCACTGGTGGAAGGTGACAGAGCCACCTAGGCCCTCGGAGCCCTCACTCTCAAGATGAAGCTGTTGCTTCTACATTTACTTTGGTATAAGAGAAGAGATTGACCCAGTTTTTCTTGATTAAAGTCTGTGTGCAAATGGAATTTTTTTTTCTGAAGGCAGCTGCTTCTAGCGTGTTTTTAGGCATACATGATACCAGCCTTATGTAGTAATGAAATAATGGACTTGTTTCAAGAGGAAACAATAATAAAGAATGTTCTTTCAAAAGCAGCTAAACACATGATTTATTAAAATGTTAAATTATTTCCAAGTTACAGCATATCCAGCTCTTGTTGTGGAGCTCACACAAGAATAATTGCACAGTGTTCTTTGCAGAACTTAACATCAGAAATGTCACACTTTATTGGAAAAATCATTCTTTAGCACAATGTAAGAGCTTCCACAAGGATAAATGGGCATCCTTGTATTGGCTTCTGTAAAATGTTGCCAGTTTGTCCCATCCATATTTTTTCAGTGTAGCTGTCAAACTGTGACATTTATTGCAGAGCAGGACAAAGATTGAAGGGACTTTTTATCATCATCAGGGAGATGATGCCCAGGAGCTGGAGCCTGGCTGTGTGCAAGGACCAGCAGCCAGCTCCACAGCCCCATGGTGAGATGCAGAGCCTAGAGGAGGAAGAGGAAGAGGGTTTGCAAATACTCACGAGCAGGGGAGACTTGTGCTAGTGTCAGTGGCCATGCCTCATATATTGATTTACTTTTGTTTCCTTATTTTTTTTGCGTCTTCCTTCCCCATTTTTCTCATGACTCAGGCTCCTGGAACGGATGGGTGGGAATAAAGGTGGGAAGTGCTGTAGTCACCAGTGCCCAAACACTTCTAAGTGCCACTGCCTGAGTGGCCTGAGCAGGCTGCAGCCTTTTCCCTGGCCATGTCCCCATCACTAAGGGACAATGGGCTGGTCCCCTGCAGACACCTGGGATGTTGGAGGGGTGAGCACAGAAGACGTGGGCTCCACTTTGTTGATCCCAGGCTTTCTGTGGGGATCAGGATGCTCCTGACCCCGGAGAGGAGCCTTTAGAGCTGTAACTTTTGAGCCTGCTGAGAGGATGGAGCCTTGGGAGAGCACAAGGCATGCAGACACCACAGGCAGTTGTGTAAGGTGCACAGAAATAGAGGAAATCTTAATAATGCCAGGAGTTTCTAGTGCTAGTTCACTCAAAGGAAGAACATGTGGCAAAAACTCCTGCTGATTTTCTGCGTGAGCTTTTCCTTCATGTAGCCTGACCTGGGAAACACAGCACCGGGTGAATTAAGTCTGGGATGTGGCCAGGCAATGATATGGTTTGTAGCTTTATAGCTGAACATTTGCCATTGAGTGTGTAGGGTGGGGATAGTTGGGATGAATGTGGGTAAAGGGATGGAAGGAAGATATGTCCATGCACTGCCGGTGGTTTCCCTCAAGCCCTGTGTTGCAGAGGAGGTGGTGACAGCTCTGCCCTTCTCTCCCCAGCGCCCTGCAGCTCCTGAGCACAGGCCCCTGAGATGTCTCTGAGAGCAGAAAGCCATGCAGCCACATCCACGCTGAAGAAGCTCGCTGCAGACATGAGCAACATCATCGAGAGCCTGGACACCAGGGAGCTCCATGTGGAGGGGGAGGAGGTGGACTCGGAGGTGCTCACTGACCCCAGAGGCACCGGTGAGTTGACACCCGTGTGTTCTCATCCCATGTCCTGCCTGGGTTTTAACAATCTGTTGGCAGGTAGGCTACAGCCCCTGGGGTTTTACCAAGCCCAGCATTGACCCTGATTTAGAACCAGGAGGCTCTTAATACTTGAGCTTCTCAAGTCAGGTCCCTTCTGTGTAACCTTGTCTTTGAGCTCTCCTTAATAAAAATTGCTCTTTTGCTGGAATTAGTGCTGCTGTATAAATGCTCCCAGGTTAAAGCATTGCTGTCTGCTGCCTTTCATGCCCTGATTGTTACAAGGGTGTTGAGCTAACAGTTTTGTGGGGTTTGTGGTCCTTGCAGTGTGCATTCCCTTCTCTGCCATCTACCACACCCATGGGTTCAAAGAGCCGGGCACGCAGACGTACCTCACGGGATGTCCTGTCCGAGTGCGTGTGTTGGAAGTTGAACGCTTTACTTCCACTAAGAAGGTCAGACTTCAGAGATTTAGTTTGATTTTTTTGTAGAACTGTATTTAAAATGCTGTTTTTGCCTTAATTTTGTGCTTGCTTGTTCATGGGCTGAGGAAGCAGCGATGACTGTGTCTCAGAAAATGCTTAGGAGAGAAGGTTATCTGTCTATTTATAAAACCTAATAAAGCAGAACAAGAAATCGTGAGACACAATAATCCTTAAGTAAAGCTGAATAAAGGCTCTTTAGATGAGCAGCTGCAGGAAAATGGCTTATTTCAAAATTTGCATCCCATGTGGTGATGTTCTCCCCTGCAGGTACCAAGCCCCAATGTTTACACCATCGAGCTGACCCATGGAGAGTTCGTCTGGCATGTGAAAAGGAAGTTCAAGCACTTCCAGGAGTTTCACAGGGAGCTGCTGAGGTACAAAGCCTTCGTGCGCATCCCTATCCCCACCAGGAGGTGAGTGTGCATCCCTGTGGACACGGTGGGCTTCAGGAGATGTGATCTGTTATCTTTTAATGTCTTATCTGTTTGGCTTCACTGGTCCCATTTGCTTTGCTGTAAGGAGGAGAGGGCAGAGGAATTCAGTCTCCATGAATATTTTGCAGCTATAATAAAAATATTTAATCTATGTGTTTAGCAGCCATAATCTAAGTGATGCAAACATCTCTCTGCTGACGCAGAAAATGTTGTCTCCTGGGTTATCAGCTTTTGAGCTGGATTTCCCTTGAACTTGGGGAAGGGCTATGATAATGCTAATGGAAATTGCTGGAGCTTTGTGGCTTTCTGACAGTGTGGGCAGGATGTGGGAGGTATGGGGGTCCCTGGCCAGGCTGGCCTTGGTGCTTGGGATGGCTGGAAATATGAGGAAAAGGAAAGGAAGTGTGAAGAGAAGTGGTGTAGGTGAGTGAGAGCCTTCTGATATAGAGAAATGTTGGGATATGATAGGAAAGGTAAAATTATGAGGGGTTAAGAGCTGGAGAAGCATAATGCCCTAAAAATAGGATGTAGGCTCCTTTTCCTTATGAGACCAAAAGCTGGCCCTCACAAATCAAACTAATATTTCTGTGTTATGTTTTATTTTGTAAGACACTTGGAGCATGCTGGCTTCTTGGATAGAAAAAATAAAAGCATTGCAGCAGAGGGGTTATGTATCGAGGCATACAGACACTTGCAGCTCTGAGACTTGATATTGGGGTGTGTTTTTCCTTCCAGTCACACGGTGAGAAGACAATCCATCAAAAGGGGAGAGCCGAGGCAGATGCCGAGTCTGCCACACACTGCAGAGAGCACGGTGCGGGAGGAGCACTTCTCCAGCAGGAGGGTAAGAGCCCACCTCACTCTGGAGGCCAGAGGGATGCTCTGAGGCGCAGAGAAGCCTGGCAGGTTGCTTGCAAAGCCACACACTATCAAAACCCTTGTTTGTTATCATTACAGTATTTTGCTTGACAAAGTTTGATTTTGACAAGTCCAGCTTTAATGCCAAATCCTCTGCAATGATGAGAATGCTGCTCCTGGGGTTCATGTGGGCAAAGCTTTCCTCTGCAGCTGAGGAACACCATGATGCTGGGAGTGGTGGTTCCCATCCTCCCACCTGCTCTGATTTAAAGATAGACAAGGCAGTTTTCAGAGTCAGGTTGTGTGATGGAGGCAGCCCCGTGGCCATCAAAATCTGAGAGATTTCAGTGCCATCCTCCTCTGAAAGAGGAGATGACAGTCAGGCTATTGATGCTGAAGTGGGTAATTTTAGCCCAGGCACACGTGTTCTGTGTAACTTCATCAGATGTTAACAGATGGGCCCTTCCATGGAGAGGGTGGATGTCTTCCTACCTCTTCATTGCAGCTTTGCCGCTCGCAAGTTAAAAACCCCATGTTTGTTCAGGCTGTGCTTATCGTTCTCTTTCTGCTGCTCCCTCCCTCCCTCCCTGGGCTGTGTGCCACTGGAACTTCAAGGCCCAAAGGATTAAAGGATTGTGTCTTGAGGCTGTGCCATGCAGAAACCCTACTGTTCACAGCTTCTCTGATGTGTGGGAAGTTTGAGGAGAGAGATGTGGGTTTAAAAGGGGAAGAAAACTGTTGTATAGGTGCTTTTTATTTTTTTAGCTCATGTTTCCTTTCAGTTTGCTTTATGTCCTGTAGGACTCTGCCCAGTTTCCCAAGCCCAGACAGTCTAATTTTCTCTTTTCCCTTTTGTGGTGAGGATGGTAAGAGATTGCTTCTCCCGTAATGGTTTCTTCTCTTCTCCCCTCCTGGCTGGGAGGACAGGCCCAGCCACTGCTCTGTCCCTGTCCTTTGGACAGGACAGTGTGGTCCCTATGTCTGTCACCCCATGACCCTTTTGTTTTGGTTAAACAGGCTCTCTCAGTGCCTCTGAGCCTGTTTTCTCAGAAAACTGATTCCTGTGGGTCAGAAACAATGGAGACCGATTTGGTATTTAAAATTGTTCTGAAACTTTAGCTCAGTCACAAAAGTTGACCTCCAAAGTGACCCTGCCACGGAACAGGTCTGCTGGTGGAAGGTACAAACACAGAACTATGAACAGTAAACAACCTATGACCAAACTGTTTATGGTGCTGAGCTGTGATATTGTGTGAGCACATAATAATGGATTTATTTATCCACTCAAACTGAAAAGTGGGTCTGATTTCTTCATTGCTTCCTAATGCCAGGCAGTTGGATTACAGGAATGTTCAAGAAAAACCTCCATATCCTATCTAAAGTGTCAACATTTTCATTGTAGAAACAGCTGGAGGATTACTTGACAAATATCCTGAAAATGCCAATGTACAGGAACTACCATGGAACAGTAAGTAGAAAATACTTTGCTTAATTGTCTAAAGAATATTTGCTTTACAAATGGTGAATTCATTGGAAGAAAACATGCAGCTTCTGCAAGAAACATTTTACAGCTGTTTTGTGAGTGTTTTGGCTTAGCTGATTTCTCCAAGACAGATGTAATATGATGAAAACCAAAGGAATGACTCAGTGTTAGAGGTTGCTGGTATAGCACAGTGATAACCTCCTCAAGGTGGTTCAGTCCAGACAGCTGGTTGTACATGTATGATGTAGTGAGATTGTTTAATTCTGCAGACTGTGCAAGATGGACGAGTTACGGTTTTAAATACTTAAAAAATTGGAATCCAAACCATATTTGTAATTGCTCCTTCAGTCTGGGCTTTGTGTGTGGTTCTGAGTGCAGATTTGTCTCAGGTTTCTATTCTGTGCAGTTTCCCTGGACATTAGTGACGTTGAGTTTGTGTGTGTGGGATACCCAGAGAGGTGAGTGAGTATTTTGTCAGTTCCAAAGGGAGATGGTAGTTGGCTTATTTACCCAAGTCAACATTGTTTGAAATGAGGAGAGATGTCAAATCCAGCTTCAGGCCTATTTTAAGCAAAAATATTTCTTTTGACATTCATCCTCGAATGTTTCTTCAGAAGTCCTCACCTGTCAGCTGCAGCTGTGACATCTCTTGGGGATGGTAATTTATTTCCTCTTTTTTTGGCTGCATAATGACTGTGTTACTTCATCTTTTGTATTACCAGCAAAATCTGATGCACGCACTGAGTAGCTGCCAAGTTTAGTGACATTTCTGAGCACAGAGTGATAGCTGGGAACACCTGGTTTTCAAACAAGCCAAAAATACAGACTGAACTTTGGGTTTCTGTAGCAGCCACTTCTCTTCCACTTTTGCTGTTGTTAGATATTCTTCTATTTTGCAGGATTTCCGTTGTGTAGAGATGTTGGGCAGCTCATTGCTGCATGTTGTGTATAAAAACTGTGTGTGCTCTATTGCAGAGCTCAGTGTTGAGCACTGCTTGTTCCATGGGATAAAGTGCCCATTGGGGTTGGCCATTGCGCTCTGGATGGCAAGAAATCTTCAGGCTCAGGCTGAGGAAGCTGCATTCCTTAGAGTGCTTCTTTAGGGGACAGGCTGTGGAGTTTAATTCCAATGCAGTGAAGAGCTGTGTTAGTCTGCATGTGGAAAAGAGTCATCTTTTGTTCTAGAAGCAAGATTGGGATAACTTGGCAATTTTGATCAGTAGCATATGCAGAGCGGGGGAGAGTTATTTTACAGTGTGGATCCATCTTGTCACTTTTAGGCAGGCGTTGCCTTTTTAAAATATTTTGGAACATTTCTGCTCCTATGAGAATGTGGGTGATGCTTTGGCCAGGCTGTGGTTTGAGACAGGCTCACAGAGGGGGCTGGGAGAGGAGATGGGCGGCCCTGCCTTCCCGGGCAGCTGTGGGGTGCTCCCTCCTGGGCTGAATCGCCCTTCTGTCCCCAGCCCCTGGAGCCAGATGTCCCTTTTGCACATAAATTCTCAATTTATTGTTGGCTTTCACTGGATTTGGCCACAGAGGAGTGTTCAGGGAGGATTTGCTGCCCGTGGTGGCGGCACGGGTCCTGCAGGCGATGCTGGAAGACAGCACAGGGAAGGAAGTGCTTCCTTTAAAACAGCACCCAAACAACCCCCACCATTCTCAGACGAGACTAAAGTGAAGATTTCTGGCACTTTCCCTGGAACTGTATTTGTCCTCCTGAGAACAAAATGAGGGCTTTGCTCTTCCTGTGGTTGAGAAGTCTTTTGCCCGGATGCTGACAAATGCTGTAACTGTCTTAATCTTGGAGCACATTTGGACTCCTTTTGTGTTCCTCTCATCAAATCCATGCACTGAGGACTTTTTTAAAATCAGGAACTCTGTTAAATCAGGCATGGAGTTGAAAGGCAAGCTGAGACCTGCCTGGAGTGTAACCCTTGGTCATTGTGAAGAGCTTGCTTGGGTCAGTAGCATCTCTGAGGAGATGTTTTTTGCATCTGAGCTGCACAATTTAATGAATTTGCTTTTTTACTTTTTTTATTTTGCGTTTGTGGTTAACTTATTATTTGCCAGTGAGAGCAAAGTGCTTTATGCACTGTCTGGAGGATGTGCCATGCACTAAGACAGTTGAGCCTGCAAGTCAAGCTTGTGGTTTTGCAGACCTGAAGGCACTGGTTGGGTTAAGGATCAGGTCCACAGTGACTACATGGCATTGGAGAGGTTGTACACCGTCTAGCTTACTATATTTAGTATTTTTTAAATTATTTGATTTATGTGATTAAATCTCATGTCTTGTTCTTCTTTCCAAAACCTTTTTATAGTACTTTTGGGCTGAAGTGCTTTAAGACAATTACCATTAAAATGAATATTGTAGGAATCTCAGTGTGTTAACTGTTCACACTTTTTTTTTCTCTGAAAATTGGAGGATTATAGCCTCAAAATGTTGAGGCTTAATTGGATTCTGTTAAAAAATTTTATTAATTGGAGCTTTGCATTATTTTTGTGCAAGTTCCCATACTTAAAAGGTGCCCAAGCAAAATGAAAAGTAAGATTTGATTGGAGTGTGTGTATGTGTGTAATGTTTTGCATGAACTTTAGAGAGAGTAAAAACCTCACCTTAATTAAGAACAGCTGAGAAGTGAGAGAGGCCCCTGGTTTGCCTCTGATACAGTGCTTGGATCTGCAGACCTTTGTGGAGGTCCCCACCCAACCCAGCAATATTTCAAGCTATTACACTTGAAATGCAGCACATTTAGGGGTTTTTTTTATGTGTATTTTGTATAAGCAAATTTTTTTTTTGTGTAAGAAGTTGTGCTGAACAATATCATTCTGAAGAGTGTGTAATTCCATGTTATTGCTAGTGACCAGTGCTAATCAGCATTTGATGCATTTCTGAACCCACTAAATAAAGAGCAAGAGTCAACATGAAAAAATACAGCACGGAGAAGCTGAATCCCTTCTGAAATGCAGATGCTCTGTGAAATTTTTACTTACATAAATCACGCATGTTCCACGTTGCTGGCAGGACAGGATGGTTTGAACACCTTGGAGCTGGTTCTCCACCTTCCATAGGCTGTCCTCCTGCAGCCTACCACTCCTGTCTGCCACAACAATGTTATTGAAGCTGCATTCTCCAGGCCCATATCTCATACCAAAACCATCCTGCTGCTGGTCTCTCTGAAACCAGAGTGGGATTCCAGATCCCAGGGAGGCAGCTGGGCAGCGCAGGAATTCCGATGTGACGGAGATGAAAGCTCCTGGCTGCCCTGCCTGCCTCTCCCAGCCTCTCTGTGAATGATGAGCACCTCAGATGAGACACTGTGACAGTAAAAATAGCTAATTGTAACAATAAATCATTCCATCAGATGTTTTCCACTACGCTGGGGAACTTTCCTTCTAACAGCAGGAATTTAAGTTTTTTTTAACAAACCAATGCTTGATCAATGTGTTGGATGGGCTCCTGTCATTGCTGTTCCAGAGACTGCTTGGCTGAAGAGGAGGTTGCTGTTCTGCCAGACAATCTTTGTTTCTCTTTTATGCAGTGGTAGTTCTGTTTCTGCAAGTAATTTTTTCTCTTGGTTTTTCTTTTTGCTTCTTTGAGGACCATTATTCCTCTGCATGCAGTGCTCCTCAAATTCCTCCCAGCTTTCTGGTTCCAGCCAGCATTTTCAAAGGGTTTTGACATTTATATGATTTTTTTGTGTGTGTGCCCACTGTGAGAGAGATGTCTGGGTTTCTGATTTGTCTGATATGAAATGCCATGAAGTTAAAATGGGATGCAGACAAAGAACTGGCCTGAGAATTTACTTGGGACCTCTGATAAGGGCTTGTAGGATACACTGGATTTTTTCAGGCACTTCCCACCCTGCTCTAAGCGTCACTGCAGAAACATCTGAAACATTTGCTGGTCACACCTGGTGCTTTTCCAGAGCACTTAGGGAGAACAGAGAGAGCAAGATGGTTGGTAAAATAGCATATAATGACTTGTTCTAACCAAGAAAACTGTTTCTGAGAAGAGGCTGAAATCACCCTAAAATCAAAGCATTAAAATTGCCTCAGCTGAGTAGAGGTTACTTTATGTCCTTGAGATACTCAGAGGAAAGCAGTAGTGTCTTCTGTTCTTCTTCATGGCCTTGGCTGATAAGAGAAGTTTGGGAAGATCCCAGGAGCAGCTGAGCATGAGGAAATGGAAGGATCTTCAGTCCTACTGCTGTTTTCTGGGAAAAAATGATGGTATTGGAAAGGGAGCCTGTGCTAACCTCATCATAATGGCAAGAGAGACTTTGACCCCAAATGTACTGATACTTTTTGTTATACTTAGTGTCTGAAAATGTCTTTGAGGCTTAGGGGTCCACCCATGTAATTCCTGTGCAAAATTGGATTTTGCTGATGAGGGCCCTGAGGCTGGTTTGCCAAAGAGAGATGAGAGTGGCCCTTTCCTTAAGAAGAGAAAGCCTTTGCTTGGAGTTCCTGTGGGTATGGGTGGGCATATCCTGAAGCTGGTAGTGAGGCTGCCTCCTGCCCCCACTCCAATCAAGAGCATGGACTGAGCCCTGGACTGCAGCCCCAGCAGGGTTCATTGCCAAAATATGCTGTTAGAGGTTCCCTCTGGCTTGCTGCCTGGCCAAAGGGACAGAGACACCTGCCCTGAGCACCTTTCTGCACTTGGACAACTTGCTGTGACAAATAAATTAGAAGTGCCTGGGTGCAGACAGGGTTCTGCTGTGCAAGGCGACTCCTTCGCAGGGCTGTGCCTGCCCCAGCCCTGTCCTGCACAGGACACCCTGGGAGAATGTTTCTCCTGCTAAAGGGGCCCAGGGCTAATAACCAGCAGACTGCCAGGAATGTTCTGCTGTGCCAAGAAAAGCCTGCTCAGTCGAAATTGCCCAGTGTCCTATTTTTAGAGGTGAACGTAATCGTGCTGGGCTTTCTCACCGGCTTTGTTCCCTGTTATGTTCCCTGCAATCCCTGCTGAAGCAGGAGGAGCCTTGAGGATTTGAACTTGCTCTCCTCCTGCCCCACTGTGGTTTTCCTGTGGGTTTTTTGTTTCTTGGAACCAGATGGGCAGTGATGTGTGTCCAGCACTGACCTGCTGCAGTGGCCTTGGAGGATGCTCAGGGGTTGTGGGGCTGAACCCTCCTGTGGTGTCTCCATGGGATCGGGGACTTAAAGCATGCTCCCTGCTCTGGGCATGTGTCCTCATTTCCTTTGCAGTCTTTCTTTGAGGGTCCCTGGAGGGAGGAGAGGATTCAGGTAGCCAGCCAAGATCACACAGACTCCTGAACAGTGTCAAACTTGAGTCCTTTTTCAGCCAAAGATCCAGGAGGGAGAATACCAGGGAGTGCCTGTGATGAATTTGAGTTTAATTGTCTTGAAATATGTTCTCCAAAGTACATCTAAAATAAACGAACAGAAAACTCAACCAAAACACTTCCCTTGGTCTTCTTGAAGATGCTGAAGTGATGGTGGATAGCATCTGCTCTGGATGTTCTGTAGGTCTTTATGGCAAGTCACTTCGATGAAGCAAAAAGCTGTTGTGGGTTTCAGGGTTACAAAGATGGGGGAATCTCTTTTTCTTTCCCAGATGGAGTTTGTTGGAGTAAGCCAGCTGTCATTCATCCACGACCTGGGACCGAAGGGCATGTGAGTTGTGAGCTGTCTTTGTGAGTTATGATTCACTAAGAGCATGGCTTTATACATAAATACTCTTAAAATTAATAGCTTTCCTTTCTCAGCACTAACTGATGGGGAATATTTTGCCATCTAGATATGAGAAATTATTATTGTTCAGACAGAAATGCTACAATTTGGAGAAATGTTTTTGAGAGTGGGCTGCTTTACAAGTCAGAGCTTAGGGGGTTTCCACCCTTCCCTCCCTGCAGCCCTCCCTGTTGAGCCATTTAATTTTCTGCTTCCTGTGCTATAAACCGGGTCCCTGTGCTTCTTAAAACTCCATTATTTTCTTCTGGGGGGGTTATTTTTGCCCTTCATCCAGTTTTTAGGGCACAGCACAGAGGCTGCTTGGGCACAGTTGGAGAGCCAGGTTCAGCAAGCAAAGCACCCCCTCCAAATCCCCCCTGCACCTCCAGGTGAGCCCCATCCCTCACCCTGACCCTGTTGCTGTCCTTGCAGAGAAGGGTTCATCATGAAGCGCTCCGGGGGCCACCGCATTCCTGGCCTGAACTGCTGCGGCCAAGGGAGGATGTGCTACCGCTGGTCCAAAAGGTACTGCTGGGGTGGCAGAGGTGGGGATGCCACGTGCTCCCTGGGCACACAAAAATCCCCATTTGTCTCTTTCTTCCAAAAAATCTATGGGAGAGAATCTTGCTATTTTTATAAAAGCCACAGATTTTCAGGTTGAAAAGCCCGTGGGCTATTCCCTGCCTCACCCTTCTGTGTGGTGGGGTTTTCTTTCTCCTTTGGAGTTCACAGAAGGGGCATGTTACTCCAGAGAAAATCTGGGATTTCCTAGAGCTGACAGAAATGGCAGTGACCTCCCAGACTGTGCCCAGCTTTCCCTGCTGCAGGAGCACAGGTGGCTCTGTGCCTTTGGGAGGGAATGTGGCTGGTGACCTGCCCCAGACAGATTTCAGCCTGGCCTTCTGAGCTTCCCTTCCTCAATTTACAAAATGAAAACCAATTAATTGAAACACTCTTTAGACTGATTCAGGGCAGGATCAAATCAGATGTGACCTGCAGTGCTAAGGAGCTGTTTGGTGCAGTTAACCTTGGCATTAAATACATTGCCTCTTGCTGATTACTGCAGGTATTGAATCCCAATGTTTTCTTCTGATCTCATGTCCCTTCCTGCTGCAGACAGACATAATTTGCTGTTCCCATCCTTTTACCCTCTGTGTTAGGTCTCGGTGTTGCCTGGGGCTGCAGCACAGGGAGATGTGTGCTGTGGGGGAACACCTGTATTACCAGCCAGCCTCCAAAAAATGCAGGGTGTATTTCCTGGAGCATGCCCTTCCCAGGCGGACCTTTCCATTTCAAAATCCAAATAGCCCATATCTGCCTTACAGCAACAATTTCTGAGTCAATGGAGCAGGCATTATGCTCCTTTGGATTTTAGCATCACCCATGGGCTGTCATTAGTTTTATCTTTAATTGTTCTGTTTTCCAACAAAACCTTTCTGCATTCTTGTGAAGAAAAGGTCCTATTTCGGCACAGTCTTTCCAACATTTCTTAATTCAGGTTTACAGAAGATCTCTATAATGAGGGCACAAGGAGACAAAGATGTGACCTTCCTTCAGGTCAAATCATTAAATCGTCACCAATTCTTTTTCTTTTTTATGGAAAAAATGCCTTTTCCTCTTGATACTCCTCAGTAAACCCTTTCTTGTCTTGTCCAGAGCTCAAGCTGTAGTAGGGACAGTAGCACACCCAGCTCTGATGGATCTCCATTTTTCTTTAGAGCCTAGAAAGGGGGTAGGAGAAGTGTTTAGTGAGATTGTGTACAGAATATCACAAGTGAGACACTAAATTCCCATCTTGGCCCACTGGGGCTGATAGTTTATGCATCAATAAATAAGCAAATAACAGTAAAATTTCCCAGAGAGGGTTATTTAAAGGAAGGATTTTAGGACATGGAGGAGGATAGTGGGGTGAAGCTGTGGGTGGGCACAGACAGGACTCCTCAGGCATGTAGAGCTGCCTGGGAAAAACAGAAGGGAGAGTATTTGGAAATATACCTCGTGGGATGTTTAAGAGTGAAATTATGGGCCAAATAGGGAGGGGAGGTATTTTGGCACCAAATGAGAGGTGATGCCAGGTAACTCTTTCAGGGCCCTGAAAGCAAGGAAAAAAACTACGGGATCTAATAAAAAAATATGGGAAGTAGATGGGGAGCTGAGGCTGTTACTAAAGATACAAGAATGAACAGATTTTTGCAGTGTTTTGTGCTGCTTTGTGTGTTTCTGAGTGTGCAGAAGAATGAAGCGAAGGTCTGGTGATGGAGACCTGTGTGGGACAGAGGGGGCTGGTTACCCCAGCTACGCTTCAGGGGGAGAAAAAATTAGAAATGCCATTCACAGTAAAAAATGTGTTTTTTCCCAGAGTTGCCTTCAGGCTACAGTATTTATGTAAAACCTGCCGGTCATCCCTCCTCATGTGTTTCTAACAGGGTGCCTGTTGCTTGGCAATAAAAGCTTTCCAAAATGCCTTGTTCATATATTTTGATAGGAGTGAAAGTGATCCTAGCATCAGAATTAATGTAAGAAATATCAAATAACTCCCATATAGCATACAAGCTGAGTAAAAATCAGGGATGGAAGAATGCTTGTTGCACCTTGCCTCATGCTTGGAGGTTTATGACCAGGGAGGTTCTCATGGGTTTTGTTTAACAAGGGAACCTGTATTTTTAAAGACTCCTGTAAAAAAAGAGTTATTTACATAACTCTAAAAGTCCTATATTGAATTAAAACTCATTACCCAAGTTCATAAAATAGACACTTTTCTGCTCAAGAAAACCACCCCCAGTCTGGCTCCTGAGAATAATTTTTACCATTTAGTAGATTTCCCAGATAAATGATTTGCACATGTTTTGAAGAAGCGCTTTTCCATTTTATTAGCTCTTTTCATGGCTCATGTTTTAAGGCCTGGCATGGGTGTGAAATCCAGGTGACGTGGTTGCTGTGTCTGTACAGATGGCTGGTGGTGAAGGACTCATTCCTGCTGTACATGAAGCCTGATTCAGGGGCCATTTCCTTTGTCCTGCTGGTCGATAAGGAATTCAGCATCAAGATAGGCCAGAAAGAAACAGAAACTAAATACGGGTTGCAGATCGACAATCTCTCCAGGTAAGAAAACAACTTTGTTTATCCCCTTTTAGTTTGCTTTTGCTTTTTTAAGGAGAAATCGATGCTGCTCTGCAGGAGAGGTTAACAAGCCTGGGTGGCTGCTGCTGGTGTGCTCAGACCTGCTGGGGATTTGGCCCTAATGCTGATTATTTCCCATGCCTTAATGAGGCATTTGGAGCTTCTGTTTGTCCATCCCTGTGGTTATTGCTGGGACCTGGGGGCATGGTGCATGCTGAGTTGCACAGTCTGGTTCAGCAGCAATTGCTTAGGTAATTTTTAGGCACTCTGTTCTCTTTAAGCTGCAAGCAGGGATGTTTTCTTCTGCATCCCAATGGAGTATTGCTCAAAAGACATGCTATTGGGGGATAAAGAGATATTTAATGTTTTTATGTTAGCATACAGTATAAATTCATCTCTTAAAAAATACAACGTTAGCTGGCTCCAACTCCAAGTTAAGCTGGTGCTAATAATTTAAACATGGGTGGGTTTTTTATGCTTGGCAGTGGAATACTGTTAGTCACTCAGAGCAGCTCAGTGCTGTGCATTCTTTTGCAAACAAAACAGCCAGATCCCTACTTTTTGTATAAATAAAATATGACTGGTACAGATGCATTTACCAACATGGACAGGCAGTGAGGAGCAGCCCAATTAAATGGAAATGGCTTCAGCCTCCTGCCCTGTGCTTCGTGTGTTCTTACAGATCACTGATTCTGAAGTGTAACAGCTACAGACATGCCCAGTGGTGGAGGCAGGGCATAGACGAGTTCATCCGGAAACACGGCAAGGACTTTCTGACGGAGCATCGCTTCGGCTCCTACGCGGCCGTGCAGGAGAACACCCTGGCCAAGTGGTGAGCACCTGTTACCTGCCTGCCCTCAGCACCTCTGATCAACAGACCTGGTAGCCTTTGGGGACTGGTGATAATTAAAGAAGTTGTGCAAAAAAAAATGAGGCTTTCTTCACCAGGGACAGAGTAGCAGTGCTGGTGGCAGGAGCTCTGCGTCATAGCTCATTGTGTTTTGCCAGTCAAGTTATGTTTAAGTTCAAAGGTCTGGGTATTTGTCATTGTAAGGATAAAGAGAAAAAGAGGGAATCAACAAATGCAGATCTGGGTATAGTCTGGAGGGTGGGCTGGGCTTTATGCACACAGCAGCCCCTGAGAAATCATTGTTTCCCCAGTGTAACCTGACTGCACTAATCCATTTGCAGAAGTGCCTCAAAAACTGGATTCTAGCTGGAAGCAGACCAGTGCTTTCCCTGCACCATCTGCCTTGCAACAACCTCTGCCTGAGTACTTTCCATAAATCAAAGGAAACACCGTTCCATCATCCTTTCCTGAGAGACAAACCTGGCTTGCATGTCAAGCAGAACCCAGGAATATTGTGTGAATTTGGCAGAAGTGCCAAGACACTTAATATTCCCTTATTGTGCTGTTTCATCAAGCTACTGATAGCAGCATAGAATTCTCCCTGCATGTTGTCCTGATTCTGGAAATTAGGATTGTGTTTGCTTTCGAGAAGAGAACGTAAATGTCATTAACACAGAACTCCACCGCTCTTCAGCTGTGTACTTTGTTTAATGAAGGGGAGGAGGCACAACTCTGCACTCTGTTTGCTTTTGCAGGTATGTCAATGCCAAGTGGTACTTTGAAGACGTTGCAAATGCCATGGAAGCTGCTAAGGAAGAAATTTTCATCACAGATTGGTGGTTCGTACTGACACGTTTGGGTGTTGCCCAGCTGTCTCTCCGGGGACACTCCCGACAATGCGGCACTGTTCGGAGCCCTACAGTATGGCAGCTAGCCCTGCAGCCAGATGGTTTGGCAGCACACCCAAACCTCTCCTTGTGTTGTATTCAAAGGCCTTTTCAGGAGGGCTGGCAGCAAAAGCACACGCTTCAGATCAACAGCTTGGTTGTCTCCCTCCACGGAAATGCCTGAAATCACACGGAGGCACCACCTGAGCTGCAAATGTGGTGGCTTGAGGGTCTCCTCAGGAGTGTAAATAGCTGCAAATCTGAGGGGCATGGGTGCCTTTCAGTGTATCAGGGAAAAAGGATGCTCAACAGTGCTATGGGATCCTGCATGGGATCCCCTTTCAGCTCCTCCTCACTGACTTGGGAAGCCTCATGCCAAGTGTGAGAGCATCTTGTGGTGTGTCCTTTTCATCTGCTCTTAAATGGGCCAGATAAGGGAGGAGGGGACTTTTGTCGCCTTTTCTGAGCTGCGTGTCTGCCAAAGGACCTGACTCTGCCCACTTGTTATCTAGTTTATGTGTTTATGCAGTGCTCTGGTTCCTGTTTGTGTCAGGAAAAGGGTGCTCTCACAGACTGGGCAGAGTCTCCTGGCTGGGTGCTGGTTGTGGCTGCCCATGTCTTGCCTTTCTGGAGGTTAATCTGCCTGAGCCAGCCTGGACCATGGGCATGGGAGGCTTCCAAGACATCACTCAGATTTCCTGTGCACCTTAGGCACATCTCTGTGTTCCTCTTTCTCTGTCTGTGAAATGAACCTCTGGCTGCTTATCTGCTGCCTCTGGGAACTGGAAGAATTAGTTTCTAGGAGGAAATTATGAGAAAACTACATACCATGTTAGCATTTGGTGGGGTAAATCTGTTTCCTGCCATGACCACAGTTAAGCCTAATGCTCACGGATTCCCCCTATGCAACATCAGGTGGCAGTTCAAGAGCATCTCATTTCAGACCCCTTGTCTCTTACTTAGTGTTTTATTCAGACAATTGTTAAAATATCATGGAATTCCAAAACTTATCTAAAACTTGGTGTATAAAATAGGACATAGTAATATGCTTTATCCAAGCCCAAGTTTTCATGCTTGGTACAAAAGTAAAGCAATGACATGTCCTGTTGAGAGATCCTATTGCTTTATCTTTAGGCAGCAAGGAAAATTCAGCACAAGTCTGTTCTGTTCAGATAGCTCAGGTGCCAGGAGAACTCAAATCCCACTCTTATTTATTTTTTGTGTCTGCATATTTCTTTCGGAAAATCCTTGGGATTTTCTTTTGTTGCATCTTTCTTTCACAGATAGAGTCCAAATTTCCCTATTTATACATCACTGTTCAACCTGGTCTCGTGGGTTGTTGAATATGAAGATGAATGTGCTGGACATGTCCCCTGTCCTCTGTAATGCTCACTTAACTTAATGTTATTAAAGAACGCACCCACCCATATTGGAGAATGCATCACTCTGGGACATGAGCTTTCACATCCACTTTATTTAAACTTCAATTCCTTTGCTTCCTAAGTTGGTTATTTAGACCAGTGCTTTGTTTGCAGGCTACATCTGCTGTGGTTTTTATACACCTTTATTTTCTTAGGCTGAGCCCGGAAATCTTCATGAAGCGACCGGTGGTGGAAGGGAATCGCTGGCGGCTGGATTGCATCCTCAAGAGGAAAGCAGTAAGTGAGCTCCAGCTGCACCCTGCACCCACCCAGCCAGGGGTCATACTAGGGCTGGAGCCCTTCCACCATTCATTTTGGTAGAGATGAGAGTTAAAGCCTCACATCAGATGGCCTTGGAAAGCACATGTTTTGATTTGTTCCCCTCGTTTGGGTTTGGAAGAGCTCAGAGGCAGAAGGTTAGATCCTCTGATTGCCACAGGTTTGGGTCACAGCCTTGCTTGACATCTGTCCCAGTTCCTGGTAGGGTCAAAGACCTGCTGCTCTGCTTGCTCTCCATGTGATTTACCATTTTTAGAGTAGAGGGAGGGCTGAGCACTTTGTAATATGTTTATGAGTGTGGGCTGTGCTCCAGCTGTTCACACACCCTGCAATAACACCGATAACACCGGTGCTAAAAAGAGCTTGCCCATATCAGCAGTGAGTCACAAGGTTTGTTCCTGTAGCTGGGAAACAGTCCTCTTGGACTCTTGCTGTACTAGAATGGCAGAATTCCATGCATTCCATGGACACAGACTTTAAACTAAAAGGGGGCAGGTTTAGATTAGCTATTAGGAAGAAGTTCTTCCCTGTGAGGGTGGTGAGGCCCTGGCACAGGTTGCCTGAGAAATTGTGGCTGCCCCATCCCTGGAATTGTTCAAGGCTAGGTTGAATGGTACTTTGAGCAACCTGGTCTAGTGGAAGGTGTCCCTGCTCATGACTGGGGTTAGAACAAGATGATCTTGAAGTTCCCTTCCAACCCAAACCATTCTGTGATTCTGTGACATGCTGAAATAGTCTTTGACTCTTTCCCCTTTCAAGCCAGTTGTCATCAGAGTCCTCACCCCTCCACATACCAAGATAAAAAATGAGAGCTTTGTGTCTGACTGTTGATTTGGAGTTAGTCTTATTTTCTGGCAAAAATAAACTGGCCACAAGGCATCACATCACTCACTCAAAGGAGGAATTTGGCTTCTTTTTGTCACATTGACATGGATTTTCTTATGACCATAAAAACATTGTGGTAAGGTGAGTGAGGTCAGTCCCTGGAAATGCTTGCTCTGTCACTTGTGGTGTTTCTTTGACTCAACAGGGCAGTCAGCAAGCTGATGTCATGGTGTAGGGGAGAGGCTGTCCTTGCTGTGTGTGCAGCATTGCCTTGGACTCCCCTGGGTGCAGTGGAGAGCAGAATATCATCCACAATTTGGAGACTGCCTTTGCTCTTAGTAGCAGCTTTATGGAAATAGAAGTTCTAAAGACTGTGGAAAGTTCAGGTTCCAAGTTTAAGCTGGCAAACTCTAGTGCAAGCTTTTAATCCACGCTGATTTATGGGAAGTGGAGGTGTCCCAGTGTGTGACCAGTATTTGCCAAGGTTTGGGAGGCACTTGGCACATTTTAAAGTGCTTTAACAAGAGTTCTTAGAAACCCTGCCATGGATACAATGCTGGTCACAA
The DNA here is from genome assembly GCA_013399945.1 of Ploceus nigricollis. Classification (NCBI taxonomy): domain Eukaryota; kingdom Metazoa; phylum Chordata; class Aves; order Passeriformes; family Ploceidae; genus Ploceus; species Ploceus nigricollis. The sequence goes on from VXBC01007976.1 coordinate 625,357, forward strand.
AAAGCACCATGTTTTTAGCACTGCTCACTGTATCCCAGGAGCTTGTTGAGCTCCACCAGCAGAAAGAACCTCTTTGCTGGTGTTGAGTTGGTGACATCTCCTTCAGGAGGGGGATATCTGTGTGACCTCACTACTCGTGTCACCCCGCAGGGACATTTAACTGTGGGCAACCCTCAGGGCAACACGAAGCAGCAGAACACTGAACTTCAGTGGATGAACATGATTGGAGTGAATCGTGCTTGCAAAATCTACCTCAAAGGGTGTGTAAAAGGAGCTGCTGTAGGAATGACCTGTGGATGGGCCTTGGCATAGCTCAGACAAAAACATCAAAACTGACACAAACCCAGGTACTGAGCCCTGCTCAGAAAGCTGGAGAGCTCTCCCAAGCAGGTGGGTCCTACCAAGCTGTGGGGTCCCCATGGAAGATCTGGAAGAGCATAACCAAGAACAAGTAACCTCAGTCAGCACTTCCATCAGCAGACACAACACGTTTACTGCCTCTTAGCTGTTCCTCCCTTTGGAAACAGACACTATCCATTGATGTGCCTGCATTCCATGTGTTCTTTTTTATTTCTGACAGCAACAAGGAGTGAGAATTTTTGTTATGCTGTACAAAGAGGTGGAGCTTGCCCTGGGGATCAACAGTGAATACAGCAAGCGGACGCTCATGCACCTCCATCCAAACATCAAGGTAATTGCACAGGGCTGTGTCGAGGGTGTTTGCATCCAGTTGTTCTTGATGGCTGATACCGACCCTGGTGTCTTTGGGTGGGAACTGCAGGTTCAGGAGTGTTTCCCTCCATTTCAGTGGGAATAGCCTGACAAGACACACCCATATAGTGATGCCACATCTGGCAACTTCATTTCTTAAGGTTCTAATGAAACATAAAATTACTTAGTTTAGATTTGCCAAAGCAACTGTTTGCCTTAATTCACAAGAAGTGTATTTCATGTGTTCCCTGAGAGTGTCTACATCAAATGGAAAATTACAAATTGAGAGTGTTGTCTCATTTCAGCATTTCTGCTCAAATGTGAATGATGAGAGTCAACACTGGGTGTTAATGTTCCCACCACAGAAGAACAGCATTGCACTGTCCTGTGCTGTCACACTCCTGTTCTGGCACCAAGTAGAAAATCAGTTGTGGCAGACAAATGACTAGATAAGGCTAGATCCAGTTTCTGGATCTTGATGAGCAGTAAAATACTTGTTATGCTAGAATAATTGATTTATTTTCACTTGATCAGTTGTCACAGCAAAGGGAAGCATCTCTTCATCATCTTTGTAGCAAAACTGGACAATACACACGAGCTGTGTCACAGGTTTTGGGAGCACCCAGGTGAAACTTGGTAGCTTTTTCTCCAGGAGACTGGTCTAGTGGCTCTAACATCATAAATAAAACTCTGAGCTTAGATACAGAAATTAGGGTTCCATAGACACTTGTCAAAAAGAAATTCCTAAACAAACTTGATTTTAAGTGGGGGGAAAAAAACACCCAACTTCTCATTTCACTTGTGTGGTGGCAACAACCAAAGAAGTGACTCAGATCACCAATATGTTGTTTTCTTTCAGAGCAGGCTCTGTGTTTGAAAGCTCAGCTATTAGAGCTCATCTGAAGCAGTTTCTTTGACTGTGGTCCTCTTATGAAGCTGTTGTAAGGGTGACCTATCCCAGCATCAGTAATCATTGCTTATTGGGATTCCTGCATCCTGGGGAAACACCTGCCTGCCATATGGCTGACACCAGCTATGGGGAAATTAAGTAGCTTTAGTAATTAAGCAGTGGATGCATCCAGTAACAACTGCAGCATTTCCCCATCACCCCAAACAGCCAAAAAAGGCTGACCAGCTCTCTGCCTGGAAGGATTTAAATTTGACAACGATGCTGAGCTCAAGTGCTGGTTTCCTCACAGGTGATGAGGCACCCAGATCACGTGTCCTCCTCCGTGTACCTGTGGGCCCACCACGAGAAGCTGGTGATCGTTGACCAGTCCGTGGCGTTCGTGGGCGGCATTGACCTGGCGTACGGGCGCTGGGACGACGACGAGCACCGCCTGACCGACGTGGGCAGCGTCAAGCGCGCCGCCGCCGTCAAGTCGGTGTCCACCGCCAACCTGGCGGTAAGTGTGCTGTGGTGGTGGTGGATGCAACCTTCCCTGAGAGTGTCTTGTGCCAGTGGGCAGGAGCCATGAGAGCACCAGCACACACACACACACACACACGCAGCAGCTCGGCAGTGACGACACAGGAGGGTCCAGGCATGGAGTTCCAATGTGCCAATATGTAGGGCAACGTTGAAGGAGTCCAGGTGCCAAAGACAAAGGAGGGTCCAGGATATAAACAGACAAAGGAGGGTCCAGGAAAAGAAGAGGTGGAGAAGAGCATCAGGGAGCCAATGGTCTGAGGGCTCAGGGGGGGTACACAGGGAAGAGACCAATAGGGAATGCCAGGGTGGATGGGCGGGGTTACACAAACCAATGGGAAAACAGGGAAGGGAGAACTTACTAAACATTAACATATAAGGGTAAAAGGGGTAGGGAAGGCCATTGGGCCAATGGGGAAGACAGGACTGGGACAAATTAACATAGTGCTGCAGAGCACCATGGGAGAAGCCTCTTTCCTCACCCTATCCTATGGGGAATGCCCAGAGCCAATGGTGCATCTCTCCAGGGTATTGTCAGTGCCTTCTCCCCAGTAGGTTCCTGGGGCTGCACATAAGTGGGCAGGGTCCAGCTGGTGGCCATGGTCAGCCATGGCAGGCCTGGAGAGGGGTGAATGGGCTGTGTTCTCTTCTGAGCATAGGGTTGGGTTTCAGAGCTTTAATGACAAATAAGTGATGAGAGGAAGGATCTAATAATGAAATTACTCTTTAGGTCTAGGTGCTGACAAGCCCTTGCTAGGGCACAGAAATAAGAGAGCTGGGTTTCCACTGGAGCTTGGAACAGTAGCCACAATTTGAAGTCTGTGTTCTTAAAATTATGGAATCTTAGAATGGTTTGGATTGAGAAGGGACCTTAAAGATCATGTTGTTCCTACCTCCATCATGGGCAGGGACACCTTCCACTAGACCAGGTTGCTCCATGTCCTATCCAGTCTAGCCTTGAACACTTCCAGGGGTGGGGCATCCACAGCTTCTCTGGGCAACCTCTCTTTTCTTAACAAAACTTAGAAATGCAGAGTAAGCACTTTTGCAGAGTGCTCTGAAATGTTTGTTGTTTGTGCCCTCAGCAGCTGCCTCATTTGCTGAGCTTTCTGCTAACCTGGGTCTGTATGCAACCACATGTCTCTAAAAATTTGAGAAGTCTAGGTTGATGAGAATTTAAAGGGGAGTAATAATCCAGAGTAAATTTATGGACCAAATGCTGCTAATATTACTCGGCTTTCCTGGTGAGTGCCTCCTCAGTACAGACTCTCCCCAGAAAGCATGCCTAGTTCCCACTGAATTGTGTCTGTCACAGGACAAAATTTGGCTCGTGGTTGTTTCTGAGCACTGATCTGCACGAGAATCTGTAGTTAAAGGGGAGCCTCTTCATACCTGACCTGCAGCCATGTCTTGCGTCTTTTCAGTCTGCAGCAGAGTCGACTGAACGTGTCCCACTGCAGCCTCAAGGTCTGGCCCCAGAGAGTCACTTGTTCGAGAGAAATGCTGATGATGCTCCAGACACATCAAAGATGAAAGGAGTAGGAAAACCCAAAAAGTTTTCAAGGTTCAGCATTTACAAGCACCTTCACAAGCACGGCATACACCATGCTGACAGCGTCAGCAGCATCGACAGTGAGTCAAGTAGGTGATGTTCAGCTAAATAATGTATATAAAGGATGTGTGGAGGTGGATGGGTGGGTGTATGTGCACGTTCACATGATTTCTAGGGAAATGTGTTCTTTGTATGGCAGGAAAGTTGACAAGTTACCTAACTATCATAATAATAGCTGTGTGTAGCCAACATGTAAATTTGTGTCACTGCAAAATAGAGGACAAAGGTTTTATGTGGATTTTTTTATTTAGCTAATTAACAATTTTCATGAGTCATCAGATGATGTGATACAGTGTATGTGATTCTTAATGTTTGTATTGTTGGAAAGTGTTTGTTCCTGAAAGAGAGAATTGAATCTTTCATTTTTCAACTTGGATTTATTATAGCAAGCAAATAATTTCTGAATGGGATGATCCTCTCTCATAGACTAGTGTTAAAACCTAGGTTTTAAATAAGTTCACTTAAATGGAAATATTCCAGATTTACCCACTTACTAGAGAGGAAAGTCTGTTCAACAGTTGAATGTTTAAATGCAGCTTTTAATTCCCAACATTAAAGATAACTTCAGTGCTAAAATTACAAGGATCAGCTGGGCAATTGTTCCAGAATGAAATCCTTCCTGAAAGTCCTCAGCTTCTGAAGATGGGGGAACTTACTGGAATTTCCATCCCTCCCTGCTGTCTTTCTCTTGCCTCTGGCTCCTTATGTGAGTCTTGGTTGCAGTCAGCTCAGGACACAGCCATGGCTTTGTACTTCATTACGTCTGTTTGGGTTAAAACCAGCTGGGTCCTGAATTAGGTCTTTTGCCTGGCAGCCACTTCTAGTTCCAGCAAACTGACGTCTGGTTTGAGTTCCTGTCTGCCAGGTGTCTTCAGACTGGAGCAGGCACCAGGGTGGCAGAGGTGGACATGTGTTTTTGCTATGAATAGAGCATTTTGACTTTCTGCAGGTTACTCTACCCCCACTAGGAGCCAGCCGAATATAATCCAGAGTTTAAGGCCCCATCTGAAAATGTTCCATCACCACAGTGAATCCAAACAGGGGCTCGCTGAGCCTCGGGAGGGTAAGTGGAGGAAGGCAGAGCTGTGGATCCCTTCAGGCTTTAGCTGCTGATGTTTTTGCATTATCACTATGGTAAGAGTGAGGTTGGGTGCCAGGATCAGCCTTCACTGCTTGTTGTTCTCCCAGCATCCTTATCCCTCCTCTGTGGGCATCCTGGCAGAAGAGCCTTCTCCAGAAACTACAAATGCTGCAGCATAAATAAATAAGAATTAAAAACCCCAAAACAACAACAATAAACCAAAATCAAACAAATGAGCAAACAAAAAATTTGCAATAAAGACAGCAGGGAACAGTTGCAGAAATAGTTCTGATTCTGGTATGTGATGATTTCAGCAGCTCTCATGCTGTAAAGGAAAGAGCTGTTACTGGAACTGGGAAGTTCTGTATTGGATATTTTTAAAGTAAGCCTGATGCAGGAAGACATGCAAACAGAGAGAGGAAGCAGCAGAGTGGCTGCTGCCACTCCTATGTTTGGACAAAGACTAGGGTCCCCTCTTTTGCTTCTAATTAAAATCAAGGAAAGCACACTCAGTTGAGACAGGAGTTGGGTGGTTGTGAGCATTGAGCTGTTCACATCTCTGGACTGGTGTTGGAAGGGCCTATTCCAGTCTGGTACCTTTCCAAGATGCCTTTGGGTTCAGGAACAGAGTGAGGAGCAGTTCTTCAGAACCATCCTCTTGCAAACATCTTCCTCTAAGGCATTAATTGCCAATTATAGAATATTGGTTACAAAGTAGTGGCAGGCAACAAAGCATTTCCATGTCTTTGTGGAGACAATGTGCAGTCTCCCCCGTGACCATTCACACTCATTCATGAGTCACCTTGCAGTCATCGGAGCGTGTGTTGGCCTGTGTCCCACACATTCCCATTCCCACCCAGGCATGGCAAGTCAGTAATTCCCCAGCTTCACCTGGACTCTGACTAGAGGCTGGAGCTTCCCAAGGCAGCTGTGGTGCAAACCTGCTGCATGGCATCTCTGGCATGGCTTGGCTCAGCTCGGCTCGGCGGGGTCACAGCGGCACTGGCAGGGCTTGCTTTGTGTCCCCTGGTCTTGTGCTGCTGCCAGTGACTGTGTTTTGTGTGTTTTGTTGACTCTTGGAAGTTGGTTTTTCTGTGTGCTAAGGGGTTTTGTGGTTACCTGGTGGTGTGGTTGGGTTTAGGAGGAGGTTTCTGCTCGTGGCATTGCTGTATAATTACAGCATTAATATTTGGTGTCACAGATGCAGGCTGCTCTCACAGTCAGGAAATAACACCAGGTAACTGTTTATGGTCTAGGCCAACATTTTTGGATTTTTTTAAGATCCTGGAAAAAGAGTTCACTACACCAAAATATGTGCTCTGGAAAAGGGATCCTGTTAGGAGGGAATATCCCTGCGTACAATATTTCAGACCGTTTTTAATCAACATGAATTTGGAATTCAGGATCCATTTGTTCAACATGTAAAATTGTATCAAAAATGACACTGCTATTTGCAAAAAACAAAATTATACTAAGAAAACCCACAATACTTCATGAAGGAACATGAACATCTCATTCTAGATAACAAATACTACTTCTATTAGAGGAGATACACCCTGCTAGAGAGGCAAAATAATAAACTCTCTAGCAGAGAAGATGGAATTAGTTCACTATTAATGTAAAATATATGAAGTAGATGATATACATGATCTGCCATATGGAAATATTTAGGTGTTATTGAACTGGGGAAAGGCAAATGGTTATAGGGTGATGTAGTCCAAGATAAAATTCAGCATCTGCTTTTCATTTCCATAACAGACTCCTATTTATAACCTCTTATGATTGTACAAGAAATACTAAGATAGGGAAGAAAAAATACTGACATACATCCCTTGAAAGTAACAGGAGGACTAGGGAGAAACTAGTTTCAGCTGCTTGGGACTGGCAGATCCCACCAGTGCTGTTCCGTGGCTGTGAGTCTCTCACTGCTGTGTGCAATGGATGGCCATAACTTTGGAGCATGTTTTTGTTTTGTTTGCCTGGGACAGATAAAGGATCCATCCGTAGCCTGAAGACAGGTGTTGGAGAGCTGCTTGGGGAAACCAGGTTCTGGCACGGAAAAGACTATTGCAACTTTGTCTTTAAAGACTGGGTTCAACTCGACAAGCCTTTTGCTGGTGAGTGGGAGGCTTTGCATTCCCCAAACTTTCTTCTGTACCTTTTTGATCTCAGATCTTATTTTTCCTGCCTCCAAGCCAGAGGTAACAAGGCTGGTTTGGTTCGGTTGCTAGGAAAAAGCAGCAAAACTCCCTTTGAGGGATTTTAGGGCCAATTATGCTGTTGCAGTCCAAGTCATCTGCCTTGGGGTGCTTGGTGCCAGAAACCTCAGTCTGAGGAGGGGGATGCTGTGCTCTTCCACACTCATATCCTTTGTCTGAGGAGGTTCAGCCATGCCCCCCTGTCCCACAGACTTCATTGACAGATACACCACGCCCAGGATGCCCTGGCACGACATCTCCTCCGTGGTGCACGGCAGAGCCGCGCGCGACGTCGCCCGGCACTTCATCCAGCGCTGGAACTTCACCAAGGTGGGTGTGGGTGTCACTGCTGGGGGCATGGAGATAAGCACAGCCTTGCCTCATCCCCCTGCCCTCTGCAGGCATCTGTTTTATTTCCTTGTGTTTTTTGATACGTTGCAAGCATTTTTTCTTTATCTGTTTTTTCCCTCCTCCTCCCGTGCAGATTATGAAACCCAAATACCGGTCCCTGTCCTACCCATTCCTGTTGCCAAAATCTCAGCAAACTGCTAACGAGTTGAAGTATCAGGTGCCCGAGGCTGTTCCTGCCACTGTCCAGGTGGGTGTTGGTCTCCTGCTCACATACTCCTCAGAGGGCCTGTTCTGCATCCTCCCAGGAAGTTTGAATGCCTGACGGACCCTCTGCAGAACTTGAATTATAAGATGCAAAACTCTTATCTAATTCAACTCACAGATTAGGTGACCAGATCCTTAATCACAGTAGAATAATGTAGCTCTTTTAGTAGAGAGGCATTAATTTATATCTCCACCTTTGAGGTAAAGGGACTAAAGTGTCTGCAGTACTCAAGTGGTGGGAACACTGTGACTTTGCACAGCTGTGTGGTTTAATGGTTTGTTTTCTGCTGCTCTTCGTCTAACACCTAACATTTGGGCTTTATGATTCAAGAAGGATTGATGGGTTGAGGTTACCCAATGGGTATTTATCTCAGATCTTAGAGCAGTCTGTCAGGCCCTGACGCCTCGCTCAGACAGTTGGTGGTCAGTGAGAGCCCAGCATTAAGTGGTGTCTTGGGGCTGGAGTCTTGCTTTCTGCCTTGAGCTTCATCTGCACTTTATTATGCAGTCCTGCACCCCTGTGGGTCCTCTGCAGTTCCACACAGTCAGCCCACAGTCTGATTTGTGACAATCAGTCTCACAGTCAGAATTGCCAAGATACCTCTGTTTAAAAGCCCAGTTTGCTCTGTTAAGTACTCATACTTGAATACTTGAATATTGCTGTTACCCAGCAGAAATAGGAACTTGTTGAAGAGTACAAAGTCAAAATAGTTATGCTGAAGCCTGCAAAACCATTGTGTGTCACTGTGGATGAAAGATGTATGAAGTAAGAGCAGTTAGACCAAAACCAGGAAAAATGCATGACTTTGCTCTCTGTAGGGAGTGGTCTGCCCAGATGACAGCACTGCTTGGGGAAGCTTAGTGAAATAAGATGCTTTTTTCTGGGTTTGTGGGTTGCCAGGGCATTGTCTGCTCCTCTCTGTGTGGTGTGAGGGATGGGCAGCACAGGGGGTTCTAGGGTGTTTTACATCAGCCTCCAAAGCAAGGCTCCCAGCTTGCTGGGAAGTAGTTCCCTTCAGGCATCATCCTGTTCCCTGTGGCTCTAAATGCCTGCCTGTCTGTGTCTGACACCAGCTTTTTGGGAAATCTTGTTCTCATGGAATTGATGGGGCTTGTGTCCCCTGAGCACACTTTAACCGCAAGATAAGCCACAACTTCTAAATCACAGGGTTTGCTGTAGCAAAAAGTTAAGCTCTACTGATTACAGAACTGGAAGCAGTTCCCAAAGGAGAAATTAAACTGAGAAAAACCTAGATGCAGCTTCTCTTCAGTCCAGCTGCAGAGCTGCTGGCTCAGGGCATCAGGCCGTGGGAGAGGAGGATGGAGCTCAAACGGTGCCTGCGGAATCCGCAGACTCCGGTGCTGAGTGATGGGTGAGCAGTTGGAAAACCAGCCTGGCCACCACATTGCTGAGGCATTGCAAGTAACTGATACATCCAGGAAATGAGGGGCTGCTCTCAATGATGCCATAAACAGCAAAAAGAGAGCAGGTTTGTCTTGTAAATTATTCATTTGAAACTACCTTGCTCATTTCTTATTTATGCATCTGTCAAAACAGCCCTGCATGTAGACAGATAAATAAACCTATGTGATATTAAGCTGCAAATGTGTTGTCCTGAAATCTTCCAACCTTCCCAGTATGAGGGAAGACTGGTGGGGAAGAGCATTTGTAGTGCCAAGCCTGGTGGAAGCAGTGAGGGGGACTCCTCTGCCCAGGCTGGGGCACCCTGCCTGAGTGCAGATCCCCAGGCTGCTTCAGCTGGGTTATGATTTCTGGGTGACTCCTCAAGCTCCAAGGCAGGGATTTGCAGGCACATAGTAAAATTTTTACTGTCTCCTCCCTAATACCCACACTGGCCTGGTTTCCCTTGGTCCCCAGGTGACACAGGTGCCCTGAGCATCCCTCAAGTCCCACAGTGAATCTGAAAGTGACTCAGTCCTCCTGATGGAAGTTTCAGATTTGGCTGCTGTAGGAAGTGGGGAGAGGAGAGGACACCTGCAGCCTGGATCTGAACTCCCCCTCCTGGTTGCCTTTTTCTGGAGCTCCCAGGGGGTGCATCAGGGCATCCCTGTGTGACTCCTCCTTTTCTGCAGGGACAGAAATATCAACCTCTTGCTTGTCCCAGTTTATTCATTTTGGAGCAGAGGGCTCAGGTGCTTGCATCTCCTCTCAGTTCTGCACAGAAATGAGCAGATAGCCTAAAATATTTTACCAACTATTTATCCAGAAAAACTACAGTAATATTCTTGTTCTTCTTAGTATTGAATCCTTTGGCTAGCCAGCAGCCAATCCTGTTATCTCCATTTGAGTACTGTGTAGGGATTTTATAGGCAGAAGTTACTGCCCCAAGGTAAAATCCAGCATCCCAGGACTGTCCGTGGCTGTGAGGTGATTGAGGAAAGCCTGGCTGTTAGGTTTCTTGTTTCTGACCTTGTTTGCAAATCTGTCTTCAACTGTGGGCAGATCAGAGGAAGGGAAAACACAAAGGATCCTTGGGGATTGCAACGTTGCTGCAAGCCCAAACTATTGACCTGTCAGCAACAGATTCCAGCCTGATTGTACCATCTGGTTTTGCTCTCCTCTGTGAGAGGAGAGGAATAGGAAAGCATTTCTGGGAGGATCAAGCACTGACAAGAGCTTTCCCCTGGGCAGGGAGGATGAATGCAGTGTGTGTGGGAAACACTGTGGAGGTACAGGCTGGGAAGGAGGAAAAGGAGTCTGGCATGCTCTCCCATCCTCTTTCATTTGAACTTCAGGGCTTTGCTTGCAATAAGCAACATGATTTTTGCAAGAGTCAAATAGAGATCTGCCAAAGGCAGTGCCAGATTTTTTTCCACTATTCCATCTCCCAGTTTCCACTCCAGAGTTTGCAGTTATCTGCCAAAGCCAGCATTGCAAAAGATGTGATGTGGTGAAGCAACATCCCATTCCTGATGGAAATGCAATGAAAGTTTAATGCTCTGGCAGCAGCTGAAGCCCTCACCTCTTTGAAGTCTTCGTGAGAGCCCTGCTTTGTTCAGGGTTTATGCACTAGCCCTCAGCAAACATCACATTTATTACCCTTTTATCAGTTAGAGAAGTTAAAGGGATGACAAGCTATTGAGAGGCTCAAGGGAGGGGAAGGGAGAGGCTGGAACATTGGAGACTCCAGCTCTGGATGGGAGGGGCTCTGCTGGGCAGAATGTGGCCTTTTCTCCCCAGGAAATGGGTTGGGTTTGAACCCGCTGCCTTTAAATACCTTGATAGGAAAGAGAGTTGTCCAGAAGTGTGAGATGGAACATCAGTGATAAGGGAAGGGCTGGGTAGCAAATTTCCAGGTGTGGGTATGTGTAAGTGCCACAGCTTTGTCTCCGTGGGATGCTGCCTTGGTGGCATTGTCGTGTCCCTGTGGCTTCAGACTTGTTAAAAACAACTTTATTTTGAGGAGATCCAAGATGAAACACCTTATACACATTCTGCTGTCCCATCCAGTATTTTCCGACGCCTCTTCTTCCCTTTGCAGGGGGATTAGAGGTGGTACCTGATGGGAGCTTTTTGGGTGGTGCTGTGCCAGCTTTTTGGAATTAGCCATGACACATTGTTCTGGGGTGAGGCAGAGGGTGATGGCCCTGTAATAGGGGCAGCCCAGGGTGTGGAGTGTGCTGGGGTGCCAGTTTTGTGGAGGGGTGAGGAGGAATGTAGGGAAGGGCAGGTGGATGATGCACTGGGAAGTCATGGTGCTGCAAAGGTATGGTCCTGAGTGATGGTTCTGTTGTTTTAACTAGCAAAAAAAAAAAAAAAAATCAGATTTTGTGCACTAGAAAGCTACAATCTGCCACTTTCTGAAGTGCAGTTCCAGATTGCTGTGCTGCTGAGAGTGGAAGTGCTGTGAGCTCCAGTCCAGGCTGCATATGGAATAATTAGCCTGCTTTTAACCCTGAAAAACTGTTTTTTCTGTTCTTGTTAATGCCAGTAACAGCTTATTAATGCCAGTGGTGGAATGTTGTTCAAGATCTCAGTCTGCCGTGGTGCTCAGCGTTGTTTCAGCAGTGCCCAGCTTGGGATGAGTGGGAACTCTCAGCCTTCCTTTGTGAACCAAATGAGTGATTAAAAACCTTCGGGAATGATCAGCACGGCCTTGCAGAGGCTTGTGCAGGCAAAGGGCAGCTGTTTGGCACTGCTAAAGGCTGTGACAGCCCTTGTATTCAGGCTGGCTCCCTCAATCCAACATTTGTGACCCCAACAGTCAGTTAGGGAGACTGCAGAGTGCACCCTCCTGTTGGCCAAGAGAGCAGCCAAAAACGAGAGTTGCAGGGCCTGTTTTTTACTGGGAAAAACAGATGTGGGAGAAAGCTCCTGTGAAGGTGAAGGAATTAGCTCAGGAGTCATCTGCTGTTAAACAGCCATGGCCCTGAGTGCCACCTCCAGAGAGCCTCTGGAGACAAGAGAATTGGTTTGGTGGATTCCCAAGAGATCAGGATTTTGCTGGAACAAAAACACACATTTCACAGATCCCCAGCCCCTGGGTCTTGTGCTGTGTGGGACTGGCCCTGAGTTCCAGTATAATGGTTATATTGAGATATTTTAAGGCTATTGTTTCAATGTTTTTGTCTTGACAATGTTTAAAGAGAGAGGCTAATAATGAGTAACTATTTTCCCAAGCACATACTCTGCCAACACTTAATTAAAAACTACATTTCCATCTAGGAAAGTGTCACTTGGGGTGTAGTGTGACTCTTGACTGAAAGTGCAGGAGTGCCACAGCATCTCTGGCTGGGGGGGACAGGATGCTGACTGCTGTGGGGCTTGCTCAGCCTGGCCCAGAGCACAAACAAAGGTTGTTTCTCATGTTAGTTGGGCTCTCTTGCACAAAAACTGCAGGGTGGAGGGGCAGGACATGCCCTGGCGATCCTGCAGGAATCTACTTTAAAAGTGGATTTCCAGTAAAAACTAAGAATTAAATGTGGGCAACCGAACAAAAAAATTTAAAAGTTGTATCATCATAAAGGGGATGGCTTGTGCAAGAATTTGGCAGAAGAAACAAATGACCTCAAGTGCTGAGGACAAAGGCAGGGCCTGTGTTATCAGACTGACTGTATGATTCTGTACAGCCTCCTTGGGGGAAAAACACCCTGCCCCAGCTGGAGACCAGCTTTAAAGTGCTGGGCAGGAGATCACTGATGGGGATGTGCATCCCAAAAGCTTGGAAATTTAGCTTGTTTTAAAAGCAGTTTATCATAAGACCCTAAGCAAGAGCAAGCATCTGGAGCTGCTCGGGTGGGAGAGACTAGTATAGCAATGGGACAGGGCTCTTATATTTTTAATCAAAACATTGCTGAGCATCAATACTGTTTCTGACTGCCCTCTCTCACAATTACAAATGCACTATAAATGTTGCAGTTACTACCTAATTTAGTGAAAGCCTGGCTGTGCCAGGGAAGAGCCTTGGCCCTGGGATAATTCAGGTGCCATGGTGCTGTCCTGGATGGACAGAGCTGAAGGTGTCTCTCTTTGCTTTCCAGGTGATCCGCTCTGCTGCTGACTGGTCTGCTGGCATTAAATACCACGAGGAGTCCATCCACAAAGCCTACATCAGTGTGATAGAGAACAGCAAGCACTACATCTACATAGAGGTCAGTGGCAGGGAGGGAAGGCAGGTGGGTCCTGATGCTCTGTAGCCATCAGGAGGGTAATTACTTCTTGAGGTTTGGTCCTAAGTTTTTATGCATTTAGACAGATTCTTTACCTTCAATGGTCTTCAGGCCAGACTGATGGCTGTGTACCCTGACAGCCATCTGACCATGAGGTGGAAAAAAGTAGGCTTCTCCTTTATAAGGCTCTTTGCAAAATTGCCAGCAGCTTTCATGGCCTGTGCAATAGTCTCCCTGTCCCCTCAGTGGCTTTGCAGTGTCCCTTGTGCATGCCCAAACTTCCCACTCACAGGGCAGCTCTTCATCCACACAGCCTTCAGCTGCAGCAATCTCTTGTGTCAGAGTGACACTCAGTGCTGGCTGAATGGAGATGCTTTTTCTCCTCCTTTTCTTTTTTCTTAGGCTCTTGTTAGGTTGCTCTTTACATGAACTTTCTAAGGAGTGTGATTAATAAGGACTAATTCATTCCCTGAGCAAGCACGGACACACATATCATTTAATCATAATTAAAAAAAGCCTCCACTCCAATGGCACACAAACCCAGCTATCTTTAGTTGCTCTGAAATAAAGCATGCAGATATTTTGGGTTGGTTGCTGGCAGTGTCTGACAGTAGCTTCACTTGCTTTTCCTGCAGAACCAGTTTTTTATTAGCTGTGCTGATGACAAAGTTGTGTGGAACAAGATCGGTGATGCGATTGCTCAGAGGATTCTTAAAGCTCACAGGTAACCTGTTCTTAATGAGGCAGTGAACTCTGCAGGTGCATTTCCATGGTGGGGTGCAAAAAATAACCCCTCAGTGGCCACAGCTGGACAGTAGCTGTGCCAGCACAGAACTGACAGGGTCAAGCATCTGCATTTGCAGCAGTGAGACTCCTGAGTGGTTTCTTTGCATCCAGAAAGTGATTTTCTGGACTTAGCCCAACGTAAATGTATTTTTAACTATGGAACTTGTTTAAATACAAGTCCTTTGTGCTCTGGTTCAGTGACACCTTTGCTCCATTGCCAACTTGCCTTGAGCTGGGTGGTCAGGCAATTTCATGGGTGGGAAGCGTGAACTGGGATTTGTGGTTTATTTAAATCATCTAGAGAGGAGCAGCTTCAAATTGGGGAAGCAAACACATTTTGAGGATTTGACTGCAGGGTTCTGCTATTGTTTGAACAACTTTTTCTGGTACATGCTGGAGGGTGTTCACCACCTCCAGTCTTTGCAAGGGGACCGTTGTTTGTTCCTGGATGGATTGAATCCAACCATGTTTTAGACACTCCTTCAGCACACCTAACCCTGTGTTAACATTCATGCCACAGGTAGTGGCTTGTCTTCACTTTGATCCTGGGCAGCCTTGCTTAGGGTTGCTCCCCTGGAGTCTCTTTGAGACATATATTTTATAGTATAAAACTGTACCCTGCTCCTGCTGGGCTGAAATACAGGAAACTTTCTAAACTTTTCCCTTTCATCTCTTGTGGGTTTTTTTGCCACACACGGAGATGTTTCCTTGCATGGATTATTTTTTCCATATTGTCGTTGTCCAGAGCTCTGCAGGGCCTGCTTTTCCAGAGGTTCTCTCTCCAAGGTTGCAGGAATTTTGTTCTTTCTTGCACTTGAACTTGGAAATTCCCACTTGGATAAAGGCACCCAACCTGAGACAGCCACCAGAGTACAGGAAATATCTGCAAGGCCACAGGAGCTGCCCTGGGCCAGGCTTTGTTCAAAGCACTGTGGAAAGAAGAGCATTATTGCAACAGGGAGAGCCTGGGTGTTATCTGCTGTGCTATTAACAAGGGGTGGAGTTGCCTGTGATCTCTGTGAGCTGCAGTGAATAGCCCAAAAAATTGATATTAGCTAAGGATGAAAAGGTGGGATGGATTTTCTCACCTGTGGTAAATGAGGAACAGTGCCAGCACTGCTGGAAATGCTGTTGCTGTGTTTGTAGTGCAGCTTTGAGGCTCAGAGGAAGCTGGACAGAGCATCTTAGGGCACCTTCCAGTGCCTAAAGGGGCTAGAGGAGAGCTGGAGACGGACTTCAGAAAAGGGCATGTGGGATAGGACAAGGGGAAATGGCTTAGAGGTGAAAGGGGGTCACACAGATTCTTAGTGACCCATTTCCAGATTTGATGCTCACTTCTGCATTACTCCAATTGTATGCCAGTAGTGTGCTGGCTTAATGTTGGCAATTCCTAACTGAATATAAGGTTCAAATTCTGCATTACCTCAGATTAAAAGTAAATTCAGACCTAAATGGTTTGTATCATAATGTTAATTTTCCAGACTGCCCCAGGAGAAGAGCATTTAATTATAAATTAAGGTCTGTAGTGAGCTTGTATACTTCTCACTCTTCTAGACTAAATATTTTCTACTGATGTTATTAATAATGTTCTTTTCTTGGTTTCCTCTTTTTTTCATGGGTGGCTCTCCAAGCACTTTAGTAAACACTGTCCTTATACAAACAAGCTGCTTTTTGGGGAATGCTTTTGTTGTTAGACCTTTCTCATGATACAAACAGACTTGGTTTCACAGTCTCTTGTGTCTGGGTAAGGCCTCATTAACTATTTCTGAGCTCTGCTGGTGAACCAGAGCCAGTCTGCAGTGCCCAGCACAGCTGGAAGGAAATGCTGGTTGAAATGAGACACACAGGTCCTCACTGTCTCCCTTCCAGCTCGGATGGAACCCCAGTGCTTCACAATTCCCACACCCCTAAGTTCACAGGCATTGCTTGCCCAAGGAAGGAGTGCTGCTAGCAAAAACTGCAGGTTGGCTCATCCTCAGAGTGCTGCTGAAATGGTTTTGTGCTGATTAAAGTGTGTTTGCCATCTAGTGGCAGCATCCTTCCACAGAGCATAATCCTCATCCTTCTCTTCCTCCTCCAGGGCACAGAGCAGGGAATTCCCAGCACCCAGGGGCACCTGGAAAGTGCTCTCCAAGCAGATGCACCTGGCATTTGTCAGCAGAGGAAACCCAAAGGGAGCTTTGAGAAAAGCCCCAGTGCCTTAATAGTAGCTTTTGTTCTGAATGGGATCAGGATTAGGGTATGGATTAGTTTGGAGAACTCTGGAACTGAGATCTTTGGGTGGTGTGATGTATGCAGGACATATTTGCCTTCCCCCAGTGATCAGTGTTTTTTGCTTGTGCCCTGAACTTTTTCCACCTTTTGTGGTGTTTCTGACTTCTGAAAACCAGGAGACAGTGGGAACACTGTGTTAGGTTTTGGGTTTCTGCCTGTGATAGCTCTGTAAGCTTTGCTCTGCCAGGCAGCTGTCCCCACCAGTATCAGTGGGACTGGCCTATTGGGGTACTCAAACAAACTTCTATAGTGGCAGACACAATCTGAAAATTTCTTAGCCTGCCCCTGAATTTCAGTAAAAATGTGTTTCTTTTCCTTTAGCTTCTTTTATTGTTTGCTGAGAGTAAATTATGCCCTCTGCTCCTGAAGGAGCACTCAGAGAAGCGCTGATGGCAGATGATGATTTCCTGAAACTGGAAATGCACTTTGCTCCCTTAAAATCTGTGTGGTGGCCTTGGATGGGAACCAACTCAGTCATCTCAGGGGAAGTGAAACCAAGGGGACTTCACCTGGTGTGAAGCTGTGACTTGTCCAGGCTGGTGTAACCCTCCCAGGCTGATGTTCCCCCACACCCCCTTGTTTCTCAGGGAGAACAAGCATTTCCGAGTGTACGTGGTGATCCCGCTGCTGCCCGGCTTTGAAGGGGACATCTCGACGGGCGGGGGGAACGCGCTGCAGGCCATCATGCACTTCAACTACAGGTACCTCAGCCAGGGTGCCAGAGCCCTGCACACCTCCACTGCTGCAGGGGGTCCCCAAGCCCCACCTGCCATCAGTGGGACCAGCGTGGACGGAGCTTTGGGCAGCCTGGTCTTGGGGAATGTGGGGGATGGAGCTAGATGAGCTATACGGCTCAACCAACCCAAACCATTCTATGCTTGTTTTCCACCTAGCAGATTAATCAGACTTGCTGACCAAGAGTTGTCTCCAAATCTGCCTTTTTGGCTGATACTTGGCCTGGCTCTGCCCATTGGCCCCATGCAGGCAATGGCATCTTCCCCAGTGTGATTCTCCTGCTCCAGGATGGATGTTTTGGGGGGGCACTTGCAGTCCAGCAGGTCTCATAGGAAGAACTGAGATGCAGCAGGGTAGTCCTTGTGCTGAGAAATGTAGAAGGCAAAACAGCCCAAGATGGTTTTACTGGAAAGCTGCTATGTTACAGTATGGCCAGGGCACAGTCAGTGTGCAGAGA
This sequence comes from Ploceus nigricollis, assembly GCA_013399945.1. Lineage (NCBI taxonomy): Eukaryota > Metazoa > Chordata > Aves > Passeriformes > Ploceidae > Ploceus > Ploceus nigricollis. Next base: position 642,886 of record VXBC01007976.1, read on the forward strand.
CTGCTGCAGCCCTCAGAGTGAAATCCCCCTTGTCTGCTGGCCTGCAAGGGTCCTGCTGCACCTCCAGGAGGACGAGTGGGGCTGGGGACACAAGCAGATGGAAAGTAGTATGTCCCCCTGACCCTTCTGCCTGAGCTTCCTCCTGCAAGGGCAACCAGAGGAAATTGCCCGTGGGTTGGTTGGTTCTCAGTGGAATTCCAGCTGTGGCTTTTCCAGCCCAGCCATAATCACACAAACTCCCTGACCTGGTGTTCTGCACATGTCGACACTTTTTTTACCGTGATTTCACACCCAGGCCTGGCACAGGGGGTAGCAGCCCTGCTTGTCACACATTTACAATCATTGCCACGTGCTCTAGAAGGCAGAAGTGCTCCCCAGCTCCTCTGCAGGTTGGTATAAGCTCCTTTTGGAACATGAGCAGTCCTTGATGTAGTAACAGTCATTTGGGAAAAAAAATGTGCTCTGGAAGCACCCTGTTTCTCCTGTTTGAGGGGCAGCTGTGTTTGTGATTTACCCCACTCCGTTCTGCTCCAGCACTTGCTGCTGTCTGGAGCCAAGCTGGTGCTGATGGCTGCCTACCTTCTTTCCAGGACCATGTGCCGAGGGGAAAACTCCATCCTGGGCCAGCTGAAGGCAGAGGGTAAGAACTTTATTCCTCTCCTCTGTGTTGTTTACTTTGGATGCTGCTGTTTGACGGATGCATCTGTAACACGTAATGCAACACATGCTACGGGCTCGTGGGGCTGAGAGCGACCTCCTCCTTGCCCATCCTCCCAGGGCGAGCTCTGTCAGGTCACACAAGCCATGGCCACTTGTCAGACTTCAGACCTGGCTGCAGCCCTGATCCAGAGGAGGGGAACACCCCAGGGAGGAGCACAGCACATTTGCAGCTGCTCAGGATTGTGTTATTTGGAAAATGTCCTGAGCGGGGTCACGCTTCTGGGAGCCATGAGCCCTTAGCCTTCCCCGTGGATCCCACACAGGGTTTATTTCTGGCAGTTGTCAGATGTGGAGAGGAAGAACCTGCCTAAGCAGGAGGCTGTTTCCTTGCCATGAGGAATCCTGCTGGAATTTGCTCTGCTGGGATTTGGAGCACTGTGAAAACCCACATATCACAAACGTTAGGACCGTGCACAATGCCTCATTTGTTCTAGGTCCTGGTGTAAATCTGAAATGCACACAAGTGCATTTGGAAACATTTGCCATATTGACCATGGACAAAACACCTGCTTCCAGCCTCCTTCCTGCAAGATCTGCAGAAAACCAGTCTCATACTCCACCTATTGTGCCGTGCCCAGGAGACTGGAGTCATTTCTCACTGAAACGGGAGTCTCTGAGCAGGCAGCAGATCAGAGCAGCACAGTGAGCTCACAAGCAAATTTTCAAGTCTGCTTTTAAAAAAAACTATTTCTGTTATCTGTTCATTTATAAGTTTTAAAAGTCAAAAGTGAGCTGTTATTCATAGGGGTCTTCATATAAACAAGGTCTTTTTTTTTTTTCTCTTCCACCTCCCTCATCCCGTCAGTTTTCTTGTCTTTTAATTTTCAGTTGGAGATAAGTGGATAAACTACATATCATTCTGTGGCCTTCGAACATATGCAGAGCTGGAAGGAAGACTGGTCACAGAGCTCATCTATGTGCACAGCAAACTGCTCATTGCTGATGACAACACGGTTATAATCGGTGAGCAGGGGCTCTCAGGAGGGGTTTGGGGCACTGGGTTATTATACCTGCATCAATCCCTTCCCATCCCCATGCACAGTGCAGGCTGCAGGGCCATGGACTTTTCTGTGTTGTCATTGCTTTCCTGAGAAATATTTTGCTGTTTAAAAAAAACAAACCCAAAAACCAAACTCATAAATTCATCAAGAGGAAAGAAAGGATTCAGAGGGCTGTCATTTCATTTGTTTTTCTAAAGTCTTTTAAATCTGTGTGTAACCGTGAAGAGAATCCCAGTGCAGGGAATATTGTCCATCTGTCTTGTATCAAACTCTGCTCTAGCAGGAAGACTTGTGAGACTTGTCATCTGTTCCTGAAAGAACAGAATGTGCTGTAAAATTTGGAAGGTTTGGACAACATGTGTCATGTATCAGCTCCATTTCCTAAGAATGGGACAATATGCTATAGGGAGTAATAGATATCATTTCATCCTCTTCTCTTACCATATTTATTATGAGAACATGAAGCAAAGACAAGAGAGTTCAGGCTCAGAGCTCTACACTGCAGCAGAATTTCAGCCTTCAGAATTTCTTTAAAGAAGCCCTTTTTGAGCTGCTATATCAGCAATAAAAACTTTGCCAATGAATACCTTAATACCAGATTTGACAAGACTCAAAATACTTCCTCCCTTCAAAGCAGTGGTCTCAGATGCCCTGTGGTGAGGTTTGCTCCTCTGTCACCTTCTCAGGGCCAGATCCTGTCTCCAGTGCACAGAGTGGCTCTGAGGTGGTTTGATATCACAGCAGGAGCTGTGTTGTTCCAGCTGGGATGGTCTGGGGGGCCTGAGGCAGCTCTCAGCTTTTATTTTCTGTACCTATAAGCTTGAGGGTAGACTTTTATACAGCTTTTGCATCTCTGCTGCCTGGTGAGGGGATGGGAAGTCATCCCTTTTCCACATAAGAGAGAGTGCATGGAAATTAAGTGCTCATGGAGCTACTGAGCTGGAGGAGGGAGTGAAAGGACAGAGAGGCACTTAGCTGGTTTTTCCTCTGGAGGTGTTGGCTCCCCTGGAGTTAATCCAGTTCCTGGGAAGGCTCAATGGCTAACTGCAGCCTGGGGGTCTCTTACAGCTGTGCCTGGAGATGTTTTAATTGTTATTTTGGTAATTTCTGTCGGTTAATGACCTCATGATGCCTATCCTTCCCTGCATCTTTCTGTTCCCTTGGAGCCAACAGCTGCAAACAGTGTTCCCCCATGCCCTGTTTTCTGGTGTCTGTGTAGGACAGAGAAGCCTGTCTGGGGGGACAAAGCCTCAGCTGGCCTCGAGCAGACCCCCCTGAAAGGCACAGCAACCTGGTCTAGTGGAAGGTTTCCCTGACCATGGCAGGGAGGTTAAAAGGAGAGAAGCTTGAAAGTCTTGTCCAAGCCAAACTATTCTGTGATTTACCCAGAGAGCCCATCCTGCCTCAGGTAACTGGGTATCCAAACCAAATGCAGTTCAGATCTTTGAAAGCTGTGGCTCCTTCAGCAGAAGCATCTGGGAAGTTGCAGAAAGATCAAATTTTGAAAATGTTGGCCTGGGCTTGGCTGTGATTTAATCTTCTTCCAAACTTTTGAAGCCTACAAAACTTACTTGGGGTTTTTTTTCTCTCCCCAACTCCTCTCAGGGTCTGTGTTTCCATAAGGAAGCCCCCTGGTTGATGCCTGGAACAGGCTTACCTAGAAACAAAGGCCAGACAAAGTTAAAAAGATTGAAGGGCCTTCGAGTACATTAAGGGCAGACAAAGCCTCCCCAAGGGGCTACACCCGAAATGGACAATGGTCATGAGTTTCTCAGACAGATACAAGTTTGGTCTATTTGCATATCAGGCTAATTCTCTAATTATAGCTTCAGCTAATGAAATTATATACTCCCAATTAGCTCCCCACCCCGATCCACTTTTGTTTATACTTTTTGGGGCCTGAGGCAGAGGGCGTCCTTGGCTCACAAGCTTAGAAGGATCTGACCAAAACGTGAAGAGAGCTTACTAACACTCTATATGGAGTTCAGAGTTACAGACTAATGCAGTACAGGATCTGAAAAATATAAAAGCTAAAATCTTAATGCATCAGGTTGGGGTTTTACCTGTCGAAGCCGTGGATGGTTCCCCATGGAGCCGAGGGGTGGCGGGTGGTGATGGAGGGTGTGCAGGAGCAGCAGTGAGACATTGCCTGTGCCTCTCCTGCCCTGCCCAGGCTCTGCCAACATCAACGACCGCAGCATGCTGGGGAAGAGGGACAGTGAGATGGCCATCATCGTGCAGGACAGCGACACCGTCCCCTCCGTCATGGACGGCCAGGAGTACAGCGCCGGGAGGTTCGCGCAGTCCCTCCGCCTGCGCTGCTTCAGGTGGGGCTGGGCACGGCAGGGAGGGGATACAGCCACTGAGCAGGGATAGGGGAGGGCTTGCTCAGGCTTCACCTGCCCCCACAGCCTTTCAAACCAATGGGCTGCCACTGCCTGCCCAGGTTTAGTTCTGCTTGGCCTGGACTTAGCCCAGGGTTTTGCTGCTGTTTCCTCACACTGCTCCTGTCCACAGCTTGGTAGCTTGATTTTGCAAATTATTTTGCTCCAGGATTTCACTAGCAGAGCTCATAAACAAGTGGTATTTCCCCTCCAGATCCCGTTTGCACACTCTCTCAATCTTGGGTGGCAGTGTCACTTTTTAAAGGAAGCTTCTTTGCTGGGAGCAGCCATCTGGCCTACAACAGAGCCATTTTTAGTTTAAGGCCTTTTTCTTTTTCTTTTTTTTTCCCTCCACCCTATTTCCCATCTGGACAGTTACTGCACAGAAGAAAAGGAGAAAATCAAGCAGCTTTAGAGCTGAGGGATTATCACAGGGGATGGGAGTGGGAGGGTGCTGGGAACACACAGGGTTTGGCAAGTCCCAAGGAAACTTCTTGTCTCCTGGCATTTATGAAGAGGGGAGTGCCCAGTGCTTCAGCCTGTGTGAGCATCCATCCCTTTGTCTTCTCAGGGTTGTCCTTGGCGGCTCCGACCTCAATCCAGAACACCAGGATCCCGTCTGTGACAAATTCTTCAAGGAGGTGTGGATTGCCACAGCAGCTCGGAATGCCACCATCTTTGATAAAGTGAGGAGCACAGCAACTTCCCCCTCCCTCCATCCCACACAGAGGCACCAGATGTCAATGGGAACAGCAGCACAGGGAGGGCAGAGAGAGTGGGTCCAGTTCCTGGGGTTGGACCTTCAGAGATGTTTTGAAGGAATGAATAGTGTCAGATGCAAGAGCTGTGAACAAGGAACTGGAGCTGGTGCATTCTCAGTGTGACAGCACCCATGAAGGCAGCAGATCACATTTCTCCTTGTATTTGCATCAGCTGTAGCTCCAGTGAATGGCCATGGTGTAGTGACAACTTGTAATTAGCCACAGTGTAACTGGAGTAGAAGCAAATTTTACTTCTGTCTTTTAATGAGCTTTTGCAGTGATCAGAAAAGGCCCTGGAGCTTCCCCTCTGCCTGCTTCAGCCTCCTCGAGGGCAGGCACATGCCTCTTCCCTCCCTGTTCTCTGGGCTGTTAATTCAGTCACTCCCATCCTGGGGAATTTGCACTGGATGCTTGGTTCTTTCTCAGGAACTCTGCATTGCTGCATTTCCCCTACACTGACAGGTGACTTCTTCTTTCTGTTTTGATCAGGTGTTTCGATGCCTTCCCAGCGACCAGGTGAATAATTTAACCCAACTGCGTGATTTCATCAACAAGCCCAAATTAGCAAATGATGATCCTGTGAAAGCAGCAGAAGAATTAAAAAAGATTCGTGGGTTTTTAGTACAATTCCCCTTTCGTTTTCTGGAGGAAGAGTACTTGCTTCCCTCCGTCGGAACAAAGGAGTCCATGGTACCCATGGAGGTTTGGACTTAAGAAGGGGCAGACTGCTTTACCTTTTAAAGTCTTGTTCTCAGGGGACAAGTTAATGAAAAATACGGGATTTTGGAAAGTAAAAGAAGACTAAAAGCTTCTCCACCAAGGTAATAAGCCCTTCAGAAGGTTTTTGGTGGAGGAACTTGAAGCAAATCAACACTAGCAGACAAGAGAAGCAGAAAAACTTGGAAATGGTGGCAGATGAGAAGTTTAACTTCTGGAGGAGTTACTTCTTCAGGCACGTTCTGAGCATCTAAAGGATGCAGGCTGCTTCCTAGGACAGGAACTGACTCCCAGTCGATGTTGTCACCACTCCCAGCTGTATCCTGTGGCTGTGTTCGTACTGTGATCGTGCTGTGGCTGCACAGGAGTCCTGGGCTGTGTGTGCTGCTTCTCAGGCTTTGGGTATCTGCACCTTGGCTCACTGGAGTTCCCCATCTCACCCCTTCCATCAGAGCACGTCGTGCAGCCCTGCCACTGTTGGGAAGTGCCATTTGCTGCTGCCTTGGGCTGTCCTGCAGCTTTCCAAGTGTGGGTGTTTCACTTCTTAAAGGGAAACAGACTAACAATCCTGTGTCAGAATCAGCATTTCGGTCTCTTCATCCCTTTGAGGGAAAAAATCCTCTTCCTATTGCAGCTGGAGCAATCAGCAACCCTCAGGCTTGGCAGAGGGCAGTCTCAGTGGAGCTGGAGGTGCTGGAGATCACTGGAGTTTGCTGGCCTTTGCAGACACAGCACATCAGCGTGGTCCCACTGAGTGTGACTGTTTTCCTCAGGAGAGGATCAAGGTTCCAACTCAAGCCTGAGGTGTCCAGAGCTGGGGGGGAAGCCAAGGCACTGCATGTGACAGGACTGAGACTCGAAAGCCAGCGTGATCTGAACCAAGCTCTGCACTCTGCTTGTGCGTTCATCTCACAGCATATGGGTGGATTTTCATTTCCATCCCTTCCCCCTAATTAAAAGAAGGGAAAGGTCATTAAGCTGACACCATGCTCAGACCAAGCTGACCTGTGGATTTGTAGATGGGATGAATGCAAGGGGGAAGGGGAGCAGATGACAAGCCTTGTCTCTGCTCTGCTTTGTTACTGAACCAGCCACAACCTTGAGTTCAGTCATGCAGGACGTGTCTTCCCAAGCAGAGGTAAAACTCAGCATGCACATTCCTGTTTTCCATTGCTGTGAGAAGGTTTCCAAAGCTCTTTTACACCTTCCTGTACAGAGAAGCAGCAGTTCAATCCAGCATCCTGGGAAAAACACTACAGTTCCTGGGTTAGGACCCTGTGTGGTGGGCACCAGCCTGGGTCTTACCCCATGGTCCATCCTGCAGTGAGGCCATATCTCCCAATTTCATGTCCAGCTCCAACCTGAGGTGTTCCTGGCAGGCTGCAGTGCTGTGTCAGCTGCTGGAAAAATGGAGCATTAGGAAACACTTAAGGAGAGTTGGATCTGGAGGAGTGGGAGGCTGAGCTCTTCTGCTGCCCCTGCATCTGGGCATCCCTTCCCTTCCCAGGGTTATACCTGTGCCCAACGCTCCTTGGTCAAAAGGCCCAGTGAACTGGTATTTATTTTAGTTCACAGAAGAGTTTATTTTTTTTCTTTCTGGCTCTTCCAACAGTTTTTTAACTGGAAAAGAATCCTACTGGTTGTCTAGTTATCCCCAAAATGTAGCTGGCATGACATTTTAGCTGATTGCCTTCTGTGTTCAGACCTGTAAATAGGCACCAGCTTATTCTGTCCTTGCTGCATCACCCAAATAGGGAACAAACCCCAGATGTTCTTCCAAATCTCAGCCCATTCCTACAGCTTCCACTGTTTTACACTTGTGTTTTGTAGCTGCAGTTGCCTTTTATGCTCCTTTCTGGCATCTGTGGTCTGGTTCACCTTTGGGAAGTGCATGTGCAGCATTTTATGTGATTGAGTCTGGGGGGTTGATGGTTTTACCTGGCATGCTGTAAGCACATAAATATGTTCCCTTGATTTTTGTTCCCTTAAAAAAACTGACCCGGGGTCACCCCCTGCAGAGCCAAAGCAATGTGTGCCCTGACCATTTCCAATCGAGAAAGATCAAAGGTGTCCTGTGATTTCACAGTGCAGGTTCAGAGCTTTTCTCTCCTGATGTTTTTAGCTGTTTTAGTTTGACTGAAGCTGCTGACTTTAAACAATGACAGCCTGCCAGAGAATCCTTGTCAGTCACACAGATCCATGTTCAGTCAGAAAGTGCTCAACCCCACCACCTATACACTGAACCTTGAAGTGCAACACTCCTGTCACCTTCTAAGTGCTCTTATTCTCCTCATCCTCATATTAGCAAAGGTTTTTATAATTGTTAAATTATCCTTACATTGTCTTTTAAAATGGTAGGTTGCTAATTGTTGGGGCTTCCTAACTCCAGAGGTGTTAACTCCCCTCTGCCAGGCTGCTTCGGGGTACAACCACTCAGGTTCTGCAACGCTCAGCCCACTGTGTGATAGCTGCTGGTCCCCAGTGACACAGCAGAGCCATGGAGGGAGATGTAATTGACTGATTTGGTATGAAAAGGTGCTAATTAAGAAGGTCTTTCATTATTGAGGTAGCAGACAGGCCTGATGCTGGCTCTCTGGGAGGAGATTCCCCTCTGTGGGAACAGAGGCACTGCGCTGACCATCCCTGCCCTGTGTTGGTGCTGAATTCCTGATACCAGGAATTTAGAAACATTCAAATGCAAGCAGGGTGTGCAGCCTGGGCACAGTGAGGAGATCCTAGCATCCCCAGGGGCTTGTGGGGCCATCAAGTTCCCTATGGAAGCAGCACTGCTCACCCCAAACAGACAGCAGGGCTGGAGCCACTCTGGTGAAGGCCCTGTTCATTCACGCCCCGGGCTGTGCTGTTTGGAGCTGGCTCCTTGGGTCCTGTCTGCTACAGGTTTGTTTCTTATATTAAGAAGCCTGTCAAGCTGAACACCTTGAGAGAGTTGATTTGTGCACCTGAACAATCACTACTTCTTAGTCTGTCAGTGTGGGCCTCAAACTGGAGAAGGTCACCCACGATACCCAGAGCTGGAACAGGTGATGTGGATTCAAGCACTAGCAACCCCAGAAGCATCAACTGTTTCTTGCGGCATTTATTTGTTAGAACTATAGGAAATGAGAACTTCTCCCAGGCTCAGACTTTATTTTGTAATTCAACCCGGGTAGAACACTTATTTTCCCTTTAATTTATTCTTTAACAAGTATTACCTTGAGAACTCACACTCCTTTCCTTAAATTTTAATATTTTAAAATATGTGTTTTGTTGTATAGATATTGGACTGGATAAATGTTTCACTGTAAAGTTAATGCATGATTTAAAAAATGAGGGATAAAATGTCATTGTCTGCAAGAACTGTACTAAAAAACAATTTATAAGAGAACCACTCCAGTGCTCCATGGAAGAGGCAAAATGCTCAGCTCAGTATCTTGTCTCTTGGTATCAGTTTGTCCCCTGACTTGGTGAGCTGTGCTGCATTAAACCCCAAATACTCCATTTCCTTTTCTTTTGATCGAGTTTCACAACATGATTTTGCAATCCTGGTGCTGTCCCTGGGAGAACCTCAGTGCAGGTGTTGCCTAGCTGGGACTCTTCCATTAATAATTTACAGTATCTTTTTTCCTTCCAGAGGGAGCGTCCCTGTACAATCAAGTGCAGATGTGCTGTTGTTATTTCAGTGTAACAAGCCTTGAACACTTGTAGCAAGGACACTCGGGGGTTGTATCTGGGCACAGAGCTGCATTTGTGGGGACACTCCCGTACAAGTGTGAGAGTACTGTAGGATAATGCCATTTCCCTCTCCTGCTGTATGTGGAGCCCCAGATCCATGCTGGGCTAAGCTGACCCCTCTCACCAGCAGCAGAGCCTTTCATGGTGCAGTGCTGTGGTGGCCAAGGGGAAGAAAACCAGCGGTCTCCAGACCAGGATATGAGCAGAGGTTCCACCCCTTGGGTGCCCCACGAGACGTGAACACACTGTCACAGCTCGTGGCACTCATTCTGCAAATGGCTTCAACCAAGCAGTGGCTGCTGCACTGCTGAGATCCTGCTGAAGCCAGGAGCTCTGCAGAATCCTGCTTCAAACCCAGAGTGTAACTTCATGGCAGTGAGTCAAGGCCAGCATGTGAATCTCCCTGTATCAAAGTGGAGCTGCCCCACTAACCACACATCGACCACTGAATGCAATGATCCTCTTGGGATGTCACTACTTTTTTTCCTGTTTTCCTTTCCCTGCCTGCTTTCTTGTTATATTTTCCAGTATTTGTGATTACTCTATTTTTAACCTTCCAGTGTCTTTTCATAAAATCTCCTCTATGTAAATAATTCCAACTTTCCCTAGTCCTGACACTAGGGAAATGAGAAAAAGTGTCAAAAATCACAGTTTTGGGAATGTTTTGTTGTGGTTTTTTTGGTTTGTTTTTTTTTTTAAATTACGTCTCTAGCTAAACTAAGCCACAAAAGGAGAGCTTCCACTTGGGGTGTGAGCGCAGGTCTCCGTGCGTCCCTCCCTTGACAGTGCTGCTGTGATACTGAATATCCCTTCTGTGAAGGCTGCTGGATTTGAGTTTTGTGTCCTTGTTCCTGCTAACAATGGCTTTCCTTTCCACTCTATTTGTATCTGGTAAATGAATGTGTATTAATGGACAAAATACAACTGATCGTCATGTCAGAATGTTTGGCTTTGGTGTCATTTCTCCTTGTTTTGGGGGCCTCATCCTGCCTTGGGATGAGTTCTGTCCTTGCTCTGTATCAGCAGCCAAGACGTGAGAGGGAAAGGCTCAGAATAGCAATAAAAATGGCTAGATTTGAGTCATTTGGGTTGTCCTGGGAGAGAGAAATTGCTGGGGTGAAACTTCTTAAATAGATTTAAAAGTTGTGTTTTAAAGGAGTTTTAATAATCCAAAAGCATTATGAAAGGCATAGACAAAAATGCTCTGTCTCCAAAATAAAATCAACTTGCCCCTGTCTCTTTTAACTTTCAGTAAAGGAAATTCAGCAGAGAGAGAGGAAGAAGCAGCTGCCTGTTGTCCTCCAGGGGCAGAAGAGATTAATAAAGCATCAGTGGCATTTCCAAGCTCTCTTGCAAACTGAAAACATATTAACTTTTCCATTTCTTAGGTTTCTTCTCCTTCCTCAGATGCCAGAGGGCTCTCTGCATCTTCAGAACTTCCAAACCACTCTGTGTCCTCGACAGACACAATAAACCAAGAAAACAGAGCCAGAGGGTGAGGCAGGGGTTGGTAGGAGACATCAGGCACTGATGAGTGCCACTCAGGAGTGACACTGTCAGCTTCTGCTGCCACTCCAGCATCCCCCTGCTGATTATGTGCCACTGAATCCCACTTAACAGGCTCCTGAAGAGGAGATAGCAGCAAGCAGGAGCCATGTGGGACCTGACAGTCACTGCTGGGTGCACAGTGCTGAGCCCAGGGGTGCTGGGGGGCAGCGGGGTGGCTGTGGGGTCACACAGGGCAGCCACAGCTGAGGCTGGCAGTGTCCTGCTGGCATTGCTTGGTTTCCCTGCCAGCAGCAGGGGAGCCATGGGATCACAGTTGAGACTATCTTGGTGTGAAATTAATGTGAAACTGGAAGTGGTCCTGAACCTAGGGAGTTCAGGTATGGGTTTGTAGGCAGGATCCCTTCCCTTTTCTACATAGTTGTCCTGATTTTGGGGGGGATAGAGTTCATTTTTCCTCAGTAGCTGGCAGATTCAAGTAGGGGCCCAACTCAAGGGCACTGTTGCTGTTTTTGCTGTTTTCCCTCTCCTACAGTGCTCCTACAGGACCTGACCTCATTCACATCCATCCCTAAAAGCAGAAGTGAATGCCAGCCTGTGGCTGTGGCTGGCACTGACGGTGCGGGGAGGCAGGAACGCGATGGCAAAACTCCCCCGACGTTCCCCCGACCAGAATGTTCCTGTTTGCTGGCTGGAGGATTTGCAAAGCCTCAATTTGATGGCTCCTCGCTGAGCAGCCCACGCCTACCCTGTACACAAAGTGCCCTTGCCAGAGTGTTTAACAGCCTGTTCTTTCCAGGATGGATTTCTCCAGCCATTTTTTGTGCCGAGGCTGTTCCTGCCTCCTCCCACAGGTCAGCTCCTCCATCGTGGATGTGTCCACAGGAATCCCGTGCCAGGGGGCAGGAGGAATCCTCTCATCCACCCCAGCACCCAGCACATCTGCTCTCTGGCCCTTCCTTGGCATTTATGCACCGAGCTCTCAATAACACATCAACTTTAATGAGTGCCAGCCCTTTGCACGCATGAAATCACTAATATGCTGTGGTTATTTTTGTTCTGAGGAGGAAAACAGGGAAGAAAGGAAAAAAGAAAAGGTTTTGTGAGCCAGGTCTAAGGGTACATGAATAAACAGGTTTCTTCTCACTGCTAAAAATCAATTTATTTTAGTTTCTCTGCAATTGTGCCGGCTCTTCACATTTTCAAGTACAGCTCTGAAGCGCTGATGCAGTGGAGCAAAGGTTTGAAGAGCTTGAATCACAACAGCACAGTGAATGAAATGCTCGATTTTTTTCTTATTGGAAAAATTAAAAGTGACAGCTTCAAAATTGGTTCCACTGCTTTGATTGATTAGACAGAATATTTAGCTCAAAATTATTATGGCAAGATTTTCTACAGAGGCTCATGGCTGGGATGGAAATTAATTTGGAGAAAAGAAGAGGGGGAGTTGTTAAAAAGAAATTATTCTGCAAAGGAAACTGTTTATCCCCAGAATCTGAGATGAGTAATCTCTCCATATTCAGCCTGATCTCAATAATTAAATATTCTGTGAGTTCCTATTTGATGACAAAGGAAAGGGTACAGGGAGATAGCATTAATAAGGCTTCACAGGTGTCTATCCCCTGGAGATGCTGCCAGTGTGCTGCTCAGTGCCCAGCAGGTGACCTGTCTGTAGGGAATATCCTGACTGGGAAACCTGGTGTTCAATAGGGTTGGTGTTCAACTGGAGTCCTGCTGGGGCAGGTGAGCTGGAGGTCACCCTCGGGAAGCTGAGGGCCACTGAAGGTGGTGTGGGCACAAGGGGAGTTCAGGGCACTCAGGCTACTTGCCCAGCATTTTTTAATTTCAATTTGAAAAATAGTTTTGAGACTTTGGGTTGCGTTTTTTTGTTTTTGGCTTTTTTTACATTTTAGGTTTTCACATTTCAGACATGCTTCCTCTTAAAATAGGTATATGGTTTATGAAATAAAATATAAAAGGACTGTAACTGCAGAAATATGAAGTAGGTACTGTATGTGGAAGTAATTTAAAGTAGAGTTAATGTTTTTCTTTGTACAGAAGAGCTCCATTTTGACCAGTATCAGATATGGAACAGGGAAACTGCAGAAACAAAGACAGCTGTAGCCACAAGCCACAGCTGTAGCCACAGACCAGCACAGCACTTACAGGATGTTTTTCCACGGGTGTCTCCTGTCTCATGCACAGTGAATCCTGGATAATCCCCACATATCTTTTAGGACTGTGTGTTGGCCAGCACATCCTGGCTGGAAGGAGTAATGCAGATGTAACCTGGGCATTTAATCACATGTAGGAATTTAGGCTGTGCTGGAGCCCCATTGCAGCGGCCCCAAGGTCACTTTGAGATAACAATCCACCTAATCCACAATTTTCACAGACAGGTCACTCTTAGGTAACAATCCACCTGGCTCTTCTTGGCCTGACAGCTGTTCTGTCCAGGTGTGTGGGGAGAAGCAGAGTCCATGGCTGAGGGAGGCCGTGCCTAACAGCTCCTGGGCTAAACTGAGCTGCATCTTACAGGGACCACATGTTGTGAGTGACATGTTCATCTCCACACCTGCACTTCAGTTCGGGTTAAACCTGCCAGCAAGACAATGCCGACTGCAGCTGGGGACACGCCTGGAGCCCTGCAGGAGGATTTCCCCATGGTGCTGCCTCCCGGCTTGCTGGGGAGCCTCTGGTCCACCTCGCCCTCTCCTGCAGCACTGCCCATCTCCATCCCCTCCAGCACCAGGAAGGACCACCGGGAAGCAGCAGCAGTGCTGGGGCCCGATATTCCGCTGGTGCACAGCGATAGATTAAACCCACCTAAGGAAAAAAAAAAAAAAGCCTTGCTGGAGAGATTCTTTCCCGTGGATCCAAACCCTCCCTGCAGCCCAGGGCTGGGTGCCCGCGTTCCTCTAGAGGGTGCTGCGGGCTCAGCCTGCGCTGCCCCGGGGACGGGGTGCCCGCTTTGCCGGGAGCCTGCGAGCCCCCACCCCGCTCTGCCGGGTCCCTGCGGGTCCCTGCAGGTCCCTACGGCCACAGCCGAGCTGCGGGACGAGGTTGCAGCTAAACCACATAACCCCGCCGGGCCCCCTCCTGCAGCCCGGTCCTGCGGGGTGTGCCCCACATCTGGCCTTGCTGCTGGAGGCTCGCAGGTCGGCATCTCCCCCCTCCCTCTGAGCACGGTCATGCTGAGACATTTTTAAACGAAGTACTACGTGTACCGTGACTATTTGGGCCTAAATGCATTCCCTGCCGAACATGTCCTTCCCAGAAGGCTGCGTTGGCTCTCCGGTGGCTCGCTGCAATATGTATCTCCACTTTGTTTCCTTGCAGACCATATCTGTACGACATCGATTGTACTGGCTAAGAATGCTTACAAACCTATTTCCTGCTGCAGGATGATCACATTATACACAATTACACACTCTAGGAATTTCTCCTGAGATCCAGCTGGGTACAGGCTGGAGTGGCGGAGGAGCCGGAGCGTGTGCGGAATAATGAATCACTCATTCACTGACTTCAAGCTCTTGGGTTGTGCGAGCATGTGGTGAGCTGCACTAGCTGCTTACTGCCCCAAAAAGAGCCTGAATCACCTAAATCATTCCAAATTTGGTTTCCACCGTGTGTACACTTTCTGGACCTTGCCATTTCATTATTATTATTTTTACCATACCAGAAAGGTTTGTGCGGAATTTATTCTAAATGTCTCAGCAGGAGAAGCCTCCATGAGCCGAGACATGCTGTTCCAAATAGAGACTTTCTCAGCAGGAGCAAAATCCACGTCCACAAGGTTCCTACCCTCAGAAGAGACACAGTACTGCTTGTCCTGTGTTACTGGTAGGGATGGCAGCAGCAGCAGCAGCACTGTGATGCATTTGCATTGCAGCACCATGGGGCACCTTCCCAGGATCCTGGGATGCCAAGGGATCTAAAAGCCCAGCATTTCCCTGGCCTGGAAATCTCACAGCCTAAGATGGGACAGAGCTGCCTGGACATCACAGAGATGCTGTTTGCCCTCGAGAAGGGCAGGGATGTCTCATGCGGAGTTTTTCTATAAACAAGGAAGCTGATGCTTTTCTTTGGCCCACTGTTGGATCTGTCTAGCAAAGCCATGTGCTGTAGTGTCACGGGAGGGACATGGAGATGACCATGATGAAGCTCCTGATGAGGAGCACAAAGCCCATCGAGCTGTGCTGGCTGTCCCTGAGAGCAGGGCACTGGCACAGGTGCAGTGCCAGGGCTGCAGTGTGGCACACTGCAACACCCAAAAACCTGACCCTCCACCTTCCTCCTCCTCTTCCTGGCCAAGCTGCTCCAGGAGCAGCTCTCCTGCCCCACACTGTGTCCTCTGGCCTGGTGAAACACCTTCCTGCACGGCACCACTTCCCTGGTATCCAGCTATGTTTTATCCACTGTTCCATCCTTATCTGCCAGCTCAAAAGGCTGCAGCATGTTTGTTAGCTAAAGATTTCCTTTTAGGGAGCTGGAGGCAGATTATCCTGGCTGTTTCTAACAATGTGTAATCTCAGCTGTCACCCACATTTCCAATATTTTACGTCTGGCAAGGCTACAGCAAGGCTGGAGTGGAGCTGAGGTGCTGGAGAGCCTTCCTCACGCTGGATGGATGGTCTCTTTGACCTGGGACCTCACCAGTGCCATCACCTCCACCCTCAGGTCACCTGAACTTCAGATGCTTTAACCCTCTCAGGGATCATACTCTATCACTTTCCTTAGGCTATGACTTCCAGTTGTCTATTTTAAAATAAGAGCTAAAAGTCATATATGGACACATGGTTCCAAGACCTGCAAAAGTGCTGAATGTTATGAGAGCTGGGAGAAAAATCAAGCAAAATGCCTCCACAGAAACACTTCAGACACGCTGTTTGGAAGACTCACCCTTGCCAAGCAGGCTTGTGTACTCCCCTTTTGTTCATCATAACTTTTGTTTATATCAAAACCTCTGATACCTCTGCAAAGAGAATTTAGCAGAGGATTTATTGGCACACAGAATTTTTTTACAGTTTTCCAATGTGGCACATCCACCCACCCACCCAGTTGTGTTTTAGAAAGTGCCCAGCCTCTCGTGATAATCTGAAGAGACATTTCCCTTCGGTGCCACGTGAGATAACGTCACCTTGACCCCATATGTTCCTTTCTTTCTGACTAAATGGCTGCTGTGCTGGTGGTTTTGCAGTGCTTAATCTAAACTCAGTATAAGGCTGATGTGCTCGTTATGTTCTCACATTCCTTTATCTACAAAGCCAGGACCTGAAACAAAACCCAGGCAATTCTGTAAGGGCAAACACAACTGTTTTGCATGCCTGGAAGAAATTGTTGTCTTACAGTTGTCTTACAGGTTTTTTCATTATTTTAATGGGTAATCCCAGGCCAGCTGCATCTCAGCTCTAACACTAGATCAAGTTAGAGACTGAAAAGTAATGAAAAACCAGGCTGAAAGAAGGCCTGCGTGTTTCAGGAGCTCAAGTCCTATTTTTCACAAGCAACCTAGGCTTTTAGCAGCCTAATTGCCATTTACCAGCAGCTGGACTAGCTCTTAATGCTCAGTTTTGCAGAGGAAAAGGCTAATTCTCTTTCAGTGAACAGCGTGTGTCAGCCACAGCAAATGCAAAACTCAGACTTTGCTGTGCGTGTCATCTGGTGCTTCTGAGAGCTCACAAAGGGCTAAACCCACCACCTGCCTGTGCGGAGGATGGTGGATTTTCTGTCAGGATATGGCTAACTTGCTTCTTAAGATGTTGTGTAAAGCACTGAAACCTTCTATAACAACTAAATAATTCAGAGAAATTTTGCAGAGAGGTCCCTTGTGGGGCTGTCAGCACCTCCCCTCTGTGCATTTTGGTGAGATGATGTGGTACAGAATGGCTTTATCCCCTCTGTCCAAGCATGTGGTGGAAGGGAACCAACAGGACACAACTCACCACAATCAGCTTTGGTCAAGCAGGACTTGAAAGTGGTCTGGACCACTGGCTCATTGTTACATCTCCCTTGGCAGGCACCAGGGAGGAGGATTCTTACTGTCAGGACAGGTTGGAGCTCTTCCAGTATCCAAGGGCACAAAAACACCTCCTGCCTTTGCCACTGCCCCAGGCCTTTCAGCTGACTCCTCGGCAAAGGCTGGGTTAGAAAAGCACCAGTAACAAAGCAGCAGTGACAGAGCAGTGCATGTAACAAACAATGTGCTTTGTATTTAGAGATGACTCAGCTTTCCAGAGCCCTGCACTGATCATGGCTGGAGCACCACTCTGACAGCCTCGGACAGCAGCAATGGACACAGTCAGTCTTCAATTGCTCTCATCTGTGAGGTGTCTCTTCCTAGTCATCTCCATGTGCTTTTGAGAGTCTTGTAACTCTTGGGGGTGGCAAAGGTCTTGGCAAACTTTGTGCATGCTGCAGTACTGCATGTGCTAGGAGCCACAAACTGAGAAACACAAATTTCTGAGTTAATTAAACATATAATGACACTTTTTAAAGTCTCTCTAATACTGTGGCTGCTTTGAGCCTGTAGGGGACAGAATTTCAAAGGAAATTTTCCAGCTTATCCCTCCCACTCAGAACTGGTGCACAGAGGAACTGGGTCTCAGTCATGTCTTCATCGTTTGGGGTTGATGTAATTTTCTTACCAAGGTTCTCCTGAGTGTCCTGTCTATTCCCAGCTTATGGTTCCCTTGTAGTAACCTACTCATGAGAGCCCAGACTGCAGGCTCAGATGTGGGCAGGGTTTCCCCCTGCTCCGAGGATCAGCCCACTCTTTTCTGCTTTCTTAGCGGAAGATGGAGTCACTCCAGTGAACATGCAGAACGCCTTCAACAGATATTTTCAAAACCACACAGTTTCCTGCCTGGTGTTTTGGTAGTTATTCAGAAATCACATGTTAACACTAAAGTCATCAGCTTGTTTAAATGTACCCGTTTTATTTTGATCTATATATCCTTGTGCTGACAGGATATATAGATCACACAAGTGTGACAGTGCTTTTCCCATCTTGGACGCTCCTTCATTCCCAGGTTCCTACTGACCAGTAGAAGGCCCCCTCGTCCCTTCCTCCTGGGTTTGCCTCTCATGGGTACAGATGTGTCAATCAGTGTATATGAACTCTACAGGACCTCCTGGGCCCAAAGCCAGCCTCCATCCACATCCCTGCGGCAGAAGGCCTTCCATATATAAATCCAGACTCTCCTCTGAGAGTGCCTCCTCTCTGAGACGGTGAAGTGGTATTTTTGGGTGCTCTGGTAATGATTTTCTCTTTCAGCAAGTCAGAAAGCCCATGCCTTGATATTCTTCACCTGTTTCCTAAGCATACAACATGTCTTACCTTTGGTGAATATTTGGGTGAGCTTTTTTAAGCTTTTCCTTGTTATGACACGACCTAGAACATCCCCCTCCTTCTTTTTTTTTTTTTAAACCATTTTAATCTAATTCCAGGAGGAGTGCTTTCATAGACTGCCACATCTCCATGAAGGCATGAGGAAGTAAACACCTCTGAGCAAAGCCTCCCCAGAAAGGCAACAGCAGTTGGCTCAAACTCCTTCTTCCTACTCAAACCTCACACTTTAAGCGCTACTCAGACGATTACTTTGAGTTGCTTTAAGTATCTCCAGTTGTTTTCTGACTCGCTTCTGCTTTAGGCATTGATGATGAGTGGGAAGCCTGAAAACACTTAAACACTTACAAAGTCTATTCTGTAGTTTAACTTTTTTTTTTTTTTTGGGGGGGGGTGTGTGTGTATAAAAGACTTATGCCTTTTGCAGGGGAAAGTGGCAAGTATTCAACGTGCTCCCAACAGGGCAGAAGCATCATGTGTTTGTGGTCCTGTCTTCTTTGCAGAACAACAAATCTCATAAGCCATGGTGAAGACACTGATCATTAAAAAAAAGGGAAATCTGGAAAAATATATATGCCCAGGAGGTTTTGGACCTGCATTGCCTCCAGCCTCACAGGTCTCAGAGAACCCTGTATGCCTGGCTGCCACCAAAGCCCTGTGGGACCTCTGTTGTCAGCATGTTTGCCAACTGCAGTTCCAGTTTTGTAACCCCTTTCCCAAGGAGAGATGTGAACCCTACCCACACCTCAGGATAGATTATAATTTAAAAAAAAAAAACCTCACTGTTCCTGAAATGTGTCTTAATTAACTCTCAGCAATTTGCATTTGACAAAAGATAGAAGCCAGTTTCTCTTGTTCTACTGATCTGTGCTTCATGCCAGATGGGGGTGGCTTCGGGTCAGGTGTTTCCCAGACCTGGGGCTGTCTTTGGGATGCAAGGCAACCCAGGAGAGAAAAGGGAAAGAGAGAAAATAAATACTGGTTGGCTTAGGGTAGCTCAGCTCCAGACTGATCCGCATAAAAAACGTATTGGGATGATAAATAATTTTGATAAAAGACACTTGACAAATGGAGCAGCTGTTCCACCCCGTGGATGGGGCTGTAAATCCGGTATTTATGGGCAGGGGCTCCCAAAGGACTTCCCTGCTGTGGCAGGTGGGTCCTGGGGAACGTCCCTATTTTGGCAGCTCATGCATTCTGGATCTTACACATACTAATATCATCCCTGAGATGCAGGGAAAGAAAGGAGAGATTAGTATTCCTCAGCAGGACTGTGGGGACGTGGCTTGCTGGGGGCAAGGCCATGTTAGGTTTTCTGCAAGCAGTGCAAAAATGGGGTTTTGATTGGTTTCTAACCACTCAGAATTGGCACATTTTAAATGACTATAAAAGACCTAACACCCTCCTGAAGAGTAGGGTCGCCCTTTAATGTTTTTTTTCTTTCTAAAGAGGAGGCACAAAGGAAAGAGGTTAATTGACAAAACGAAGTCCTGCATCACTAGTGTGGAGTGTTCCCAAATAGCAACATAAAAACATATTGCCAAAAGGACATGTTAAAGCCCTGATGCTATAGCCAGGCTGAGGGGAGAGACATCAGCTCCTGATGCATCTGCTGGGGAACCACACACATTATTGCATACAGCTCTGCTTTAGCTAAAACCTGAAATTTTACAATTAATTTTAGCATTCTGGTAAATGATACAGAGGTGCCTCAAAGGATGTGGGTGCTTGCTACCCTGGAGAAGCCTCCTTCAGCTCAGACCAGGCACAGAGTGAGTCTGAGCTACATAAACCAGGCATGGGCACAGCAAGCACTCCTGCTGCTTTTGGCAACATGCTGGGGGTGGCTTCTAGGCTGGTGTGTCCTTGGTGGCTTTGGCCCACAGTGGCAGTCCTCAAGAGAAGACAAATGCAATGGCAACACAAGGGGCGTAAAGAAAACCCTGGGCTGGTCCTCAGCATCAAGTATTCTGGGGAAGAGCAGCACCCTGGGGTGCTGTGGGTGAGTTAACCTCCTGGAAGTGAACCATCCCCTGTCTCTTTCCCCGTGGTGCCCCAGGAACTTGCTGTTTGAGTGTAGCACTCTGTTCCCTGGTATGAATCTGTAGAAGAAGGGTTTTCCAACAATCCCTTGCTGATTTTCCATTTACTCCCCCATCACAGTGATTACAGAGGTTTGTACTTACACAATGCTTAAGTAAGGGAGTGATGAACAATTTACAGGGGATTTTTCTTTTGTATAGAGCTATAGGAAAAATCCTGGCAGCAGGGTTCACTCACATAGTCCTGCTCTGCTCCAAGGATGCAACGGAAAAACACTTCTCTCCCTGGAGAGGAACCCACATCAGCAGGAGGACGAGCAATCAGTAAGTGATAATGAATCAGTTAAAGTGCATTTGAGATCAATATATGTAGGTTAGGACACATGTAGCCAGTCATTTCTGAGTCTCTTTTATCACAGCTGCATGTTAGCCTAAACCCCAATTATTATGCATTTTATGGAGCATAAATTTTTCAGCATTCTCTGTTCAGTTTGGGCAGAGTCCTTTGAGTACTGTCTTACATGGGCTGATAGTGGGGTAAACCAGCCTGGACTTAGGACATCAGAAAAACTGGGGCCACATGGTCACAGAATTATTGTGGAATAAATCATATGTTGGGGCCCAAATGTGCTTCCCTGTTTGCTTCATTCCTCTTCTTGATGATCTTTTGAAGAATGATCCAAAGCCCAAAGCACCTGAAGCTGTTGCTAATTGGGCAAGGGCTTATGTGTCACTTAGATTTACTCATTCTACACACACCCCCTCAGAATATAATTAACAGTGATGGCACTGTTAGATAATTAAATTTCGTTTTAGGCAGAGGTCAAATGACCTGGATAGCTTATATGGGGCTGATGCCCTTCAATGAGTAAATCAAAAATAGTGACTTCAGGGTCCCCCACTGCTGACAGCAGAGCTTTGGGTCATTAAGATGCTCATTGCTCACCAAGGCCTGTGGGAAATATGGAATTTTCACATTTCCCCACTTTCCAAATGGAAATGAAATAGGAAAAACAATGACCTGTCACAGAATGATCCCAGTGTGTGGCAGAAGAAATGGAAATGGAGCTGATGAGGGATGTGGGGACTGAGCTGGGAGGGCTGTGTGCTTCTTCCATGGTTATTGCTTAATGAAGGATGGGATGTTGTAACTCAATTCCTTTATTTGGCTTGGTGGTGCCCTGCCCATGCTGCATCTCACCCACAGCTGTGCCAGTGCTGGCTGGAGCTGGTGTGACACAGCAGGGTCCAGCTGCCATGCCCGGGGAGGATCTGCCAGGTGGAAACTCAGTCCTGTGCTGAAATGACTCACAGCAAAATATTTTGAGCCAGTTCAACTGAGTACTTTGTTTTGAGTCAAGATGACTGTAACTGCAAGGTTTGTTTAGATGCTCCTGGCAGAAAAACAACAGTGTACAGAGAGACAGATAGATTGGTAAATGCATAACTAAAAGAGTAACATATTGGAAGCTTAATTTTTTAATGGAAAAAGCTTCCTGCAAAAAATGACTGCTCAGTTTAAGCTTTTCCTGCAGCCTGGCTGGGCACCAGTACAGCCCACGTAGCAGCCGTGGCATCTCCAGAGGTCATGGGGTGCACATCTCCCCTCCACGGCTCCCATTTTGCTCCAAGCAGCCTGGAAACAGCAGCCCTCTCTGGGATTTTCCTGTCGCTTCCCTCTATCACTTTATGCATTTCTTATTTCAGTGATAACAGGAAGGTCCTCTACATTTTCCCCATCTCTATAGGCAGTGGATAGATTGTAATTAAATCACAGCTTAGTTTGGGACTTGGCACTCGTGCTGGGGATCAGGGCAATCTGTCTATTTGCAGGATTAGACATATATATATATATATATATGCATATATAAATCCTTATGTTTTTCACAAATAATCCTGTGTGTTCTTGGATGGAAAGCACATTAGAGCAAGCCAGCATCCTCTCTCATCCTGTTTGTTCCTCCCTTCTCTGCCTGAGAACAATGACAGCAGGAGGAAGTCTCGCATTGGTTTGTTACCAGTTTCCAGGCAGTTTTGCTTCCAGCTCCCCAACTACAAGCGCAACATTGCAATCCCTGGGCTGGAACAGACACAGACAACATCTGGTCTAGAAAAACACCACAAAAGATTGGGGAGTTTGTTGAGTTTAGCATTTTGATCAAATTTACCTCTTTATATGTGAGTGAGGGCTATTACTGTGCATGATATTAAGGAGTGATGATTTGTAGCTTGGGAAAAGGGGTTAAATCCAGGCAGACTGCCGTCACTGCAGGTGATGTGCAGCCCCGTGAGACTTCAGCTACCTGCCACTTGGGCAGTTCATTACCAAAAAAATCACATTCTGCTGCGCCCTCGCAGCCCTGCAAGCTGAAATGCCGGCGCTGCAATCAGGATTAGTACGTGATAAGGCAGGGATGCAGTCCCCCAGGCAGTGCGGGCTGCCCAGCCAGCCGAGGGCAGAGGCAGCACCAATCCTGATCTTTCTGGGGAGGTTTCAGCAGCTCCTTCTGGCCTTTGGTCCGTCCATGTCCCGCAGTCCTGCCTGGTGAGGCTGCACCTCCCGCACCAGCAGCAGCACACAGCCTCCCCACAACTGCACCACTGTTTGCAATACCATTTATTATTACTTTTGGAGCACATCTCCAATCAGAAAGTGTAAGAAAATCCCATCCGCCTGCCAGTTGACTCATGTGTAGGGTTTCCGCTTCCCAGATCTGCATATTGTAAGCTCCTGACACAAGTTGATGTTGTAAGTACAGCTTCCATACGGTTCTCTCAAAGGCAACAGATTTTTTTATACATATATATTTATATACGGCACCTGGTTTGGCAGGAACCACATCCGAAAAGGGGAAATAAGGAAAACTAAAAGCTGACTCTACCTAGCTATTGCTGGCTTGGGAGGCGGTTTGGACAATTCCAAACACGGCATCAATCTCTTATTCCTACTTAGGATCAGCCTGGGAGTTGGTAGGGCTGGGAGGGCTCCCGAGTGCCGAGGGAACAGGTCACAACCGGTCAGCAAACCCAGGTGTGACATCTGGATCCAGCTGCAGAAGGGCCAAATCTCACTGAGCATCCCGAGGAACACCAAGCAGGCGGATGGCTGCTCCTCCGGCCTTGGCACTTCCCACCTCCTGCTTGGCAGAATTTGGGTTCAGCACCTGAAACTGGGCAGCTTTTCCCACCGCACCTGACAGGCGCCACCGCCGGGCTCCTTGCTTGGGGGAACCCGGGCGGCCTGGACCCCTGTGCCTTTCCGCCCAGCTCCAGCCCGGATGCCCGGACCTTTCTGTGTCGGGGGGGATATGCGTGCTGAACGAGCCCGTTTGTGCGCCACTGGGCGTGCACCCCGGAGGGTCCCGACGCCCGGTCCCTCCGCAGGTGCCGCTGCCACCACAGGCCGTGTCCCGGTGCACCCTCGCCACCGCGGCGGGTCCCGGCGCAGCCCCCGCCCGCCCCTGAGG
>VXBC01007976.1:666958-840582 GCA_013399945.1 Ploceus nigricollis
CGCGCTCCGATCCCCCGCCGGGCAGCACGCGTTGGCAGGCGGACACGCAGGGATCGCGGGGCCGGGCAGCGCCGGGGTGCGAAGCTGCGCCCCAAATCCCGCTTTCCCCGCTTTCCCGGCCCCGCAGCCTCTCTCCATCCCTCTCCCGCTGTGTCCCTGCGCGCTGCCTCCTCCTCACCCCCCTGGAAAATGAAGCCCAGCATGTACCCTTGAAATGTCAGGCTCGTCAGACGTGTCAGCCTCGGCGTGGGCTGTGGCCTGATGTCCCCCCTGGTCCATTTCTCTTGTAACTTTCTTCCTTTTCCCCATCTTCCTGGCCTTAAGAACAGCTTGTTGGGAACGAGTATGGGGAGTCATTGAGAGAAACAGCATTTATGCGGGAGGCAGCAGCCAGGCTGCTCCTCGCAACCCGCTGCATAGACAAATAAATCAAGCAAAATCCGCTGAAGACTTGAACAAGTGTATTTTTAGAAATATTATTTGTTTCAGTGCAAGAAAAAAAAAAAAGAGAAGTCTATCTTTATTCACTTGCCCTACTTTCTTTCTGGTGAGTTTCTGGTTGATTAATAGTATAAATGATTGCTCAGCAATACACAGTGTAGATGAGATTGGAATGGGGGAACCATCTGCCTTAAAAACAGACCTGGAGCTGGTTTCCCCTCTCAGGTGGAAGCTGCCTTGGGAGAAAGGTTGCTGAAGCCGGTGGAGTTAATTCAGGAGAACAGTATAATTTGGGGGTCAGGGGGCCCTCTCCTTCTTCCCCACCCTCTTTTTTTTTTTTTTCAATTTTAATTTTTTGTTAAACATCTGTGCTGGGAAGTGTATTTGAACTAGGATACCATTTCTTTTTAAAACCGTATCCACACGTGCTTAGGTTGTTTTTTTTTTTTTCCTGTTTGTGGCTTTTTAATAGCAATGCGCAGCAGCTACAGTCAGGGTTTTGTTTTCGCTTTAGGAGGAAATGTATATTCCCTCCCTCCCGCTGAGACCCAGCGGCAGCGCCTGGTCGGTGAGCAGAGCAGTGCTGGCATTTCAGGGTAACCGGAGACAAGGGGACCCAAAACCCCGACTGACACCGGGGTGGGACAGCAAAACCCTGCTCTCCTGCCCAGCAGTGCCCACTCTGCCAGCACGGGGCTGCTGCCACTCAGACCTCTGCCCCCTCTCAGGGGGAGAGACCTGCTGTGGCACTTTCCTGTAAATGGTGAGAGATGTGGTGGTTTGCAAACGAGACAAGAATAGGAGCTTAATTTGCCAAGGCATAGATCTTCTTCTAAACTAAGCTCCTCCAGCACTTAGAATAATTGTTAAAGGTCATAAATTCAGTAGATAGGGCACGAAGTGTGAATCATTCCATGGGGTCTGAATCAGAAATCAATAGTAAATTTGCTGCCTGAGCACAAAACATGGCAGGGAGGAGTAATTCCCCAAGGCTTGCAAAATTTTTATGTATCAGAAAAGAAGTGTCACATTGCAGTGGGTTTGTAGATGAGTCTGGGTGGAGGAGATGTTGCTCCTGTGCTGCTTGTGTGTTTAAAGGGGTGAGAGATGACTCTGTGAAATGCTGGGAGCAGGTAGTGACTCAAAAATCTGGCGATTTGTTCCCGGCAAGGGGAAAGGAAGCGCTCAGGACACTTATCTCTGAGTTTGAGTCACTGAAATGTTCCAGGAGGCTGAGGCTTACAAGCCACAGGCAAATCTGTGTAAGAAAGGTGAACCTTGACTGCCAGTTTGCCCAGTCCTTTGCTTTGGCTTCCCTCCTGCTGTCCCAGGGAAGGGAGGTGTATTTGCAGGATGGCAGTGTGCCGTTGGAGGCTGAGCACAAGCAGAGTCCTGCACACCATCATTCAGTTCAGTTTGCCACTGCCCAGGGGCTTATGGGGTGGGATTTATAGATCTGGGCTGGAAGGTGACATAGGAGGTGGCAGAAGCTCCCATTTTTGCTACACTGTAGAGTTTATTTTGGCCACACAGTCGGGCTCCACCGCAGCAGTGCATCTGCTTGATGTGCTGGAGGCTGGGCCAGGAACAAAGCACTGAATTCTGATTAAAATGCACGGCCTGGTGCATCGAGTAAGTGCACTTGGGGCTGGCTCCTGCCTTCTCTGTGACATGTTTCTATCCATCACTGGGCACTGTGCTCATTGCTGTGGTACCCAGGAGTGCCCCTGTGGGTGCAGAGGACTGAGTGTGCCAGGATAGGAAGGATTCTTAAACCAGAGATTTTCCAGTGGTGGTGCTGGTAATGAGGATCGTTAATGTTGCAGAAAACTGTAATTTAATACAATGAGGCCATGGAACAGGTAGCGCTGCATATTATACTGACAAGGGGATAAGATAAACTACATTATAATGTTCTTTTGTATGGGCAAGGAGATATTTTTGCTAGTCCACTCAGCATGTTTAATAGCCGGATGACCTGGCAGTGTTATTCGCAGAATAATGATTAACACGGGAATTCACACAGGCTGTTGACAGGCATGTTCGAGAAGCAGATTTTTGCAATAAAATGAGAAAGAGCATAAGGAGGGATGCAGTGGGCCATGGTCTGTGGTGGGAAATGCACAGCTGATCCCAATAGGAGAGAGCAGAAAGATGGGGCTGGGTTTGGTGGTTTTTCCCCCTCTTTTTTTTCATCTCAGCGAATGCAAGAGCCTGTCATCTCTTGCTGAAGGCAGTGGCCTTGATCCTTCTCAAATATTCAGGTCAATAGCTTTTCCTCTGCTGCATCCATCTGCAGGGCTGGGCCTCTGGCTGATGTACTCAGCAGTGGCACTGAGCTCTTCTGCAGTAGCTGCCACAGCTGGACTCATCTGAGTTGCTTTGCAAGGTGTGTGGGAGGTTATAAAAGATCTCAGGAAGGAAAACCTTTGCCAGGGAGCTGATAACCCCTGGGCTGGGTCTGGCTTGGGGCCAGCAATCTCCCCTGCTCACAGCTGCTCCTTGTCTTGTGGGCAGGGGCTCGCCCTGGGCATAGGGCACCAGGCTCACCTGGGATGTTCAGCTTGGCTGAGGGTTTCCTGCAAGGCAGGGAGTTTAAAAAGAGCCTTTTGGGGGAAGAAGCAATTGTTTTCTTCATGTACCTGGACATTGCTTTTGTTTTGAACTCATTAACAAACCCCAGGCTTTTGTTATTTACTTTAGTGAAGTGCTGACCATGCATTCTTTGGAAACTGTATCCTAAAATCGTTTATTGTTTTGGAAAAGCCTGGCCTTTAATGCTCAGGCTTGGAGAGGAGACAGCACAGAATTTAAGGAGCCGGTGAGTATTAGCTGTTGCTGGGAAGAATTGGATGAAACCCAAAAATGTCACTACTCTTCCTTTAGCTTGCTTTGTACAGAAGTGAAGTTTCAGTGGCCCTTTGTTTGCATTAGTTGATCACTGTCAATGAAGATAAAAGCTGACATGTTAAAAACCCACAAAACTCAAACATGCTGGCATTGTCCTGTTTCTAGAACTTTGTCAGTTTATGGCATATTTCAGCATCATTAAAGATTCAGGAGAAGCTCTATTGTGGGATAAGCACTGCAAGCCACCACTCAGGAGCATTACTCTGGCAGCATTATTTGAGGTTTCTTCTTCCAGAACCTTTTAAAAAAAATTCTATAGCTCAACAGAATTTGGGCAGCTTTTGTAAAGGTCACCTTCCTAAATAGAAAGAGGAACAAACTTGACTGGAGATGACTTCTAGAGATTAAAAAAAAAAAAGACATGAAAACCTTATTTTGCTGTGTTTTACATGATAATGCTACTTTTCAAAATTTGGGGCAGATGTTCAACAAATAAATATATATATTCACAGTTCCTGAGGAAAGACACTCTCAAGAGTATTCCATCAGGGAATTAATCTGTCCTCTTCCAGTGTCATTCAGTGCACGTGTAAGCTATGGACCATGACAGCATCCATGTGCTCTGTCTATTTTGGAGCCTTTTGAGTTCTAAACCATAAAGCTTTGCAGCAGAATACTGGTCTCTGAATCACAGAATCATAGAATAGTTTGGGTTTGAAGGGACTTCAAAGCTTATCTAGTTCCAAAACTCCTGACATGGGCAGTGACACCTTCCCTTAGACCAGGTTGCTCCAAGCACTGTCCAGCCTGGCCTTGAACAATTCCAGGGATGAGGCATCCACAGCTTCTCTGGATTTTATGTTGCAGTGCATTGCTACTCTCTGAGAAAATAATTTATTCCTAACATCAAATCTAAATCTTTCCTCTAATTTAAATCATCCCAAAGGGATGGCAATGTCCAACTCCATTCCTTGAGCCATTGGTGCAAATGTATCCTCTGTGCACTTCTGCATGTTCTTGTGCATGCTCATGAAAAGTTACAATGGAGAAGGGTCTGTCTTCTGTCAGATCTTGCTCTGGTGTTGATTGTGTTCTTTTCTCTGCCTTTTGGAGTTGTGCAGCCCAGCTGCTACTCCTCTGCAGTTACTCTTCAGCACTGGTCTTCCTCGTCTTTGCAGTTCTTCCACAACACAGCAGTGTATGGTGTGTTTGAAGGCATGGAGAGTTCTCTGTTCTCACTAGTGTTCCTTTCCTGGGTAGCCATAAAAATTAATAATTTGGAGTGAATTAATGGCAAAATATATGCTTGAGCAGGCTGAAGTTTGAGCGCAAGCACTTCATTGAATCAAGCTTTGAAGCAACAAAGAGCATTTGATTGGTGTGCATATTTAAAATAAAGGGTCTGTTTTTAATCCATGTGACAAGCAGGAGTTAGAGGAGGTTTTTAACCTTGCTACCTGAAGGTAGTTTTTACATGCCAGGCTTGTAGATGTAGTGGTACAGTCTGTATGGGGTGAGGGAGGAAACAGTTTCCATTTGATCTGAATGTAAATCCCCATGGATGAATCACCCAGCTGTGGAAGAGGTGTCCTTGGAAATCATCATTCATGTGAGGCCAGGCCAGGCGAAAGCTGCAGTCACCTCCTGGGCTCAGGCTCTGAGCTGCTCCCTGTGAACCCTTGCCTGACTCCTCCTAATGCTCCCTTACCCTTTGCAAGGGTAATTATAGACACCAGTGGGAGTTCTGTGACTCTGACCTGCAGACCAAGGATGGGGTATTGATCCCTGTCTCATTTCTTCATGCCTTGTCTATAAAGGGGTAGAATCCTGCTAGATTTCCCATGCTTCCCCAGGGAAAGCTACCAGCAGGCAAAAGGGTGCATGGTGTGGAGAAACAGCTTTGGCAAAAACTCTTGTGCCTTGGGGTGTGCAGGATGGTGTTGAGGGTTCAGGACCTACCACCTGAAGGCAGCTGCTTGCCCTGGGCTGCCAGGGGGGCACACATGTTGTTTTCCTTTGCTGCCAGCTACAGAAGAGACCAGGAGCCTTGTGGAGTGAAAGGCAGACCTGCATTTGCTCTTCCAGGACTTTGGCTTATCCTTTCTCCCTGCTGGTGGCCTTTTTGGCCCTGGCTGCTCTGCAGGTGCAGAGCCTCCATCACGTGAGGTTTTTGTTTGCTGATGCTCAGGTGCCTTCTTTGTTACCTTTCACACAGCCATTAAAGCAGGGTGCAGATTGAAACCCACAAGCCTAAGTCATTGGTAGCTCCACTGGGTGAGAGGTTGTGTTTCTCACTTAGAAAGCCAGTAGCTTTAATTTCCTTCTCCCCAGCCCCCTTCCCCTGTCCTGTTTTGTCACTTTGAACTGTGGCTGCACATTGAAAGTGATGGCCAGTCTGCTCTGGGCTCAGGAAGGCAATTTATTTGAGATTTGATGTTTTCCATGTAAACTGTTCATGGTTTCTAAAGGAGCGCTGGCCAAGGAACATGGTCCTTGGAAAACGGATACTCCCCCTCTCCCTGCGTTCCTCCTCCTGTTTCTAGATGAGCCCTGCGAAGGGCTGAGCATCCCCTTCCTGCTGTGGGATGAGGATGCCCAGCACGTAGGCCCCAAGCCCTGGGGAGCTCCTGCAATGGCTCGTTAGTGAAAGGAGAGGAAAAGCCACCAAGGTTGGAAAACACTGATAAGAAGTTTAGTTGGCACTCAGTTCTATCTTTCTGCACGCTTGATTTTTATTTTGTAATGGCCAATCAGAAAACCTTTCCCTTTGATCCAGAATGTCACTTTTCTGTGTTAATTTGCTGCAGTGCTTGCCAGAAGTTCAAGGTTGTGTGTTGGTAATAAATGATGGTAATCAGGAGGGCAGCACTGGAATGGCCAGGTTGGATACCAGCTCCTGTTCCCATCCAAGGGGAGCCAGCAGCCTGTCCTGCCCCCACTCTCAGAAGCTGAGTTACCCTGGCCAGCAGAAGGTGTTCCCTTTGCTCTGCTGTGGGTAACCAGCTCTGCTCTGCCACAGGAGCCCTGTCAGATATTCATGGCTTCATGCAAACACCATCCACTGCCAGTCCGTGAGGTGTCACTGGGCAGGTGACACAGTCCCATCCTTCCTGTGGATGCACTCAGGTGAAAACAGCCCTACCCTGTGGCAGGCACTGTCCCTGCCTGGTTTGTGCTGCTGTGAGCAGTGAGCTGCTCCTCTGAGCAAAGCCTGAGCAATGCAAGCTCAACATCCTCTTGGTTCTGAGTGCTCCTGCTGCAGCGAGGGTGGGTGTTTCTGCTTGTGTGAGTGCACGTGTGGTTTTCAGCTTTAGAGTGCACAAAACCTTTTGTTACAGTTTTTGCTTGTTCCCTCCAGCAGTGGCATTTCAGGGTGCAGAAAGTGGTTTTTTTTTCAGAACAGCAAATTGTTCTAAAAGCAGTGCTCTTTAAAAGCCATGGATATTGCCTCACATGCATATTCCTTTATAACCTAACAAGAAAAATAAAAAATTTATGTGGCTGACAGTTTCCCCTCCCCTTCCTTTTAAAAATTCCCTTTTCTCCTAATTTTGAAACTCAGCAGGAAAAAACCTACTGCCAGCTGAGTCATGTGTTTAGTGCATGACAGAAGTGACTGTTTGGGATCATGCCCTTAATCTGCTGGATGGTGACTTTAGGATGCATTGGAGGTGGTAGAGCCTCTGCTGAGGAAAAGATCGCACAGCTTGAGCCTAATAAAATGTGTCTAATAACCACTGTAGCATGCTATAGAAATACAAAAAATCAAAGCTTCAGAGGCATTTATTTTCATAATTTGTGGGTCAGATCCTTGCAGGACTAATTGGGTGCTGTTTGATGTCCAGGCAACAATAGAAATCTCCCTGTACATCAGAATATATTTGTCTCTTCCTCTTTCTTTCATACAAAAGCACAAAAGCTTAGTGTGATTTTGAGATAAACTGGCAAAAATGAAAGCGCAGATCTCCTCCCTACCTCACTGCAGTCTTTCTTAGCAGTATTAAGAGGGTAGTGAGGCACTGGGACAAGTGCCCAGAGAAATGGCAGATTTCTGTGTGTGGATCCATGTGTGGAAGTGTTCAAGGCCAGGTTGGATGGGGCTTGGAGCGGCCTGGTCTAGTGGGTGGCATCTCTGCCCATGGTGGAGGATGAGCTTAAAGGTCCCTTCCAACCCAAACCATTGTATACTTCTATTACATTGGGGCCATATAGCTGATATAGTGACCAAAACAATCTGTCTCCTTGCCAGATGTTGACTGTTTTAGTTAACATCAGTGCTTCAGGAGCACTAAGCCTCATGGCTGTTGCCTACCAGGCTACTGCTCCCCAAAACATGAGCCAAGATGAAATCAAATAATGAGCTTTGATGGTGCAGCTCAGTGCACCTCCCCATCTGTGGCTCACTAGTTGTGAATCTCTGGTGGTATCTCAGCACTGTGGGTGGCCACCCCCAAAACGCAGCAGGTCAGATATGCTTTGGGCTTTGCAGGGCACTTAGTAAGGTCTCTTATTTGTATGTATTAAAATAAAGGATACAAATAAAAATAAGCCTGGCTCTAACTGTTCCTTCTTGAGCTGCTCAGGACAGCAGTGTGTGACTATGAGTGGCACAGCTTGTGTCCTTGTACCTGGCAAGTAGACCTTCTTCAAAACAGGCCAGAATTTTCCAGGCTATTCACTCAGATGGGAGATGCTAAAACAGCCATGAGACATGGCTGGAAAGGAAGGTGCAGTGCCCTTAAACTTGTGGGGTTTGTGTTTCATGCTCCCACTGAATACTCATGGTAGGTGTTTGGGGAAGGGGCTTCTCTCGGGTGTCTGCAGGTGCCACCACCTGGGAAGGAAAGAAGGGTGGGTGTGCAAGGCAAATGTTTTTGGAGAAGAACCAGAGGCCAAAGCAACAAAATGAAAAGGACTTTAAATGCATTTTCTGGCCATGCAGACAGGCTGTCTTCAGTGCAATAAATCTTCAGCCTTTACGTATTGATTAGTTTCAGTAAATAGTGTGATGACTCTGCTCTTCCCATTGCTATTCTGTGGGGATCCGTGTGTTAGTATGGCTGAAGAGGCTATAATAGCTAAATGGGATTCCAGTAGTGAGAGCAGTTTACAAATGCTCTCCAAAGTGATCCTCGCAGCCAGTGTGACTGTGTTTGACTGCTATAAATGTAAACAGAATGCTCCACTGGTGACCAGGCTCGTAATGGCCGTGTTTTCTATTGGGCAAAACTCTGTTCTCTGAGCCAAGTGTCCTTCAGTGACTGTGCCCTGCCCTGGCAGGGATGCTGTCTGTACCTGGTCCCCTGGCTGGGGACCTGTGATGGACACATTCTGAAGAGGAGAGGCTGAAATATGGGGCTGCCTGGCTAGAAAATGGCTGAAAATGCCCCTTTTTACACCAGCCATGTAATAATTTCTTCAATATTCGTATGATGCTGGTGTAGTTTGAAGCAATTTTGCTTGTTGAGCTTTGCCCCTGCTCTTGGAGCCAGGTATGTGATGTGACAGCCTGAAGGTGGTTGTTTTTGAGCTCTGTGCAAGCCCCAAGTCCCTGAGCATTTGCTACAGTAAAGCATGAACAGAGCAGGAAGGTGTCAGGAACAGCAGCTTGTTGTCCTTGTGGAGCAGGGATGGATGGATGGATGGATGGATGGATGGATGGATGGATGGATGGAGAGCTGCTTTACCTATTAGTTGCCATAGGTGGAGGCCCATCCAGAAGACTTTCCATTGGCATCTCCCTGATTTGTGACTACCTGTAACAACACCCTGGCAGAAGAGCTCTTGCAGAGGTAGTTTGGACCATGAGCTGAAATCCCAGGTTGCTCTGGAGACAGCTGAAGGAAAGATAGGATGGAGCAGATGCAAAATTAGCATAACAATACACCTTTAATTCAACTTGAAGGAAATAATTGAAGACTAGTTGTCACTTACATTTATGACCTCTGCCAAGATGACTCACACTGCAATATAATATGAGTCACTTGTTAATGATGGCCTGTTAAGGAGAAAGTGCCAAATCCCCTGTAACTTCTTTGCTGTGCTCTGTAAAAGTCAGGATGGGTGTTCAGGATATTATTGCCTAGGAGTAACTGATACTTAAGAGCACTGAAGCATCTTTACTTGGCTCTGGGTGACTCTGGCATGAAAAGGCAAAGGTCCTGAGCAGAAATGCTGCTTCTTCTTTGGCCTTGGTTTAAAAGAGCCACA
Organism: Ploceus nigricollis; assembly: GCA_013399945.1. Classification (NCBI taxonomy): domain Eukaryota; kingdom Metazoa; phylum Chordata; class Aves; order Passeriformes; family Ploceidae; genus Ploceus; species Ploceus nigricollis. The sequence continues at coordinate 676,460 of VXBC01007976.1, forward strand.
AAACACCGTGTAGCTCTCCTCCCTAGTGCTGCCTTGACATGCTGTTGCCCGAGGGTGGGGACCCTGATAACTTCCCTTCCTGCCAGATGGCTCAGCTGGCCAGAGGGCAAGTGCCTGCTGGTGGGACAGAGGGTGGGAGGGAGGGAGGTGGGTTAATGGGTGCTCAGCTGTGCATAGGGCATGAAACCTCTTACAGAGCATGGGGAGGGAGGTCTTGGAGGCATCCTGGCTGAGGGGAGAATGTGAAGGTAGGAATAAAATACTCTGTGGGAAGGTCCCTGGGTTACCACTGATGCGGAGCCCTGGGCTGGAGACCTGCAGCCAGGAGCCTGGGGGAGGAAGGTGAGGAGCCTGTGGCCCTGTGGTCCCATGCAGTGAGGGCTTGGCCAGGCACAGCTTCCCCATGAGCTCCTCGCCTCTGACGTGTGAGAAATTTTTTATGGCCTTAAGGAACTTGCGGTGCTCCTGCAGCAATTGACTTGAGCACTCACTTGTTAATCATCTACTAGCTGTATTAAATGCTTCCTCTTACTGAACTAGTGTTTTCCCTCAATAAATGAGATTTCACAATCCACAGAAGAAGTGAGAGGCTGGTGTGGAGGTGCTTGTGACCAGGGGCAGGAGCTCACCAAGAAGTGATCAGCTCCTGTGCTCGGGAAGGGGTTTCTCAATTGACAGAAGCATCATGATTTTGTCTGTAGTAATGAAATTCTGTGAAGTGCTGACACCAGAAGTTAGCTTGAAAGGGGAGTATTTTTCCCTAGATCTCATAGTTGTAGAGAAGCATGGAAAAAGGTCTTCCTGAAAGATCATAATCCAAAGGGCAAATAGAAGACTTCGAGTACCTTATTGAAAATTCAGAAGAAAAAATGGAGATAAATGTGTGAGGCTTTGCCTGCCTTCTTCCCCAACTGATAAAACACAGATCCCTGAGCTGCTTGTGCCATGTTTTCATTTTCCAGGTGAGAAGCTGCCTTACCTCTACCATCCCTCTCTTCTGCCACCTGTTCCAAGGTATAGCTTGCCCTCTGGACTTTGCCTGTTGGCAGTCCAGACAGGACTGGTGTCCATACAGGATCTTGCTGCCTTAGGCAGCACCAGTGTGGGCACAAGGAGACAGGAGGGTGGTCATGGAGGGCTGTGGAGGAAGGTTGAGGTGTGAGGGGATGAGGAGGAATAGACCTGAAGGAAGAGAACTTTACACTTGGATGTTCCTTTCAAGGTAGTCTAAGGCAACCAAAGGGCATTGAATGTACGAGTTGGTTGTGTGGCATAAAATTGTGTGTAGTACCTTAGGAATAGCTCTCTCTGAGGGGCGGAGGAGTATTACTTCCTGAAGAGAAACTGCCAGGACAGTGAAGCCCAGATCTTGAACACATCTGTGTTTTGTCTTGCTGGTTTGATAATGATCAACTGACTCTTTATCAAGTTCCCACTTTAGCATGGCGCTCCTGCTGCTGTGGGAACTCTCAGGAGCTCTCATCATGCCTCTTGAATAGGCAAAAGTTTTTCATGTGATTGAACTGGAGGCGCAACTTGCAGGTGGGCAGACCATACCCCTCCAAAAATAGGGCAGTGTGGTTGACCAGTTAGAAAGGGCAGAAGTTCAAAGCTGAAGCTGGTTTCTCAAGACCCTTTCACAATAAATTGTGGGTTTGTTTTCACCTGTTGATGTGACCTCTTCCGTGCTGCTGGTGTAAAGCAAAGTGCCTGCACAGATGAGATGTCCTCGAGAGAAGATGCAAAAGCTCTGCTCATTATCAGAAACTAGTAAAACTGCTCCAAGCTAATATGGCTGCCTAAAAATAGAAGTGGTGTTAGGGGGAGGGGCTGTCTTCTGTGTTCATTTGCCCTTGATTTCCATGACATTTTGCTGCTCTATATTGTGTGTCTTGTTCAGGAGACTGTGTGTCCTGGTCACACTGGAGTAACTCACAAGAATGTGTGCTTGTGTCAAAAAACATCATGAGGAGACTGAAGAGCTTGTTGGGGGTTTAGCAGTTAACTGGTAGAATGCAGTTATTCAGGTTTATTCCCTCATCCTCCTGCCCCTCACAGGTTCACAGCATGTCCTTTGCTGTGATCTTGAAGCCTCTCCTGAAGGAGTGGGAGGCCTGAAGAAGGGGATGTGACTGGCAGTGAGGCTCTGGGATGGGATGGATCCCTGGTGCTGTGAGGTGTGGGAGCAGAGGACATCCATCATGTGTAAACCTTGCCAGAGAGGGCAGTCCTACCTCAGTTGAAGGTTGCAGCATCTACTTTGCAGTTAAGGGAAAAAAAAAAAGATGAAAAAAATTACTTATGAGACTTAATTACTGGGTTATTGTTATTCAGTATTTAAAGCCCAAGTTTCATAACTGCCTTGTGATATCAGCATTCATGTTCTTTGTCAGTATTATGCAAGCAGCTCACCTTGTGATCATGAAATACTGAAAAGTGCTTTCTAATGCTCACCCTCGTTTCTCAACGAGTCCATAAAACCTCTTCTGCTTTCCATTAATTATGGAACAATGGGACATTTTCCTCTTAAAAAGAGCTGAGCCTTTTTTGTTTTTTCTTCAAATTCTTGAGCCAGCTGCTCCTCTGAGACCTTTCTGTTTCACATGGCTAGACCAGAGTGAACATATCTTCTGTCCTTCACTGCATTGTCTTTTGCCACTTGGGAGAAAGCAGGAGGTTTCTGGACCAATCTTAGGGGCAGAGGTCTGGCTCTACTGAAGCAGTTCCAGCTGGTGCTTGGCTGTTTCTGGCACTGGTGTGGTTGGTGTGATCTGTCTTCAAGGTTATCTGAGGCAGCTGGGAAAGATGGGAGCAAGTCCAATGGGGATAACTCTCTTTCCTTCCCAAAAGAGCTGAAATACTAGCTTGCTTGTTGATATTCAGGTGTTTTCCAAGTGGAAGTTTGTTTAACACCACAAGAAGCCCTTTCTGGCCCCCAGCAGGAGCCGTGCTGTGAGACCCTGGCAGTGCAGCTCTGGTTTCACCTGTGTTAGGTCTGGATTTTCTCCACCTTCCAGATTTTGCAGAACACTGAGAGTAGACCTCTAGTTTTCCTCTTGATCAGTCCAGTTCTGCCACTCAGTGGCATCCAGAGAAAGGGTGGGACTGGGAGGGTTGTCCTGTTCCGTGGGGATTGCTTGTGAGGTGGTTCTGCAGGTGACTCTCCAGAGGTGGTGGGGTCTCTTGATATTGTTGGAAGAATCTTGAATGATTTCCTTGACTTAAGAGATTCAAAATTTAATCTTTCCTCTGAGCTTTCTCAAGAAAAAGGAAATTATTGTTTTTTCCCTTCCCTGTAGGGGGAAAGAGTCCAAATGTTTCTCTGAGCACAGATGTGGAGTGTGCTGAGCACACTGAAGAGGATGTGTCTCCAGGCTCCCTGGCCAGTGCTGCTTCTCCACTCCTTCAGACTTTTCCTTGTGTACACATCAGGAGATCCATAACTCTTTTCACATGCTAATAGGGTCTTTATAGATAAGGTCCCCTGTGAGGAAAGGAATGCTAGGACGATCTCATAGCAGGGGAAATCAAGGTGAGGAGTGGTCAGACATCTTCCTTAGATTCACTTATGAACCATGCAGCCCCAGCAAGAGCTCAGAGTAGAAGTCAGACCCTTTGGCCTCTCAGCCTGTGTTGTAGCCATTAAACTATGCTCTCCTAAGATTAGATAACCTGTGGTTTTAGTGTCTGCAAGTCTTGATGAGCAAATTCCTTTGGATAAATGCTTTTCTTGTATACTTGCCAACACAGAGTGATGTTTGGGACATGAGGGAAGGGAAATAACTTGCAGGTGTCAATTTTCAGGAGATGAATCAGATGAAGAGATAATACCCAACAGGTTAGAGCTGTTGGAGTGGCTCAGTGGTGAGGATCACATTCTGTGTCTCTGGTTTAGACTAAGTGATGTGGGGAACCCAGGGTGCAGCTGTACTGCCAGCAGCTTACCATGAGTTTGGATGTTACTGAACAGTCTGGGTCTCTGGCAGTGATGAGATATGGCACTGGAGTTTGAGCCTTAGGATGGATGCTGAAGGGACTGGAGTTGCATAAGTACCTGGTGTTACCCTGAACAAAAAGTCCATCTTGGCTTTATATCACTTGCAGTCTGGGAACGCTGATAGTTGAGTTGGTTTCTCTGCATAATGAATATTCCTTTTCAACACAGGTCTTCAGAGAAGGAAAGGATTGCAAAAGCATCTTGCTGTTGTAGTACTTTGTCTTTCTTGCTGTAGCCTGAGGCTGTAAGGTGGACCAGAGCTCAGCTGAGCACATGCTGCTTTTGGCTTAAAATGGAACTGCAGCATCTCCCCTCCCTTCTGACCAGGAGAGATGGTGATGGGCCAGCTGGGTCTGCAAGGAGGGATGAAGTGATGCTTTCTGAGGATTTAGGGTGGCCTGGCAAGTTTGTTATACTGTTTATTTTGCTTTCTGTGGCAGTGTGTTGTTGCTGAAACACGTGGATTTGATTTCTGGTTATGAGCATCCTTATCTGCTTCTGTAGCCATTAGCTCTCTGTCTTGCCCATGTGGGAAGCTGTAAGCTACTTCATCCGATAAGGCTTTTCTTATCTGTTCTGCTGTTTATTGTGTAGAATTGAAATTACTCTAGGAACTATGAAAAAGAGGATGGAGCCTGGGAATTGCAGCTGAGGAGTTGTGTTTCTCTTCCGTGCACAGACCAACAAGATGTCAATAGAAAGTATGAATGTCTCCATGCATCAGCCAAAGCTGAGTTCTTGGTCATGTACTAAGAACAAAACACATGTCCTGAGATTTCCTTTCCTTACTTCGTGCAGCATCATCACCCCGTCTGGCCTTTTAAACTCATCAGCCTGCTTGTGAAATATTCAGTGAAGCCTGGGCTGAGTTTGCATCACTGTCAGTGGGTTGCATCTTTTTGGAGTGACTTTGATCTTGCTTACTCTGTGCTAAGTAATTTACAGTCCTCTCCCTCTGAGAGTCTGGCCCTTGCAGGCTCTCTTGTTTCTCCTAATCGTAAGCATTTAAATGGTATTAAAGCTGCTTATCCCAGTCTTGTGCTTTTTTAGAGTCATTAACACCTCTGCAAAGAAAGTGTAAAACTCTAGCAAAGTCAGCTGGTGGCACTTTGCAGTGGTTTGAATGGTTCTAGAGGGAGCAGAGGGCTGGACTTCCTGTGCTAAGGAGGGTGTTCAGGAGGGGTGCTGGTGGTGGTGCAGTCCCCAGGGATGGGGAGCACCCAGGCGTGGTGGGTTCACCCTTGGGAGGTGGTGGTCCCCTTCAGCCTGGGGTCAGGGCTCCTTTCTGGAGAACCTCACACCCACCTCAAGATTTGTTGGGTTGTTGAGTTCTTCCCCCACCACAATCCCCTAGAGGCCAGAAACCTCCATCTCTCCGTGTTTGCTGCGCCTCATTCAAGGTCATGTCTCAAATAATGTCAGCAATTTTCTTTTCTGTTCTGTTACCTTTATAAAGAGATGTTCAAGGGTGATCCCACCAGGAAGTCATCCAAGAAAACCCAAAGCTGGCTTTGTTCTTCACCTTGTATGTGTACCTGTGCCACAGTGGTCTGATCTGCCTCGTGGCCATGGAGAAGTCCCACTCTTGCTGTCATGGCTTGGTCTGTCGAGCCAGTTGAGCTCTGCACTAATTAATGGGAAATTGTCATGACTTGTGTTAGGCTGGCAGGAAAAACTAATAGGGGTGAATAATAGCACAAGATACATGGGAATCAACGTTTTTCTCCTTGGAGGCTGTAGATGTAATCCACTTAATATTCTGTGGAACACAAGATTAATATTCTTCAGCATAATATATTTGAGGGCTTTTCTTTTTAGTTTGCTGGCAGAGGCACTGCTGCATTGCTGAAGCTGAGGGCAGGGGATTAGGAGGGGAGGAAGGATGCTGACCCAACTTACAGAGGATTCAGGAACAGTGAAATCTGGCTAGAGGAGATTAAACTTCTTCCTTGCTAGCAGGACTTTTATGCAAGAAGTGTGCCTCACACTGGTACAGCCCCTGTTGAAACCTGGTAGGGTGTCTTTCAGCTCTAAATTATTGGGGAATAGATCTGATTTGCTTGGACTGTGTGGTGTGACTCTGCTGGTGGGCTCCCAGTGCAGAGCTGGTGCCTGCAGAGTGTGGAAACCAGCTCCAGCCTTGCACTTGTCCTCCTTCACAACATAGTTTTGCCATGATTTAAACTCATAGAACTGCTAAGCTTCGTAGAGGTTCCTTTAAAATAATAATAAAGCAAAGCCCCTGTTCTTTTTCTTTCACAGGATGGAAAGAATGCAGTGAGTTGCCAAGCTTAAAGAGGAGTAGATACAGCAGAAATAAATAAATCAAGACCATTTATTTTAAGTTGATTAATCTGATATGTTCATAGTTTTCTAAAATAAAATGTAGCCCCAGAGAGTTTAGCAAATCAAATAACAATAACGGCAATTAATTTAGAAGCAGTTACTAATGTTTCTCATCCCCTTTTCAGATCCTTAAACACTCATGATTAATCTCACATCTTATGACTGTGGGCCAAATCCTCGTGGGGATGTGCAGTGTCTCTCTTGGGTTGAAGGAGGTGGGCCTGAGGAGCTGACCCCATTCCTGAGTATGGGGAAGGACTGTAGGCAGGGCTGAGATGAGTGGCTGGTGGTTGCTGGCACCTTGTGCCTCCAGGAGGAATAGGTCTGATTTTTCAGTTCAAATTCCAATTATTATGGGCTTCCCTACCTGCTTTGTTTTCCTGTCTTGTACTAGTCTTCAGCAGGCTGGTCCCTGTGGTCTTACAGGGCTTGCTTAGCTGCCCTGTGTGTGTTTATATTAATGTTTCCAGCCTGCTTGTGTGAACTAATAAAAAATTGTGGAGCTTTGCAAAAAGCCTGATAATGTCACAGCTGGTTCCAGGGACCAAAGCTAGCAGAGAGCTCCCAAGGCAGGGAGGTGTCACAGGGCTCCAATTTGACAGGGAGCACAATGGGTCCCATAAAGCAAAATGTGGTGGTTGGATTTATGGGACATCAAGATGACTTGCAAAGCAAAACTGCACATCTTCCTGGGATGTCTGGGAGAACAGTCCCTCACCTTGTCTCATCCATCGTGCTGTTGTAATGCAGATATCAAATGAACTAAACTAAATTATCTGTGTGCCCCTGCCAAGTTTAGTAGTTCAGGGCATTGGGGTTTGAAGTAAAAACGCATCTCCCTCAGTTTCTGAGAGTGTTTCACAATGTAGGATCCACCAAGAAATACAGAAGACTTGCTATGGGAAATACTTCACGCCCTGGCCAAAAAAAAATCTTGCCAATCACTTCAGCAACTGTGGATCAATCCTGATTTTAGGCTGTTTTTTTGACATGGATCAGGCAGGAGCTTGCTTTTTGCTGTGGGACCTTGTTTTCCACCCAGTTTGAGTGTCTGTCATAACCAACATTTTAGACTTCCTGCCGGATCTGGCATTACTGGAGACAGCCTGTGAAATGTAGGAAAAAAGGTGAGAAGCCTTCCTTTCCCCTTCCCCAGAGCTCTTGGGTGAAACATGCATTTCTAAATTGAAACATGCAAATTAACATATATTTGATATTATTTTAAATAATTCTGCTGATTTATCAAGACAATTCAGCGTAAAAGTGAGTTTATAGTACAAGGTTTTGGCAGCTCGTTGGTATAGTTGTGGAGTTTGGGATTTTTCTACAGTCTATCGTGCAGAGTTCTGCTCAGTAATTCAAAGTGATTTGTTCCCCCTATTGTCCTTTCTTCAAACTGCTGCCACTGGAGAGTTATCTGCCTTTCTTGCTAGCCAGCCCTTGTAGAGCCAAGTGTGAGGAGCTGATGACAAGTGACAGGCTGTGGGTAAACTCTTTGAAAAGCACAAAACCAGCAGATAACTCCATCTCCAGATGATCTGTGAAAACTGGGCTGATGTGAGAAACTCTTGACTGAATCCAGCAGGGAGGTGGTGTTTCTCCAGACATGTGTATAGGGACAAGAAAATATTGAAAAGTAATGGCAGCTGCTTTAATCTGGGATTCAGGGATTTCTGGAATGCATGCCTACATGCCTGGCTATGTGTTGGTTGTTGCACAGATCTCTGCTGTTGAAGGCTGTACTCCATGGGTTGTTGATGCTACAGCCCTTTTATGCCTGACAAGTTTTCTGGTCAGCTCAGCCCACAACCATAACTGAAAAATAGATATAAAAGGTTCAAAACCATCCTAGTTTAAAAAAGCAAAGGTTTTAAGATTGCTTTTCTTTTCTTGCTCCAAATTCATCTGGGAGTGAGACATTCTCCTGTTTTAAGCCATCCCTCTGGCCATAACTCTGACTGCAAGGAGGGAGCAAGGCTGTCATTTCTTGGCAAAGGTGATCCCAGATGGTGACCCCAGCAGCCTCCTGTGAGGGCTGCAGGAGCTGGAGTGGCCAGCAGTGCCTCAGGAAGGTGCAGGCTGGCTTCTGTCACCCCTGCAGACACAAACAGATGACGCCACAAGTGTGACCTGCTGTTGGAGACTGAATGTTTGCCTTTGTGTGAGAGGGTGCTCCTTTCTCTTGGCACGAGCTTGGCAGCAGCAGCTTACACAGTGCATCTCCAGGAGTGGGATGTTAAGAGGCTGTAGTTCCCAAAACAGCTGCCTTGGTAAGTAATTAAACCAACTCCTCCAAGGGCCCATAAACCTTTGACAGCGTTTAGTGGTAGGTAACGATTTCAGCTTGATGCAAACATTTGCTGGCCAAGGTTGAAACTCTCTGTTTCTCAGAGGGATGAGATCTAAACATTTAGGAATAATATCTTATTGCTCTGAAACTACATGAATGATTTCCAGTGAGGAGAGTGTCCAGCTGCTGTGCTCTAATTGATGTCTGCATCCAAAGAAGTGTGGTACAATACTGGTAGTGACTTTAGATCTTCTGGGGGCTATAGATGTGATTTATAATTGGCACTGCATTTATGTGATGTGATTTATAATTGGCATCTTTTTAGAGACACTGAGCTCAGCCAAGCCTTTTATATATTGCCTTGTTGAAGTTGTGTGCTTGAATTAGGCATATGTTGAAGGGGTTGGTGGCGCTGAGGCTGCATTCATCTAGCAAGGCATTGAAAACCTTGGGGTTCACTTAGCAGTCGTGCTTTTGCTGATGCTTCTGGTCTGATTGGCTTCTGGCTCTTCTAAATGAACAGTCTGCTGTGAACTGGAAGGTGGGCTTGTCGCACAGCTGCAAACAATTCATGGACTCTGTCCTGGTGATCTGTGGAATGTGCTGTAGAGCTTTAAAAGGGTGAGAGGGATGGCTGCTTTGGAGGGAAACTAGCTTAAAAATGAAGAATAATTACAGTTGTCTTGTCTTTTCTTGCTGCTATCTCAGTATTTTCTTACCATGCTGAGACTCACAGAGGCCACATGTTCATTTTCACTAGCCTCAAGTCAAAACTCGCTGCCTTTTGCTTGAATGATACCAGGAGAGTTGAACTCAGCTTGTTGCTAGCCATGCTTTTGGAGGCGTGGGAAGGAGGCTTGGACCTTTGTTTTGATTAATGTAAATGTGTATCTTGTGGGTGGCTTTTCCTTCGCCTGGACTGCTCTGACATGCAACATTGGAGGAAGGTTAATTTTATGTATGTCATTGTTTTCCTCTCCTGGTATCACTAGTGCATCTTGGTCTGTGGGACCCACCATTTGCAGTGCTACAACTGCATCATTTTGGTTGGAGAAAGCCATTTTTTTCCAGATCAGAATGTGTGCTCCTTACAGGCTTAGAGCTCCCACATTTCATATTTGTGGAGAGGGTACAGAATGGCTGCTTTTTCTTTTGACATGCTGGAAAGGAGAAACTAGGTCAGAAGAAGTCTAATTTTGTGTGTGCAAGTTTGAGTCTGTGAGCAGGAAATCTGGAATACTCAGTTTATTGTAGCTTCAGTGGCTTGCCTCTGCAGAACCAAGTGGGAATGAACTGTCTATGTGCATAGGAGATTTTGTATTTTTCTTCCCTAAGCACTGGTGTTGGCTATTCCTTTGCTGGCTAGGGGCTACAAATCTACACTTACATCCTAAATTGAACAGGTAATAGTTGAAGAAGTAATACAGTTTTATTGACTGAAAAGCCCAATGTGGTGATTAGTTCTTATTTAATTTTGCTGCTGCCAACTATTGGCAGGTCTTAACATTCTGGAAAGGAAAGAGGTGTTCACATGGTGGCTGGAGCTTTATTGCAGTGAGAAGCTGGGGAGGAGAGTGTTGGAGACCTGGGAGAGTGGATTTATGGTTCAGAAAGGGGGAAATGGACAGAGCACAGATGTGGCTCTCAGTAGGGCCTGGAAGAGCATCTCCTGGTGAGATGCTGCAGAGGAGTGGTTCAAATAAGTTTGTAAACAGACTTCTCAGCTGTCCAGGTGATAAATTTTTCTTCTGTTAATAGCTTAGCCTTGAGAGCAGTTTTTCTTACGCTGCGTAGTAATGCTGTTTCTTGACTAACATCTTCTTTTAAGTTACAGAGCTGGGTGTTTGGGGGTGAGGGAGGACAAACTGCTTCTCCAAAATGAAAACAAAGCCCTTGGGGAGTTCATTATTACTCTTGCAAGCAGAGCAGCTTGTATTGCTTGAGTAGGCAGGAGGTGCAGTGGTAGATGGCATTGATGATAGCTTGTTTTGTGAGTCTCTGGATGGGTGGGCGAAGGAGGGGAAGGTACCAAAGCTAGCAGGAGAAGGCGTGAGATTAAACAATCCCTGTGAGGGCTGAGTAACATCCAGTAGTCCAGCATGGTTCTGCTTCATTGCTTGGCTTTTATCTCAAAAATACCTCCGTAGCCTTTTGAGGTTTTTTGCACTGCTTCAATTAATGGGCAGCCTTAGGGCTATGTCTGTGCGATTGAAACTTGAAAAAGTCATGTCCCCAACCTTTTTTTTTTAGAAAGTTCCCAGTGACTCAGTCAGTATTTTGTTGCCTTGGCCTCTGCCTTCCTGCTTTGTTTGCTGCTGTCTGCAGCTATATTAACAATCCTCTCCTGGCTTGTGCAGTCCATCTTCATATTACTCACAGGGCTGTTAACTAGAAGTGCCTTGGAGACGGAGACAGCCAGCTGATTACTAAAAAGCAGCTGTGTCTTCAAGTGCTCTTCAAACCCCTCTATTTTTCTGTGAACTGCATGTCATTTGGGGTAACTTCCCCAAGGTGATTCAGACCTTGTTTTATCACACTGCACAAGTGCTTCAATTCCTGCTGTAGAAGCCAGTGCAGAAAGTGTTGCTAAAGGAGTGAACTGCTGCCCCTTCAGAAGGAATAGGATGGGACTTTGTAGAGCTTGAGGTTACTCGGTCGTGATGCCTGGGAGATTTATGGCTGTTTACAGAGTTGCTAAAGCTTCCTGCTAACATGAGAGGTGGCTTCACAGAGTATGGCCCAGCCAGCATTTGGCCTTGGGGAAATGAAATCTGGGCAGGTGTATAGTGTGAGAACAAAAGGCTTCATCCTTGTAGTCATTCCTTGCAGTGATGCTTTGCATAAGCAGAAATGTTACCCTGATGACAGTTTTGCCTATTGAACTCTGCTGCTGAAAGGCTTTTCTGTCTCACCTGCATTCCTTGCAAAACCTCTCTCACATTCTGAATCAATGATCTTTCACTTCTGATTGGTGCTTGGTAGGGTTGGAAAACTCAACTTTCTCCAGGCAATTGACACCTCAAGACAACCACTTGGGTTGACAGTGCTGCCATGCCAAGCTGTATGATGCCAGGTGGGATTATGGCTTTCCTGGGCTGTCTGGGTGCCATGGCATTGCCATTAGTTTACAAGAGCCAGCCTTTTTGGGAAGAACGACCCTCTGGTGCTTCCCAGTGCCAAAATTTCTCTTTGTAACTCCCAAGACTTGTCTAGGCAGAGGCACCTGTACACAGACAAAGCTCCCTGGGTCTCATGTTGAGGCTGGTGAGTAAATGGCTTTGTAAGCCTGCTTTGTTTTTTGTGGGATCTCCTGTTGAGGCTGTTTTATTATGGAGCTGTAAGGCAGAGGCTCATAATATCCTGATGCTTGGGAGCATTAGTTGCACAGGCTTTGTATCTCGGTGGAGATTAAAAAAAACTCTTCTGATGCCACAGAGCTGCTTTACCTGATTTGTGCCTGGGGACACTCCTCTGTTACTGACCCATAACTGCACTGCCTCTGGTTACACAGTGCTTTTCCCTTCTCTAGGGTTGTAACATTTGCTTAATGACTGGGTAGCTCCATGATTTTTGGCTGAAGTTGTCATTAGCTGCTAGAACTGGGGGACTAAGTGCACAATGATTACAGAGGCTCCAATCTCTGATTTCCCCTCCTGTGCATCCACAGCAATCGTGGTTTAATTGGTGTGCCCCTGGGTTCCTCTCTCCTGAGCATCTTTCCACTGTCTCCTCCCATAACTCTTCCTGTTACAGCCCTTTTGTGTGGGCTAGAAGGGAGAAAAATGAGTCTCCTTCAAGGAAAACAAGCAGATTTGGTGTACAGGCTGTGTATAAATATTTCTCATGTTTATGGACACCTGCATAGTGGTATTTAAAGATGGCTAACTTGTGTTCTGCTCACTAACAGCACTTGTGTTCTGTTCACCATAGCCAGCAGTGATACACACCTGCAGCCCTTAGCCCTTAGGTGACTTAGCCCTGGGTGTGGATATTGCTCTCTGAATAGTCTCCTCAAGCAAAGCATTGGCTCTTTTGTGCCTTGGACTTGTTGAGACATTGTGGTGTGGGCAAGGACATCTCAGCTTTAGTTCTGTGGGGACTGGGTTAGGCAGATGGGAAGGAGCAATTTTAACCAGGAACCTGCCAGCCCCACTGTGTGCTCCATGCTGATAAGTTTTCAAAAGGGAGGCCTGTTTTGTTGCTGAAATTTGAATATATCCTGCTTTATCATCCACACACAGAAGTCCCTTTTCTGATAATGCACCAGTTTCAAATACACTGTTTATTGAAATAAAGTGGACTTTTTTTTCCTTACCCATGATATTGCTGGAAAGGATGATGCCTCTGCTTTTTTCTGTGTCTTGGACTGGTTTTAGCCACTGAAATGTTAGTACCACTGATTTTCTTGAGATTAGTAGAAACGTAACAATTTCCCACTTGAATTTGAGCTTGTCCTGGCTTTACCTGTGGCAGCATGGTCACATCCTGGCACAAGAGGCTGGTCCAGGCAGGTCCCAACCCAGTCTGCCTGGAGGAACACTGGGTCTGCACAACCCTTGCTGCAGGTGCTACTCTGTGAAACATTTCCCATCCCATGGGTAGATGAAAAGTCCTCTTGAGTGTTTTGCTGCTTTACAGAGAACATACTTTATGGAGAGCCTGGGTTTGCTCCTGCATCTTCTGGCACAAGTTCTGGGTAGCAGGGAGAAGGGAGGGACCCTACCTTAGTTTAAGGGATCTTGGCAAAGTCCTGATGCTACTACAGCTGTAAAAATCCTTTTCTAGTTAAAGTGAAGCTAACGTAGAGCTGAAAATTATTTGTGGGTTTGTCTTAAATGCTGTCTCTCTCCTCCCTATTTTAAACAATGCACCTTCTTTGCCTAAACTAACAGTTCACCTCATTTTTTCCTTTTATTTGTGGGCTTGTTATTCAGTGCAGCTGTTTCCAGTTACACGAGGTACAGTAGCTCTTGTGAGGGCATTTTGGGGTGTGGGAAGAGTGGGCTGCAGCAGCCTTATCACCTGTGTGTCCCTCCTGGATGGAGGAGAGGGCATCAGCAGAAGGAGGTAGGTGCCAGGCTGGAAGCAGCCGTGTGGGATGAGCTTTGCAGCCACCCCCAGCCAAGTGCAGCCCGGCGCTGCTGTGAGCCCTGATCTGCAGCACAGGCTATATTTGGTCTGAGATTATTCCCTGCTTGGCCTGGATTGGTCCTGATTGGGGCTCTGCAGGGTGAATTTCTTTTTCCCCTGGCTAACATCACCCATGCTGTGTGCCTCTCTATTTTTCTCCCTCGCTGCCCACTCCAGCCTGCCCGAGCTGCTCTGGTACCCTCCTGAAGCATCTCAGCAGGGGCTTTGTGGGATGTGCAGGATGTGCCCCTGGTACCAGGGACAGCCTATTCCCCAGCAGCCATTAAAATGCAAATCTCTTTTCTGTATATGAATCAGTCCAGGGGAGGCCAGTGGGAAGCAGGGCTTTTTTTTCCTCGCTCACACCATCCTTTGCTGTGTGTTTTCTGGAAAGGCCATTAATAGCATATTATTCCTGGTTCTAATAGTGGCTCTTGGGGAGAAGCTTTTCCCTTTGACTGCCTGCTGCATGGGAGGAGGGCAGGCCGAGGAGGGCAGCAGGTCTGGGAGGAGAGATCCAGCCCCCTGTGCTCCCTGACAGTGCTGGTGCTCCCAGCGTGTTGGCTGTGTGAGGTGGAGCTGCCTGTGGCAGCAGTCAGGGGAGCAGGGTCACTCCTGGCTGTGCTGAGAGATGCCCAGTTACCTTGGCAATGCTTCTGGAAAAATGCAGGGAGAAAACAGGATGGAGAGGGGACACTGCAGCAGAGAAGCTGCCTGGCTGGTGGGAGGCAGGATGGGATGTCAGGAGCGGAAGGTGTGGGTGATGGGAGTGATGGGGGAAAGCCCTCCTGGCACAGAGCTGCCCCTGGCTGGCACAGAGCTGCCCCTGGCTGGCACAGTGACAGCAGAGGCAGGTGTGGGACTGGCATCACAAACAAGTGATGGATGGACTCAGGCAAACCTGTTGGAGCCACAAATGTGATGTTTGCCCATGTAAGAACCTGGGATGGTGGGGTGCTCTTGAGTTTTAGGATTTGTAGAAAGAGGCTGGAAAGCATATTACAGAAAGGAGTTCTTTTTATCAGAAATGGCCAGCTGCATCCCTGGATGTTTCTCCAAACCTCCTAAGCATATGCCCTAGGCACGGCTTTCTTCTGCCTTAATCTCCTAGTGAATATTCAAAAATAGATATACTTGTAGCACTGGAAAAGCCTCTTTCAGAGTTGTTTCAGCACTGCAGAGAACAACCCTTAGGAAAGAAACTCAAAAAATAAACAGCAGCTGCTGCCATGTTTCCCCCTCCCCCACCTCCTCACCCAGTGTGGAAAACCCAGTGTCAGTTCCCTTTCCCATCCATTCCTGGCATTTCCCTGCCTGGTACCAAGGCAGCAAAACCCACAGGCTATCCACACCCAGCTGAGATGCTGCATGCTGGAAACCTGTTGTGCTGCAGCTTCACCCATGTCCAGCCCAAGTGTCTGGCTGCAGGTGTGTTTGCACCAGGGCAGATGTGTCCTCGCTGGTCTCCTCCAGCACAGCTTCTCTGCCCTTTGCTGCAGATTGTCCTGCTGAAGGCTGAGTGGGGTTCCCACCCTGGAGTACCCCAGGGCTTCCCAGGCAGCCTGAGGAAGCTGCTCATACATGATGGAGGAACAGGCAGAAGGGGGATGTGGCATTTCTGAATGATCAGAGGGGTTTTTGTCACCCTGTCACGGAGCTGTGCCAAACCCTGGCCACTCCATGGCAGCACGTGTTCCTGGCTGGGTGGAAAGCTGCCCCAGCCACGTCAGGACTCAGATTAATTTACTTTTGTGGCACTGTTACTGGATGAACCTTGCTTCTGAGCTTCTCACAAAGATTCAGTGTTTGACTTTTGGACCCACAAGCATCTTGAGTTTCATGCAGCTTTGTAATGAATGCAACCTCTGTGTCTGTAACAGGGTGGTGGGTGTCCATCTCCTCTCTCCTCAGGAGTGCTGCTGGCTGATCCTCCTTGGGAGGTATCCCTGGGAGCTGGTATCCCTGGGCTCACTGGGTTGCCAAGTCATCCAGCAGCTCATGTGACTCAAAACCCAGCAGGGAGGATGAGGATGGGTGGTGGTGTGGGAGACAAGGTCGCCCCTGGCTGGGTGGGCTCAGGGACACACAGACCCCAGGGATGTCAGGATGCCTCCACATCCAAAGGGGGATTGTGCTCTCCAAAATTGGAGTGATGAGTACAGGAAAAGGAGGAGGAGCAGGAGAATATAAATAAAGCTTCTGGAAGGGGAAAACCCACCGAGGGGAGAAAATAGCAGCACTGGTTATTCCTTCTTTCTTTCCCCACCCTCCCTCATACCTCACTGCTCGTATTGTCTTTGGACTGTGCTAGTGAGTGCAAATGTGTGTGTGACTGCACTTCCCCTGGCTGGGCACATGCCAAGTGCAGAGGGGTCTGGGGACAGGGTTTCATGCTTTGTTGCCACCTTTACAAGGTGTTGTGTCCTCGTACAGCATTGCCTTGGATCTGCTCATCTGAACTGACAAACCAGGATGTCAACAGCCAGGATGTACCAAACCAAAACTGGCCTTTAGACTGAGTAACACTAATGCTGCTGACCTCAGGAACAGACCTGGAAACTCCTGCTTTGAGCCCCAGAATGGCATCCTGCCAGTTAACTTGTTTTATTCCAAAGCTGGTGCATAAGAAAATCTAACTTCTAATAGCAAATGTTTGCTGTTGCATTTACAGCACGCACTGAGTGTTCATAGATTGAGCAGATGACAGTCAAATGGGTGGATGCTCACTCACAGGCACCTGCCTGGCATCTCCCAGCCCAGGTGCTGGAGTTGGGCAGCACTGGGCAGGTTTGTGCTGCCCAAAGTGCTGGGGCTGCCCACACAGGGCTGTCACCTGGACAGTGCCACGCTTCTGCTCATTGTCCCTGTAATTCCCATCCCTGGTCTGCCTGAAAACCTTAAACCACTCAAAACCCTTGTCAGAGAAATGTTGATCTTCATCAAACATTTATTTTTTCAGAAGTCTATAAATATTGCTTATTTAATATTCTTTTTCTTTTCTCCTAGGATCCTGCAGGAATCTTTGAATTGGTAGAGCTCGTTGGCAATGGAACCTACGGGCAGGTCTATAAGGTAAGAGTTCCAGCTGAAGTGATCCTGTTTGCCTTGGCTGTGTGTTGAACATGGAGCATCCCAGCACATCACCTTGACTAGGCTTTGACCATTTCAAACCTGACAAGAAGCCTTGCTGAACTCTGACCTTTTGGTCTTGTGTGCAAGTACCGTGTAGCACACAGAGCTCTTACAACAAGCAATTCACATTAGTTCTGAAACTGTCACAAGAAAATGAATTGCTTTTTTTTTCTCCCCTTTCCCCCCAGTTGCTTTTTATTGATTAGATGATGAGGAGGGAGTGAGAAGTCTGTGCTTTAATAGCTAAATCTCGATTTCTTCTAAGAGCTGAGTTTACGGCTGCAATAGGCTGCCAAATGAGTTTGTTACAGTCTAGTGCTCTGCTTGCACACAGGCTGGCTGCCATCCTTTCCACTGGCAGGAACCTGCTACAGGATTAAAAACACTATTAAAATGTTTTTATTAAAGTGCCTGTTACAGTCAGTAGGATTGCTTTAAATTTTTCTAAACATCTAGAAGCAGCAATCCAGATGAGAATAGTGAAGGGACTGTGGAGAGCAGGATTTTAAAAGCATGAACTTCTTTACACGAATATTTAAAATGCCCCTCTGGTATATTGTATCACCTGTCCCAAACACATCTTCGCTTGGGGGATTTCCAGATTTTGTTATCTTGGTGGGGTCTTTTTATGGACTGTTCTCGTGCATTTGGGGTGGGATTGAATTATTTCTAAGTCTGGAGTTATCTGTGTTTATATGTGGTGGGGAGATGTTTCTTGTCATGGTTGCATGAGGAATTTGCCAACTTTTATGGCAACTTCTGCTGGGAGTCAGTACCTCCTCTGGGCCTCATTCTCCAAGAAACTCCTGTATGTGTGGGCACAAGTGCTGTGTACACGTGTACTCATGCGTGTGTGGGCACACAGAGATCCTGTTTACCCGTCATGCCCATGTTTCATTCTGACTTATAGAAAAGAATATACTCATGTGCTCCTACTCTGTGGTTTTGGAGACACAGCTCTTGCTTGTCATGCTCTAAAAGACAGCCAGCTGCCCCTGCTGAAGAGAATGGTGTTTAAAGAGCTATGATTCCCCCATCCTCCTGCTGCTGTAGACTAATCCTGTCAGTGGAAGGATCAAGGGATTGAAGTGAACCGAAGATGAACTGGAACTTCTGGAGTTTTAGATGTGTGAATTTTTGAACTAAAACAGATTTAAAAAAAAAATAACAAAAACAAAGGAAAAACCACCCCACCCCAAAGCTGTTCTTATCAAGGTTATATTCCAGGGAGCCTTCCCCTCTGGTATTCATTGTTTTCCCACCATGTGCTCCCTGCCACGGGAGCTCCCTTCTGAACTGTTTTTCTTCTCAGCTGCTAAAATAACGGTGGAAGGTGACCTAATTTTAACTGGTTCATATTTCTAACAATCTGTGGAAACTATGTGCCTGTAACGGCCTTTTCAAAGCGTCATGTTTTTGTGGAGAGCAAAAAAGGGAAATAAGCTGGTGCTGCTGGTTGTGTGGCTCAGCTGATCGGGTTTCCTCTTGCTGGGTTCAATTCTTTCTGTGTGTTACCTCAAAGGGGAAAAAAACCACCCAGAAATGTCCCAAGTGTAGGCTGGATGTTTCTGTGTTCCTTTTTCCCATGCTGTACAAGGGGAAAATCCCCCTCCTAACTGTTTTTAACGTGCTGGAGTAACTGGATTGTCCTCGGTGTGATTCACGTGGTGCCGGTGCCAGACGGGATGGTGACGGGGGTGGAGGGGAAAACGTTGCTGTCCAAACCAAATTAGTAAGTATTGAGGTATGAGCTCGGGCTAAGCCTGACTTCACAGCTCTCTTAAACTGAAGTCCTGGAGTAGCACACGCTCTATAAACAAAAGGAGACTTTGATATAAAACATACTTAACTGTTTATGGTGTCCCACCCTAAAACTCGGCATGGAAATAAGATCTCTGCGATTCTTTTTCTCCAGATACCACCGCTGTATTTATCTCTTGCAGCAAAACAAATGGATCAACTTTCAAGACACACAGACCTTCTGGCTCCATTCTAAATCAGCCCTTAGAAGTGATCCATACCTAGGAGCAGCGTTCTCTGTAATTAGATGGTTGTTCCACTGCTATTTCCAAACCCCTCTCAGGCAGGACTGGACTATTCACAGAATCATTTCGTTTGGAAAAGGTCTTTAAGATTGAGTCCAGACAATAACTCAGCACTGCCAAGCCCACCATGTTCCTAAGTGCCCCATCTACACATCTGTTAAATCCCTGCAGGGGTGGTGACCTACCTCTCTGTGCTGTGTTACCTGAGGTGCACCATTGCTGCCCTCCTAGAGGCTGTGTGTGCCTCTGGTTGTGTTTTTGGGTTCTGGTGCTGGCTGCCAGCCCGAGCTCTGCCGGTCCAACCTCTGTGCTCTCAGCCAGGAGCAGTCACCTGGTGAGCATCACCTCCCTTTCTCATGGCTGGTCCCTCTCTGAAGTAAGAAAAGCAACTTTGCTGTTGGAAAGAGGCAGAAGTGGGATGTTTATTCCAGGCAGGGGATGATGTTTTATGTCTGTGTGTTGCAGCCTTGATGTTTCCCCTAGAAAATCTGATATAGCAGCAATGTCTTAACACTGCTGCATGGCCACATTTGTACTGGAGACTACAAGTGTCCTGGTGATAACCAGCTGGCCTGCCCAGGACCTGGGGGGAAAATCTGCAAGGTGCAAACTTCCCATTGATCCCATGGGATAAAGGGCATGGTTATGTGCTTCTTACAGCTGAACAATCTCACAGCCCAGCAGGCTGAGGAGCCTTGAGAAGTGTCTGGGAGTACCACAGTAACAGGAGCCCTCAGAGAGCAGGGATTCATGGAGCCAGCCTCAGCATCTGCTGCATTGGAGAGGCTGGGGAGCCCCTGGCACAGCCATGCCTTCTCCTTGCTCATAGGAGGAGAGGTGTGTTGGCCAAGCCTGGTGCACCCTGAGAGCTCCCAGAAGGAGGGCACCCACTGCCAGAGCCTGTGCATCGGGATGCAGCTGCTGCTGCTGCTCTGATCCTGCTTTCTGGGTCATGGTTTGAAGATCCCTCTCAGGTGGTTCACAGTGCTTTCTGTGAATCAAAGCCTTGTTTTCTGAGCCTTGTGCTTGAGGCAAAGGCCACGGGTTCTGTTTGACCTCTGTATTTTCAAGTAAAGGTCTTCCTTTGCTCAGAGCAGCAGGTTAAAATATCCCTTTGGTTCTTCCCAGCTCTGGCCATACCCCAGTGACACCTGGGCACTGCAGGAGCCCTCGGCAGCGACCTGCTCTGCTCTCACTTCTCTAACCCCAACCACAAGCTCTTCACTTTGGAAAAATGCAGAGAGAAATAACATTCCTTGTTCACTGCTTAACAATCTCTTGTGAATAGCTCAATTTTTATTTTAATGAGGGACTGCACTGGTGATGATTTATCTCTCTAATTGAATTGGAAGCTTTTCTTTATTTTCTAATAATCCTGCATCTAATGTTACGGATTGTAAACTGGTTTTGATGAAAGACTGAGAACTTGCTAGCTTCTGTGTCAGACATTGTTGCAGTAGTGAATTTTTGTGTCCTTGGATTTTATTTTTGTTATAGGTGTTTAAGGAAATGACTATCAGGAATACAATGAGTTGGACTTGGGGAATTAAGCCTTTGGCTCATTGGTTTTTAGCTGATGGCTGAAAGCAACTCTAAACACAAAACTCACTAGGACCCTTCAGAGCATTATCTAAAGTGTGAGCAAATGCTGCTTTTATGTCCCAGAACATTATTATTGCTGTTTATTTCTACTCTGCACGAGAGCAAACAAATACTCCTCAAAATACAGTGTGTGCTTAGATTGCCTGGATAGATCAGGGCCACAACCAGTGGGGTGTCCAGCACCAATAAATAGATGGGCTCAAAGGAAAAGGACACTGGGCTACTCAGAAATACCTGCCCAATAGATGGGTGCAAAGCTTGGGGACACATGCAGTGTGCTACTTAGTGTGCACTGAGTAAGTGGAAAACCAGAGCAATCCCCCAGTGTTTTTATGGGCTTAGCCATGGCCATTCACACAGTGGCCCATGGATGGTGTCAGCCAGGAAGGATTTTGATGTAAACCTTCACAGTAGTGAGAAAAAAATCCAGGAAATAGATCAGATGGTAACCTTTGTACCTCTCATCTTGTGTATTTTACAACATGGAAGTAAATGATGTTGAGATCACATATTCACGTGCTTCTTCCCAACTGTGCCAGGAGGGCAGTGGTCATTAATGCCAAATGCTGCTTTGCCTTGTGCCCTGGGGGTGTTGCTCTCCATTTACAGCTTCAGCAAGGTTTTATTTTACAGGGTACAAGATAGAGTATGTGGGCACCTCTGTAACTGCACAGTAACTATTGATTGCCTAATTATCTGGTAAATGCCATATAATCACCAAGCTGTTACGCAGCCATAGTCTGTGCTCTAATTGAGAGCGTGTGGGATCATCCACGTGCTGCCCCTGTCAGCTGTGGCCCTCCAAGGAGCTCCTTCACCACCGCCACGTGATGGGGCTGGGCAGGGGAATCACCCCTGGGAGCCACCCCAGGGCAGGTGTAGCACCTCTGCAGGTTCCTGGCTGCCCACAGGCTGTCCATGTCCTCTGCCAGCCCAAATGAGGCAGCCGTTGGAAGAGAACGTGGTTTTTGCAATTGCTTTTTGTTGTACTATGTCTGTCTGTCCATCTGTCTGGCGTACAATACACATGGGAAAAGATTGAAGAAATGCATCTCAGGGTCTTTAGTCAGGACTTACTTATTGCCCAGCTGGTATTTGCCAGAAGTCAGGGCCAATCCACCTGGAGGCAAATGCCCAGGTTTGACCTAGTAGGTGGAGGTGTTGAGGTGTGTGGGTATTAGAAAGTGAATAAAATATTTGGAATCCAAGTGACCTGTTGCTGGAGAGCTGGGAGCAGCAGGACTGCTGGGACACTTTGGTTCCTGAGACGAACCTGTGGGAATGTCCCAGGCACAAGCCTGTGTTTGACAGTGTTGTCTTGGACTTTGCAGATGCCAGAGGAGGAGGGATAATGCATGTCCTGTGCTCGTGGATGCTGTTTGTGCACTCCATGCACAGTGGCATCCTTCCTCCTGGCATCCCCAAGCATTCCACCAGTGCAGGCTGGTGGGGTAGCAGGTAAATATCCTAAAGAAAGACTTTCAGAAGACTCATTTTTCCTTTAACTTATTTTTGAGGGTAGATATGAGAAAATAGAGTGGAGTCTGTGCTGTGTTTAACTTGCCTGACATCTGCTCAGTCTGGCTGCTGCTGATCAAGTGCTGGGCCCTTGCGTCAGCCCTGGTGAGAACAGAAACTCTACAGGTTCCTGGGTCATTATTAGGAATTCAGATAATTAGCCTGAGTGAAGCATGACAGTAATTGTTTTTAATCATCAGTTGGTTTATTGTCTTCCTTTCTGAAAGGCTGATGGTCAATAGCTCGATAATTAATCACTGTTGCTTTATCCGTGTGGAAGAAGCTACCATGCTGCACACAATTAATATTTCCTGGGGATTGTTGCTGTGAAGAACTAACTGTAGTTTACATACACAGCTTTTATAGCTGCAGACTGACTGCTGTGCCTTGCTTGAGAGGCCAGACTGAACGTGTGCACACCAGTGCCTGCAGAACAGGTCGTGCTGCCAGCCACCCTTGCCCCAGCACCTGGCCTGCGGTGCTGGGTGCTGGTCCTGAGCACACCAAGGGCACCTGGTGCCCCCATTCACAGGCTGCTGAAGGAATTCAGAGCCCCATCTTCTTGCAGTCTAAACAAGCAGCTCTAAGCCTAGACAGCTGTTGCATTTGAAGGTGCACTGTGAGCATTTCTCTTTTCCCACCTTCATGTTTATAAAATGAACTGTGATGTTGCAAGGTTGGGTGTGACGAGCATTGGTAGTTCTGGTGCTGTATCCTCGGCTTTGGGTCTTTTTTTATGTTTTCAAGCTTTTCAGAGGTTGCTTTTGGTGCAGGGCAGGCTGAGTGTAACCACATGTGTGTGAATGTGTGTAGCCATCCCTCGTCATGCTCTGATGGTCACTGCACCTGAGGGGTTGGTCCCTCTGGTTTGGGAAGCTTCCTGGCTTTCCCCATGGTTTGGTGCTGCTCTGAGAGGCTGCTCCAGGGGACTGAGGCAGGGAAGCACTTTGTGTCTGCCCATGCTGCCCTGTCCCAGGCTCTTCCTTCCACTGGGATGGTTTTGGTGTTGGCTGGAACGCTCACATCCACATCCAGACCCTTGTGGGCAGGCCCTGCCTGCTCATTGCCTTCAAGGTCAGGGATGGTCTGAGTGTGGAATGGATTTACAAGACTTACAAGCTGCTTTATAATCCTTCTGTGTTACAAGCACAGCATTAAAATATTAAGCCATTGTTTCTGCTGGGATGGCTCTGTGTGCCAGCAGAGAGGATGGTGCAGCTGCTGTGTGGGGATGCTCACCAGGGCTGGGGTCTCCACTGCTTCCACAGGCACCACCTCACAGGTGGTGCTGGGCTTTTATCAGCTCTTTCTGGGTTGCAGGAAGG
The DNA here is from genome assembly GCA_013399945.1 of Ploceus nigricollis. Classification (NCBI taxonomy): domain Eukaryota; kingdom Metazoa; phylum Chordata; class Aves; order Passeriformes; family Ploceidae; genus Ploceus; species Ploceus nigricollis. The sequence goes on from VXBC01007976.1 coordinate 699,845, forward strand.
GGCTGGGCTAGAGTACTGGTGTGTGATAACTCCTGTAGCCTTATCAGAAGGAAAACGGGCAAGCTCAATTTATCAGCTTCCCCACGATGTTATAGTAGCTCTGGAGGAGAAGGTCCTTTCCATGCTGACTCAAATGGAGTGTGTGTGTTTCTGAAATGCAAATTTGTTTTTGCCATGCAGGCAAGGAAGTCTGAACTGAAAAATGCTTAAAATGATGCTTCATTCTTATAAAAAAAAAAAAAGGCAAAAGCTTTGTTACCAGAGCAACTGGTACATCTTGTGCTGCTTCATTTCTCTGAAACACAGAGCGAGCCCTCAGCCCTCCCTCCCCCCAACAAGAAACCAGCCCCCACACACCTACACACCAATATGTCACATTAGCTTTGCTGCTTTCTGAATAATGTAAAGGAAAGGTGCTTTTTCAGACCTAGAGAATGCAGGTTATTAAAGGTGATTAAAAATGTTTCTGTATTGCCTCCCTTTAAATCTCTGTTCCCTTTCCCTCCCTGCTGACTTTGTGAAGGGAAAGGGCAGGGTGAAGGTCAGGAGCAGACTGGTGTGTCTGTGGAGTGACATTTGTCCAGTCTGCCTTGCATTGCTGGATGCTCTGATTCTGTAAATACTGCACAGCTTTGCAGGACAAAAAAATATCTGCAATGTCTTAGGGTTAAAAAAGCTGCTTTTGAAGATGCCAAGTCAATTCAGTGGTGATGCAAAGCATGGGGAATGTGGTGATGGGTCTGCAGTGCCATTTGTGTGGGTGCCAGGCATGGACAGGGACAGAGGAAGAGCCCCCTCCTTGGCTTGTGGGCATTAGAAGGTGCTCTGTGCAAGCAGCTGCTTTTCAGATCATAGGAGCAAGCACCATGTCCAGTGCCACATTCTCCTGTCCCAGAGGAATGGCTGGGCTGGGAACTCAGACTTGCCTTTTGTCAGATCTTTTGTGAGGGCACTGGAAGTCAGAGGTGGGGGTGCAGTGTGGGGGAGTTGTTTACAAAAGAGCCAGCTTTCAGAACTGGGGTTATTGCGTGTGAAAGCACCACTGTGTTTTGGGAGGGGTGGCTTCTCGTCTGCTGAAGCTGCCATTGCTCTGCTCCCTGTAGTATCTTACCAGCAGTATTGTACAAGGGTGTGGCTGTGGCTGGTGGGTGAGGTGTGGATGCTGTAAGGCTCGGGTGGGTTACAAGAAGCATTTGCTCTTGGGTTATATCCCTCTAATGGGAACCCTGGGCTGCAGGGCACCGGTGAGGAGCTTCTTGCTCTCAGCAGAAGCTGGTACCTGCTGTTTTTTGCAGTTGTAAACTTGGATATTGTATTTGAGAAGTAACAGGCTCTTCTGGTGAATTGGAGCCTGGTGCAGTGCACAGGGAGCTGGGGGCCAGGACCCCACTGCTGTGGACTTCTCCAGTGACCTTTGCTAAGTGCCTCCTCTCTTCTCCTTTCCCATCTTTCTTCTATCCCTGTCCTTACCCTTTCCCGATATAATCAGAAACAGACCAACACTGGGGTGGTTTGGGGGGCAGAGCTTGGAGCTGCTGGGTGGTACCAGCATTGGAAATCGATCTCTGAGGCAGTGGGGAGGCTGGGTGCCCCTGCACCAGCATTTTGGAAACAAAATGCTGGGAGCAAGACTGATTCCCAGAGGAGCAAGTACAGCAGCTGCTACTAGGTCAGCTGAGGAAAACAACCGAGAGAAGCACTGAAAAATAGGTTTTGGAGCTGGGAGGTGTTTTGTTCCTCCCAGCTCTGAAGGTGCCACTCTCAGCTAGGAAGGCACTTTTTAGAAAGCTTAGAGAAGAGGATGGGAGGAGCAGCAAGCTGTAAACGCTGGTCCAGGCTGTGGATTTGAAGCATTTGCGAATGCTGTGGTGTTTTCAGAGACGTTTCTTGCTTGTCACTTTTTTATATCACTCCAGATTTTGATGCAGCTTGACTTGTGGCTGACCCTGAGGACTTGGAGGCAAGCGATGCCCACGGGGAGCCAGCTGGAGCTGTGCAGCTTCTCCTAGTTGTGCTTTGAAGGCTCACTGCAGAGAGAATGGTGTCTCTTCAAATCTCCCGTTTATTCTTGGGTTTACCTGGGAAGCCCTTTACACTAATTACCTAAAGATGGAAAGTGCCAAGCAAACACAGCCTGCTTCCAAATGTTGTGGGATTTTTTTCCTCTTCTTGCATAAGAATGTCAGATTGGTGTAATTTTTTGTTTTGTTTTGTTTAAGTCTTCATATTTTTTGTGTGTCTTTAGGTGTTTTAAATTCTTGTGTTGAAATGTGCACAAGGAAGTGTGTGGCTCGAAGCCCAGCTCATCCTCACATGCCCTTGTCTCCAGCCCATCTCAGCCTGTGTGTAGGTGGCTGGGAAGGAGGTCAGTTTGGGCTGCAGTTAGCTGGAGAGGGATGTGGGGGAACCTGAGCCTTTGTTAGCATGAGTTGTGGTGATCCATCCCAGAGGGTCCTGTCAGGTGCCACAGCCATCTCTCCCTGTGCCCAGTGCTTGCTTTTGGGTGTGGAGCATCCCAGCCCAAGTGCTTACACAGTCACCTGCCTTGGGCTGGGCTACAGACCTGTGCACTGATGTCCCAGTGATTGCTGGTATTCTCAGACTTCCCTCCCCAAGCTTTTTTTGCTCTCCACTGAAGCAGGGCAGTGCTCTTAAAGAAGTGTTGGTAAATGCTCCTTTTTCATGTGTCCCCTTGTTTTTCCTGGCAGAGAGGTTGTGATGGGATGCATCCAGGAGACTTAAAATTGGCCCACAGGCTTGCAAGAGGATGAGAAATTTAAAGTGCTGGAGTGGGGCTGGTGGGCTTTCTCTTGATGTGAATGTCTGATTTAGTGTGGGGCTGTAGGATCCTCCTGGGTTGTTGGGCTGCTTCATTTGTGTGTTTGGGGTTTCACCAAGAGTCACAGCAGCGTCAGAGGAGGAGCACCCCAGAGTGGAAGGGATGCTGCTCTGCTCCAGTTTCTAATATTTACAGGCATGTTTGTGACTCGTGGCAGTGAGAGTACAAAAAGAATAGCCTTCTGCATGCCTCTTCTTTTTTAACCCACTGTAAAGGTGAACCTGATAATGAATGATACCTGGAATGTCCTGGGCATGAAGGGACAAAAAGGTAATCCAGCCCATTATGTTCAAAAATGGGAGCTGTAGAAAGGAGAGAGTTTTGTAAAGGACAAAATTGGGTATCAGATGCCTGTAGTTAATTTTACAAAGCTGCCCACAGGCCTGGTCTGGAAGCTGTGCTGGCTCTGTTAATTCTCCATGGACACTAAGATGGAGAGGCAGGAGCACCTTGGCTAGGCAAGTGATGTGCTGCTGTCACTGGAGGAGATGCTCCACCTGGGCTGCAGGGAACAGGTGATGATCCCATCTCATCTTATTTCAGTGGATGTGGCCTTAGCTTGATGTAATTTTTTCCCCAGTTAGTGCTGAGTGGGGATATTGTTTCAATAAGTCTGGTTTATAATAAACAAATGAACAAGTGGTGTTATTTCCTTACAGTTCTTCTGCTCCCTCGAGAAATGGCTATTAACAGGGTCAGTGTGAAGAAATGTATTTTATGTTTGCCTACATGGCATCTAGAGCAAAGGAGGTCAGGATTACACAGTAAAACAGCTACATTAAAAAATACTAACTCGTGGATGCCTAATTATTAGTTAAAAGGTGTGATTTGTTCCTCACAGATTGGTATTGTGTTTTCCTTTCCATAACTGTTGATGTGTGAATTTCAGGGTGGCTCCTCCATCTGGGCAAGCAATCTTGAGGTCTGCAGGGATTCCTGGTGGGGTCCTCAAGTTTGGGATGGTATTGGAATCTCTGATACTGATCTGTCAGTTGAGCTCCTCCTCCAGAACCCCTGTTGTAATGGTAAATAGTAGGATGGTTGGAAGGGAAAGCTAGGAATTCGTTCCAAGGCTTCTGCTCCCTGTCCTTGACTTTCCTGGTGACGGTGTAATGACCAGGGCATTGGGCTGGTGGGGCTTTGTGCCTGCATTCAGGTCAGTGTCTTGTGTGGCAGTGTTGATTTGCATTTAAAAAGCCCCCAATTTATGGTGGCTGTTGCTGAGGGAAGGTTGAGCATGCCAGCCTCAATGGCAAAGGAAACAGAGGTAAGCAGATGTGCTGGGAGAGAGCACCATCTCTTCTGCTCTGGTCTTTGGGGCCAGCAGAATGAGATGTGGACAGGGAGCCATTTCATCCTTCCAGCTTAACTCTTTTCTTCTAGCTTTGCATCCCCTTTTGAAAAGATGGGAGGTTTCCAGCATATCTTGCAGTTTGTGTTTATGCCAATACTTTCCTTGGTGTTGTAATTTCTTCCTGAGCAAAACCATTATTTGAGAAAAAGATGCCTCATTCAGTACCTAAATTGGGCATTCTGAAGTCTCCAGCCAACCTCCCCTGTCCCCACCTGGGACATAAAAAGAGTTTGAAGCTCTCATGGACAACATGAAAGGTTAGAAATGCATCTTTGTTTTCCAGAGGTAGAAATTCAATATAAGCAGTGATCAGGGCTTAGGAAAAATTGCAAATTCCACTGGACTTGCCATTAGTCTCTTGTTTTTTTAGAGCAGTTATGGCTGTAGTTGGAGTGGGCAGCACCAGTGGAAATGCCTTTGCATTCCTGGACTTCAGAGATTTTCCCTCTCACACTTTAATTCAGCAGGTCCAGGATCAAGGCCAAACTTTTTCTTTTGTACATAACTAATAGAAAGCCAGTTCAGCAGAATTTCTGTAAATAGCCTGTTCCAGATGAGTTGTGAATTGTGTATGTGAATGCCAATAGGAGTAACACAAGGGGTAGTTTGCCAAAGAAGATGGAAATCTTGTTTTACAGAAACAGGCTTCTGAAACGCAATGTCAGATTACATTTTTGGACTCTGCAGAAACATTGTTTGCTGTAGTCATGAAACTTTCCAAAATGCAGGAAAGTCTTGATCCATGGCACTGAAGGACAGCATCCAGAGGGTGAGTGCTGATCACACAGAAAAGACTCAGCATCAGCTGAAAATCCTGCAGCAGCCCAGCAGTGAGCTGGGCCCTTGAACACCTGCTGAAAGAACTCCTCCAGTATTTTTATTTTCTTTTTTTTAACTGACAAAAGCCAGCATCTGTTGGGATAGTCATGGTGTGGTTTGGAGGTACTCTGCCTTTAGCATCCACACTGATTTGGGGGCTGGAGGGAGGGGTGGTGGGCATCACAGGGAGGTCACTCAGCTGGGCAGTGGTCCAGGGCATGGCTGTCCCTCAGCAGTGATGCTATCCATGGAGTTCAGCCCCGCAGGAACAGGGATTCAAGGTCTGTCACTGTTCAACCATTAAAAGCCACCATGGATGGAGCTGGTACATTGTTCCTTCATGCTGGCTGCCTTGTAGCTCCTTGCACTGCAAATGGATTTGCTGAGCTGGCTTGATGGCTTGTGCAGTCCCAGGAGAGCCAGGTTACAGTTTTTGCTTGAGGAAGGGCAGGGAGAGGCTGGTTCTCAATCCATTCGTGTGCCTTTGGCCTGGCCTGACTTGGGCTCTGTGAATCATTGGCATTTTGCTTTGTGCAGAGAAAGCACACCTTTGCTCACCCAAGTTAAGCACTACAGCACCACCTCCATCTTCTAGCCTTTTTGTCCCTTGTGGCAATCTTGGGGATTTGGTTTGGGTCTTTTTTACTTGCGTCTGCCCATAGTAGCTAAAACTTGGTATGGCCAAGGACATTTGGTGCTTTTCCCATGCTGTTCCACAGCAGATACAGGGTTGCAGAGTGGTGCCAGCAGCTGCAGAGGGCACCTAGCAGGGGATTAGCCAAAGGGCTCACAGAGAGCACGATTTTGGGCTATGACATGTGTCTAAGGTGACTCTTCTTCCTCCAAATCTGTCATCTTTCTTCTAGAAAGAGCCCTGAATGTGTGATACAGTGCCTGGGGTTATGTTTAGCGAGGACTCTGTATACAATCACCAGTTGGATTTAAACCCAGTGGGGGCAGTGAGTGAGCCCCACCCTCAGCTGGCTGAGCCCCTGGCAGTGAAATGTGCCTGCCAGTGAGGGTGCAAGAAACCCCAGCCAGATGTGAGGGCATCCCACATCCCTCGGGAGGGGATGCAGCTCCTGGCATAGCCACAGCAGCGTGTGCCTTTGCCTCTGCTAATCACTGCCTTCAGCACTATTCCAGTACCAATGGAATATACCAATGTTCCTTGGGCTTGGGGAGCCCACAGCTGAGTTGGCATGGGGAGAAATCCAGTGACAGGCAAGAGCAAATGCTCTTGAAAGCTCCAGCAGACGCTCCCAGTGTTGGGTTTTCTTCTCCCCTCACTGGTGACTGTCTACAACCTGTTTGGGAAGGCACTTGAGAAGAAATAAGGCAATTACATAATTTAATAACAGGTGTGAGAGTGCCATTCTGAGCACACCAGCAGTGTGGAGGAGCTGGGGCTGTAGAACGTGACTTGTCTTGCATGGGAGAGATTAATCACGTCGGCTCCTGGGAGACAGGTCTGCTAGAGAGGTGCTTATGTTGGATGCACTGTTCATATCACTCAAATTAGGCTGTGTACAAGAACTAATAAAAACAGGAGAAGAGAATTCCAGCAGAAGGGATCAATAACTTGAAAGTGTTTAAATTCAAAACTAGAAAAATGAGAGAGGTTATGGACAAGGAGAGTATGTTAATAAAGGAAAATGAGTATTTGTTACTGCTGGTGTGAAATGAGATAATTTAAGAGATGTTCTAAGTGCCTTTTGTCACAGTTAATGCCTTTTGTTAGGTTTCCAAGCAAAATGGAGCCTGTGACTTTCAATTTCAGGGTTCTCAGATGATCAAAATACCGTGGGGCAGCTTGATCATCTCATGCTTTACTGGAATGAGGTCATCAATAACTTTTGCCTGGGTGTGATTTACACAGTTGTCAGTGTCTGAATTGCCATAATATGTCTCTGCCCGGGAAAAATGCTGCATTTGAAGGGGGGGAAAAACAACAAAGCAGAAGCTCTCTGGGTAGTTGGTTCACTGCTAATAATGGATACAGAAAAGTGATTACTTGTGATCCATTCAAATAGAAAGGCTCAGCCTCTAAAGCTGGAGGCATGGAAGCTGTTACAAGGTCAAGCAGTGTCCTTTAAGGGGAAATAGGTGGCAAATACTGTCAGTGGCAGATAACACATCTGCAGCATCATGAGAAGTGCATCTGAAATTAAGATTAAAGGTGCTTTGCACTTGTATGGAGAGGGAGAAAAGAGAAGATAGAGATGAAATCAGAAAAAAGAGGATTAGCTTTTGGTGGTTGACAGGCAATAGCTCTGGCCAGGGAGAGATTTAAGCAGCAAAGTGCTCAGTAACCCAGGGAATTATGAAATGTTTCTGCAGCTGCTTCCAACTAATGGTCTTCAAGAGCCCAAAATTCTTTTTGTTTGAACCTTTCTCTCACCCCAAGCCTGTGTGTGTATGTGCACATGCAAAATCTCATCTGCAGCTCCATATGTCAATCTGGGAATGCAAAGACCAGAGGCTCTGGTCATCCTCACTTGCAGGAGTCTGCTTTAATTTTAGATGCCTCAGTTTACACTGAGGCAAAAGGGGACCTGACCTGCAGCTATGCTGGCAGACTTCATTCTTTTGTTGACTTACACTGTGGGTCAGGGGACCAAGAGCTTCTAAAAATGAAGTAATTGTGTCTTGGCAGATGTTTTCAAGTCTGCTTTCATAAATGGGGCTGGGAAGCTTTGCTGAAGGTCCTGCAGGAGAAAGTGGATCTCTTGACTGATGGGTATGAGGTAAAGTTAGCTTATTTTAAGTGTTGAAGAGGATGGCACTAAGTTTTGTCACTCTCATGATGCTGAGAAACCCTGGTTTGTGAAGATAGGTTTTGGCTGTGACCTCTTTGAGGAGTAGAAGGACTTTGACCCTTAATAACTATGGTATGGCAGTGGCTTCACAGGTGGGAAATTTGGATTTGTGTTTCCAACTTAAAGTGATCCCAAAGGAAAACACCTTCCCTGAAGCAGAAGGAGAAAGATCCAAGGCATCAAATATGCTTCTCCTGCACCTTGGGAAAACACCACAGCCAACCAAAACCTGTGAGGTTTTCATTCAAATTGGACCCCTCCTTGCAGATCTTGTTTTTGCAAAAACTTAAAAATGTTTGGGGTTTATTCCATTGTGGAGGAAAGAGTGTGTTTGCAAATCTCAAGCATTTGAGGAAACGTTGGTTTCCTGGTGGTGATCAGTGGTGCCCAGGGCTGCTGGTGTGCACTTCTGCTTGCTTCCTCTGTGGCAAGATGCTCACTGACATCCAGATTATCAGGTCCATAAATACCCAGGCATCTGGGAGGCCTTCCTGGTGTCTGGTCTGTTGCTGACCTTTCATTCTGCTGGCAGAAAACGAAGATTAGCCTTGAGATCAGCAGACTACAGTGAAGATTGCACATCCATGCTGTCGGATAAAAATAGAAACAGAAACTGGAAAGGGGAAATATCATATCTGTTAAAGATCATCTGTGTGCTATTAATGTACCAGTGACCAGGCCTCTCCCTGAGCTTGTGAAAGCTTTACCTGCATAAAAAAGTTGTGTCTGAGCTACAACAACCTCCCAGGTTTGTGTCCTTCTTGTACATATGTGGACCTTGCCTTCTCCATTTTCTCATGTGTCCGAGCCAGTCTTATCAAAGGAGCATAGTGTTTAATCCAAGGCAGGCCTCAGAAGAATAACCTACTTTGGTTTTCGTAGTCTGGTACAAAATTCTTTCTGCATTTCTTGGCACTTAGTTATTAATGAGGCATTTGTTCTGTTTGCTTAAAAACCTCCCAGCAGCCAGCACGTGTGTGCTATGCAAATTATTTGTGGTTTGGTTAAATACTGTTTTACTAGGAAGGGGAATAACTGAAATTAGTAGAGGAAAAATAAGTAACATTAACCCTCTGTAGGCTGTTCCCTTGTTAATTATTTTGGTGATTTGGCTCTTGAACTGAGTGTGCCACTGTAGTAAATGGCAATTTGGGATGTGGGCTTGAATAGTCACATACCCCTGAGTGCTTATTTTGTGTGGCAGTGGTCCAAAAAACTGCCAGCGTCCTAATTAACACACTTTTTCAATGGACAATATTAATATTCATACTATTATAATGTAAAATGAGTAATTTGAATAGACAGAATACCTTGCACTCTCTTGATCTCTTGTGGATTAACCTACAAAAGGCCACTGGCACTTTCAGGCCTTAATGGGTACAAAGGCTTCTAATAAAACTGTTTGGAGCAGAGGTACCTAGAAATGTGTAGCAGATATAGTGCATGTGGTAGGGATGGTGATAATTTGTTAGAGTGGTGAAGGAAAATGTGAAGAGAAATGGTTGTAATAGATGAGCACCTCCAAATGATGGAGGAGTAAGGCAGCTTTCAGGGGTGACTGGCCCCACAACATCCATCTAAATGATGTCAGCCTGGCAGCAGTGATGCAGGAGTCCCTCAGCTGAGCTGGTGCTTAGAGGAAAATAGTACTGAGGGGGAGAAAGCAGATATATGTCTGACTGGAAAACAAAAGACTCGCAAGGCTGGTTTGTTTTATTGATGCCCACCATTAGTGGCTACCACAAGATCTACTGCTGAATTTAGAAAAAGGAATGGAAGTGCAGAGAATGCTGTGAAAGAAAAGGGATTCACCCGGGGAAAAAGCAGAGGTGCAACTGAAGCAGGAAACACTGGATTTAGCAAAGAGGTTGAGGTGTGAGGATTCTGGGGTGTGTTTGGGTAAGCCCAAGTCAGTCACTGGAAGATCCAGGTTACTCCATTCACCTGAGATATGTGCCCTGTGTCTGCACAAACCATCCTACAGCAGACAACCCCTGCCTCTCCCAAGGTCTGACTGACCTTGAGTCCTCAAAGAAAAACTGGCTTTGGGGTCAGTATTGAGGGAGAGCTGCTGCTGAAAAAACCAGACAGGTCTCAGCACATCTTCAGCGCTCAGTGCAGAGCAGGCTGTTAGCTGGGGGAATGAGCTTTGCAGCTGCTCCATCCTCTAAAGAACCCTTGCTGGTGCAAAGAGTGCAAAGGAAGGAGGTCCTTTGGTAACTGCAGATTTGGCTGTGGTCCCTACAGGCTCTGGGTTCCTGCAGAGAAGCTGGAATGTCTTCAGCAGCAGAGGAGAAAACCTGTGTGAGTGCAAAATTGATGACCACAAATTTGAGTGGCTCAGTGTAGGAATAAGATCACTTTTAGAAGCATCAGGGGAGACTTTGAAGAATGGATAAAGGGGAGCTGAGTGAGCAGGCAGCTGTGGACACAGATTACCTGCACCCAGGATAGTTTTTGGTGGCGTCACACGCAATCTGTGCATTCCCAGGGCCTGGCACCGGTTGCGGTCTCTTATGGAGGATGCAGACACACCTTAGATCTCAACAAGCCAAAGGCATCTGTGAGGAGCAGTGTTTTTCTGCAGAGGAAGGTCACTCTGTAGTGCTACAGGGTTCCCTTTTGAAACTGATTTAGTTCACTTTGTGTATGGGTAGCTTTGGCTTCTGAATGAAAACTTAATCATGGAAACTGTAGCTGCTCAGAGCAGCAAACCCCTTTCTGCAGAGCCTGGCCTGACTCTGCTCTGCTGGTGGCATCTTTGTGTCTGTCTGTGGCCTGTACAAGCTGCTGGAATGGGGCAAGCCACTTTTCCTGAAGGCAACTCATCAGCCCCTCTGCCAGCAGCCAAGATGGGGAGACAAGATTGAATTACCCAGCTGACCTTAGGGTAGGACCTAAAGCGTTCGTGTGTGCCTGCCCAGGCTGCATCCCTTGTCTGGTCAGAGATGGGTGGCATCTCCTCAAACAGCTTCAAATACCTCTTTCTATGGTGTGTTCAAGATGAACTCTTCATCTTTGGTACCACCTGTGGGCTCTTCCCATAACCTGGGATTTGGTGCATCCCATGCAAACCCTGAACATGGATGAGTTACACTCCATTGCACTTTCAAACCCCAGCACGTTTGTGCCAACACCAGTGGCCACATTAGCTGTCACTTGGTGCGTCGTGTTCCAACTGGAGCACATCCCCATCTTCATTAAATAATCATCCTGAGAAATGGACTCATGGGCCAAAGATCTGCACTGAGCTCTGGTACCTGGAGAACCAGGTCTGTTCCCATCAACTTCTGGGTGGGCACATTCCCACAGATATCAGCAAGACTGCCACTTAGTCTTCCTTGTTCTGTTAACTCAGTTTAATATTAATTATTATAGATCTTACTTCATTTTTTAAGGTGAAAGGTGACACGAAGTATGTTTTCAGGCTATGCCAGAGATTGCTTGAGTCTCTAAACAAAGGAACCACTGGAAAGGTTGGAGACATCCCATTAGCCAGGAGCTAATGGAAAAATTAGAGGCTTTTAGAGCCCAGTTTAGTGTTGTGAATTAAACACTGAAAACCTGTTTTGTTATTGCAGCGTTACATCAAATAGCAAACCTCCTACAAGGAGTTTCTGATTGAATGAGTGGAAAATAAAAGTCCACATCCCAAATGCTTCTCCATGGTGGCTCTGGGGGCTGGGGCTGGGGCTGGGGTGGCAGGTTCCTCATCAGCCCCAGCTTTCGCCCTCCTCAGCTCCCTCCTTTGAGCAGAAGATATTTCGGCGAGCGGTGAAACAGCCAGTGAGGCAAAAAAAAACCCCAAAGAAAGGAGAGAGGAATAATAATAATATATCTAATACTCAAGCCAGTTGGGAGGGGAGGGAAGCTGGGCAGAGTGGTGCAGAGCTGTGACTCACAGGCAGCTCTGCTCCCGAGCCAGGCGAGCGCAATCCTGCAGCATCTCTGCTGACAGCCTTGGCAGCTCCCCGGCCACAGGGCTGCCCTGCTTCCCACATCCCCTCATCCTCCTCCACGCTCCTTTCCAGCCCCATGTCTCCCACAGTGGGCACTGAGGATGCTGCCCAGGCCAGCCCATGGCTCTGCCCTTTGCTCCAGCGAGATCCAGGAATGGGAATTGTGTGTCTGGAGCGAGGTGCCCGGTGCTGGGTGGCACTGCTGGGCACCTTCCCGCTGGGCACATGCTCTGCTGAGCTGAGCTCCCTCGCTGCTGCTTCCATCTGCCCGTGTCTTTGCTGCCAGAGTTCATAGAAGTACCGAAATCTATTTTCCTGCCCACACTTGCTTGTCCTTAGGTGTCCTCTTTTTGTAGAGCAGTTTCATTTAATTGATTATTTTTTGGGACTTTTGGGAAGAAGCCTCAGAGAAGGCCTTAAAATAGAGAAATCATGTAAGTTTAAATATTTTTGAGGAAGGCTGGGAAAATATTCTGCAGCCTGCTCTGTGACCTTTCCATGTCTCCTAGGAGGCTGAGATCAACTTATTTTTGAATAATCCCCCATTTGCAATGAAAATATGGAAAAACTCATTTGTATAGCTGCATGTTTTGCTTCAAGGTGAACAGAAGTCTCAAATGTACTGGCCGGTGGCAAGCCAGGGCTGATGCCAGGAGGGTGTGTCCATCAGAACAGCAAGGCATAGGGCATGATTTTTATTTTTATTTAATCTCATGAGAAGGCTACAGTTAGCCAGGCCAGGCTTAAGGTCAGGCTCAGCTCCGCCTAAAAGCTCTCATGGTATTTTATTCAGTTGAGCTTTAGAGGGTTTATTGCTTCATTTTTTAGCCTCAAGCCAGAAATTGTTTTCCCCTTTTTGCAGGAAGGACGTTTTCTCACAGATCCTTTGCTTTGCTGATGACGGAAGGAAATTCTTCCAAGCCAAAATATTCAAATGATGGTTTCCTTCTAGAAAAAAATAATATCCCTTTTTCTTTTTTTTTTTTTCCTCTTCACTGTAAAATGTGTGTATAACACAATACCTGTCTGGGGAATGTGCTGTATTTTTAAGCTTTGGTTCCCATTCTGGGGTTTTGCTTTGTTTTTAACATGTCTTTGCAGCATGAGCTGCTGCTGTTCCAGCTAGCTCTGCTCACTCCACATGGAGACATTTAATGAGAGGTCTTCCAAGGCTCCCCTTCCTTAGCCACGTGCCTTTTCCTGCCCTGGCCCGAGGTGAAGCGTGGCTGCTCCTGGAGGAGCCTGGAGTGCCCTTTGTGGGAGCAGCTCGTGACAGTGGCTGCTGAGGTGACAGTGCCCTCCATTCCAGCTGGAGCAAAGCTGTCAGCCAGCAGCCTGAGAGGAGCACAGAAATGAACTCTTTATTTTCTAATTACAGTTATTTTGGCAGATTGTTCTGAAGGGTCTGTAACTGATCTCTGCTGCGGTGACTTTGGCAAGGGGTGGCTCACTCCAGCCTCGCCTGCAGAGCTATGTTGTCCTGCTACAGCATTCTCAGCCTTTGTCAAAACACTATTCCTTGCTAATTTTCTGTAATGGTGGAGGTACTTCAAGCTGGGACTGAGCAGACAGTGAAAGCTGCAGTGGAGGGATCTGTATGTTCATCCATCCTTCCTTGCCCCCGGGGCTCCCTGGCTGCCCCAGGCAGTGCAGGTAATAGAGATGCTGTTCTGGAATAGCCACCCTGATGTCAGGGTTAGCCAGGGAGATGTCAAAACACATATTTTTTGAACAGAATGAGGTATCTGCTTACAAAGCAAATGACTTCTCTTGGTTAAGTTTCGTTCCTTGCAGCTTTGCAAATTCTGGGCTGTGTAGAGATGAGGCACCCAGCTTGCTTGGTGTTGCAGTGAGGAGAGATGATCACCTCTGTGGTTATTTAAGGGTAAATCAATCAATGCTCAATCTCATCCATATTTGCTCCTAATGTGTTTATTTACGTGGTCAGCGCAGGCATATGAACAGCCCTTTTAGAATCAGGGGGGAGAAGATGCTCCAGTCAAAATGGAAAATTACTTTCTGCAGCATTTTATCTTAAAAACTGTCTCAGTTATTGCTCCAGGACTAGTTGGGTGTGATGAAGCACTAGGAGCTAACAGATTATTTCAAATTCCTTTTGTTTTTTCCCTGAGGAGACAGAAGATGGGAAAAAAGCTGTCAGGACTCTTACACCACCGTGCAAGAGGGAAGCCCCAAGGGATTTGCTGCTGCCAGGGTGGAGGCACAGGGGTCCCATCCTGGCCTGTCAGGGGAAACAGTCACTGTTCCTTCATAGGGACAGAGGGATGCATGGTGGCAGGGCATGTCGAGGCAAGCAGCTGAGTCATGTCTGCAGCAAGGGGATGCTTGGGGAGCAGGGACCATCACCCTGGTGCCCCCAGAACATCCCTGCCTGCCCTGCGGGGCTTCAGATGGAACCCAGCACAGTGGAGCAGGCATCACCTCCAGCAATTAATTTTTTCTTCATTCTCATCATCTTTCAGTTCTGAAGCAGCATTTACATTCATATCCATTTCTTCCCTGGCTGCTGCTGCATTTGTGCTGGGGGAACCTTTTTGGAGAATGCCTTTGACAGAAATGTGTTTTCTTATCCCTTGAAGCTGAAAGCCATAAAGAAAGAATGAGTTTAATGAATAGACCTTGCCGAATCACCACCTTGAAGCTCTAGCTGCTCATGTGAATCAAAACTGGCTGGAAGTAGGTCATATAGTAAAAATGAATTAGGCTTACTTCACATTTTATTGACTCTGCCAGTTTTTCATTCACAGAGGCTTATAGTTTGGAATGTATCTTGTCTTTTTAATGCTAGGCTGGGGTAAAAGGGGAGAGTACTGTTCCTTATTCCCTCCCTTTTGCCTTGCGTGTTTCTGGTGGTTGATTATATGATGGCTGGACTTTCTCTTTCCTGTTTATTTATTCTTTTATTCTCCTGCACTCAAGAACTGCTTAAGTGATGACCAAACTCCCATAATACATTCACAAGTGGGAATTCAGCTTGGTCCCAAAAGTTTGTATAACACCTAAGTTAGTCTTGAAGCTTCTGAGAAGGGTTGAAGTGGTGAGGTGGTGCCAGTCTGCAGGCAGAGGGGTTACACTGGTATCTTCTCCTTGGGGCTGGGCTGGGCAGCAGGATGGCATCGTGTGGGTTAGCACAGGGAGGGGTCAGTCCTCTGCTTCCAGCCTCTACCCCTGTGATAAATCCTGGATTTTGAGGTGGTCAAACCTACCTCACCGTCTGGCAGATGATGGGCTCCATCCATTAATTCATGCAGTGTGGCTCAGCTGCATCTTGGGCACCTTATTCAGATCAAACTTTTAATTTTGGTGTAAATCCTTCAAGCATCAGTGGTTCCACTGCTCGTCCATCAATCCCTGCTTGTGATTAATTACTCTCACTCATAAATGATGCTCTTTATTTCCCATTAGTCTTTGTCTATTTTCAGTTTGGAGTCATTTGGTCTTGTGGTCTTTGTCTGTCATTTTCTGCCTCTGTCTGGAATTGTGATTTTTTCCTGAAATTTCTGCTTGGATTAAACAGATTGGTCTCAGCTTTAACAAGAAGCTGGGAGAAAGGATGGAGAGAAGGCAGGAACATTGCAGTGGTGGGATCCCTGACTCTGTGCATGCAGTCTTCATTTAAAAGACATTTTTTAAGGGAGACATAATACACAGCACTGAAGCACATTTTGTCTTGTGTTTAGGATTTCTGTTGTGGCTAATGGCAAAACAGGGAATGAGGGCAGCTTCTGTAATGATGGATGATTTTTTCCTGCCTTCCTCTCTCTGTTGCCTACTCTAGATGGCACATACTTTAAGGAGGTGAAAAATCCCTACTGATAAATTAGGATTTGTTTTGCAACCTTTTCTCTGCAATTACAGCTAACTGCTTTGATCTCAGCTGAAGACCTTTATCCAATGACAGAATATAAATCTTCTCTACCTGTGGTTTCATAACTTAAAGAAATACAGCCAGAAACTGTCTGGGTAGGAAGAGAAAGTCCCTGCTTGTAGCCCTGTACCAGCTGACTGGGAGAGGTACAGCAGATAGTACAAGTAGCCTCTGTCCTTATAATTACTGCTGGACAATCCACACATTACCTAAAATCCCAGCTTGAAAAAATTAAACTATTTAATCTTGTATAATACAATGTGAGACACAGATGAAGGCCTGTAAGTAAGCCACTATTCTGCTCCAGAAAAGACCTTCATTGACTATTATGTGAACAATAAATCTTCCATTTTCTGTTAAGAAACAGTAATTACAGAATCTTCAGCTGCGATGGATATCTCCTGCTGACAATAAAAGTCTGTCCTTCAGCACATCATCAGCATCTTGGTGATGGATGCTGTGGACTACACTGTAAAGATAATATAAAATACTGTCTGTAGTATGTGCTGGCAGCCCTTTTTTAAGTCTTGTGAGTACAGATTGGGAAGGTGCTCTGTGTATCCAGGAACACGTCTTGTTTGTCACACTTTCTGTTTTTAACAGTTCCAAGATATTTTTGCTGTTTGGCTCTTGGTTGCTAGCAAGGAGCTCCAAGGAGGTAAGCTCTGCTCTTTGGTAGGTAGGAAGCTGCCTCAGCAGACATGGCAGAGAGAGATGACCTCTTTCACTGCTTCACCAGCAGAATCGAAGTGGAAAGCTGAGTGGATCAATGGAGCCATAATCCAGTTTCCCAGCGTGGAACTGGGTCATGGGAAGCGAGGAAGGGTTGGGGGCTGAGCTGTGACCAGGAGCCTGCCTGTGGGTGCAGCTCCAGCGCTCAGGGACACCTCAAGGTCACATCCAGCTGCTGCTCCTGTTCAATCTGATGGGCTGCCCTACAACAGGTATTGGTGGGAAGCAGGTGAGGGGGTCAAACAGGAATTGTCTTCTATATCCATCATCGTTAGGCTGGTGTGGACACTGCTGGGAGGCAAACCTGGAGTCTCTGGCTCAGGATCTACAGCTGGAGGCAGCTCTGCTGCCCAGGCTGTCCCTGGAAGGAGGTTCTGCTGCACCTTGTCATGACTGGTTCCAGGAGATCTTGACTCCAGATATCATGGACCCAGCAGGACCATGGAGTTCCTTATAGAAGCTGTTGTGATGAGCTGTTCTTGGGCAGAAATGGAAGAATAATTGTGATGAAGTCAACATGAAAAAGGAAATGTTGCCAAAACCTTGCAAAGTGCACATTTTAAAAGTACACTCCTCAGCACTAGCTTGATGACCACCAGGCTTTGGTTCTGCTTCCAGGCCATCCATAGCCACTGAGGGCTCTCTGGCTTTAAGGGTGGATTCAATTTTTTTGGTGTTGAGGAAGACAAGAGCTAGATGGACTCTGAGCTATTTTTAATTTTCAGACTGTTTCTTGAGAAAATATTTCTTTAAAATAGTTGCACTTATTAAATGGCTGAACATCTAAATTTACTGACAATTTTGAGACTTTTTAGTTTATTTCTTTTTTCATGGCCTAATGTTTTATAATCTTGCAGGAGCTGGGTGGCAGCAGAGACTTGGCCTCTGTTTTGGAGAATGCTCAGGTAGATCTGATTTTCCAGGAGTCTCATTACAGAGCCTCTTTGATTCCCCTAGAATTCATAGTGAATCAGGGTCGGGGTGTCAGGTTGTTGCCTGCTTTGGCTGTAACGTTGCAGCACAGACTTTTTCCATGCAGGGTTCACATGCTTGAGACTTGAAATTACCTCCATAAACGTTGGGAGGTACGTGTGTGCCTCCATCAGTGCTGCTGGGGGCTTTGGCCAAGTCCTAGCTGGGGTTCTTTTAAAGAGACTACAATTAGGCAAGCAGGTGCTGTGTTTTGACCCTCAATTTTCTCTCTTCTCTTCCCTCTCCCAATCTGTTCTTAAGCCATGGTGCATCAGGCGTGTGAGGAACACAATAATGGTTTGAAGAGAGCATTAAATAGACAAATAGCCAACTTTTGTCTTTAGTAGCTTCATTTCTTTTCCCCCTTTCCCTCCTGTAATGTATTGTTTCTCTGTTATTTCTTTTTTCCTCCATTTCCTCATTTATTTATATCTTTCCCTGACTGAAATTGCCCTAGTTACAGCTGTCACATCCTCACTTTGCAGGGGTCTGATTTGGCAGCCCTGTTCCCTCGTAAAACTTACAGACAAATGACGGCGTTTAACTCGCAGCATCCTCTGGTTGCTCTGCACTGTCACAACAAGATTAGAGCAATTCACATAAAAGTAGAAAACCCAGCTGTCTTCCAGGAGGAAAGTCTGTTCCTTCATTCCTTCACAGGGTGTGAAGATGGAGCAGTTTTTTGTGGAGAGCTGCAGGCCCTGTAGTTGCATTTCTGTGTTTAAGCCATGTTAAGTGTGTGCTGCATCCTCCTCTCTTAGTGGTGGTTTCGTGGTGTTCTCTGTCCATCCTCTGCTTGTCTTCTGGAGTTGGAGTCAACTGGACACCATTTCATTGCTGATGGTTTAAATCCCAGGCCGAGCCGTATTGTTCCTCGGAAATGAGCAGAAATAACTTGCTGAGATGAGTGCCTAAATAATTCACTCTTGGAGGAGCATTCTTTGTGTGCTCTCTGAAGCAGTGATGAGGAAGGAAGTAGAATGCTTCTCCTGCACAGCAGCACATTGAAAAACATCTCCACTTCTTTTTCAGTGACACGAACAGATTTTGCCGGCCATCTTAGTGTCCTGCTACCTCCTGTCCAGAGACTGATGCGATCCATTTCAGATTATACAATATTTTTCTTCCTGTCAGGAGCAAAAATTGGCCTTGCCTTGTGGCGGGTGACAGAGGAGCTCCTGGCATTTCCTGAGATGACTCATCTCTTGCCATGTTGATACATTTGGAATGACTTTGAACTCTGTGGTGCTTTGGTAATTAATTTGGCATCTTCCTGAAAGGGCTTTCGACAGTGACTCCTTGTGACTTCTTTTGCTGCGTAAGTCATTGAGCTGCGGTCATGAGAAACTTTGGGGAAAGGGGAACCATTTTGGGTTTCCTTGCTGCAGGATTAGTCAGATAACGCTCAGTGTGCTACAGCCTGGAAAGGATCAGATGTGTGTGGTCAAAGCACAGGACTAGAAGAGCTGAATGTTTCTGCTGTGTGACGTGGTTTTGGTATGATCAGGGCTGTCGACCTTTCTGTGCCTCCCTTGACTCATCAGTACCACCAGCCCAACAGGGACATTCCTCACTTTGTTACAGTTCTTGGGTAACTGATGCCAAAACCACATTTTCTAGCCAGTCCTTCTGACTCCTAGGGCATGCTGAATGGGCTTGTCAGCCCTGTGAAGCTCTGGGGGGGTCCTTGGTGTAGTCTGTGGGTTAAGAGAGGGGTCATGGGGGACCCAGGTCCTCTGCTGCAGGAGGGCTCCACAGGCATGGATCTCTGCAGGCAGATCAGATGTGCCTGTGACTGAGGAGGAGCTTCACAGCCTCCATGGGGCTGTGACCACTCTGAGTGCTGGCACTGGCTCTGCAGTCTTGTAGCACTGGGGGAGAAGAGTCAGTCCTGAACCTGTTTTTGGCAGTGTACAGAAGAGTTGGGACTGACAAGGGTCCTGTAAGGGACCAGAGGCTGCTCTTGCTTCCATGAATTTATGGTATGTGCCCCACCATGGGAGCAGGTTTTAAAATCTGGGAAGCATGGTAGTTTGTTGTTTGGGAATACACTCTGTTACAGGAGCAGCCTTGTGCTCTTAAGTGAACCGTCCCATAAAGGAAAGGGTGGCTTGCTGTGATAAAACACTGTGATCTGGTACAGATATTGAACTTAAAGCAACAATTATTACTCTGTTAGGGACCACACTGCTCAGTAACACTGTGGCCCCACAGGGAGAGCACAGGAGAGGATGAGCAGGTGAGAGATGAATTTAGCTGGAGGTGGTCCAAGAAGCACCCTTTAAAATATACTGATATGGATAGAAAAACTTCCTGCTGGTTTTAAAGGAGGTGGAACAAGTGGAGTCAGAGATCTCCCCATACCCTCCAGTTTGTGGTGTATGTGTGTCCCCAGGCCAGATCCTGCTCCGTCCAAACCTCTCTGCATCACAGGCTTCTTACTATAAAAAAATGAGAGTCCTTTTTCAGAGTGGCTTTGAATGGTGCTGAGTTTTTTGACCAAATACCTGGGACCTAGCTGTGATCTTCACAGAATGACTTTTGTACAGACAGTTTGATTTGAGCCTTGGGTGTGCCAATGTGAAAAAGCTGGGATTTTACAAAGGCTGCTGTTCATGGAAATAATGTAAAATTTTTATTTGTTGTCAGTACATGAAAGCCCACACTGAAGATGAAAACTCATCTTATAAACTGCTCTTTAAATTATACCCATGTGGTGTTTGGAACATTCTGCTCAACCCTTTTAATTAAAGACTAAACTCTATGAGACAATTGCTTTGCATCCCTCCCCTCATCCCCCTTTGCTTTTTTGGCTGTTTCCTTAAAACATATTCCCTCTGTTGGGAGGAATGACTGAACTTTGTTGCTCCTTCTTCTCCCAAATGTCCAAAGGTATGTTACTTTCTGAGTTGCTGTAGGAGCAGCAGGACTTGTGGTCCCTTTTTCCCAGAGAGCAGCAAAGCCCAGTGGGTACCATACTCTGACCCCAGCCTGTGGGTGAGTTGCCATGGCCAGATAATGCATCACCCAAAAAGCCTTGGCTGTTACACACCCTGCTCTTCTGCTTTTACTGGCAAAGTGGGCCCTTTTGGTCCATGGAGAACTGATGGTCACCTCAGGGATGACCATCACAGCATTTTAGTGAGTGCCCTGTCGTGCCAGAAACCTTCTCTTTGGTAAGCATCACTTTTCGTGGTTTCCTTTGCCTTCTCATCTGTGACTGTGGGGTTGTTAGTGGTGTTGTACGTCCTGGTGCTTCTGCAAATTCTGTCAGTGCAGGGAAAGCAGTCAGAGGCTTTGATGTGTCAGGTCAGCTGAGCTCAGCGCAGCGTGAGGGTTCAGTTGTGCCACCTAAATAAACAGCGTTTATCCAGTCAGCTCTGCTCTTCCTGCCTGCTTTGAGAGCAGCCAGAGATGGGGTCTCTGAGAACAAAAAGGCAGCAGGGATGTGAAGATATGAGTGAGGGATTTCTCTGATAGACAAGTGACCATCACAGAAGGGCCTGGTGGTGGGCCTTGCATATTGCTGGTGCCTGTTGCCTGTGCAAGGAGCAAAGCTCTCTCTGTAATCTCTTCTTGTTCTTCTTAATCTCTTAATGTCTATTTTCTTCTTGATACCTTGTGAATAAACGGCATCAGTCCTGGGATTAAAGTTCAGATAAGAATCTCCTGTAAGATTGAGACCATCTTCTCTTGTGAAGGCTGTGCATCTACACTAAATGGCTTAGGAGTTGGGGGCACATGACTGTAATGAAAAAATTGCTCTCATGAACCACTATGTTCTCACACCCTGTTAGAGGAGAATCCCAGAGTGTGTTCAGTGGTGTATTTGCAAGAAATAGATGGGCAGAAGGGACTGTAAGTGGGACAGGTGCTCTTATATCACACAGGAGAGAGCAATCTCATTCTTGCTGTTCAGAGGAGCAGAATGCACCTATATCACAGCAGCAAATTGAAAAGTCGTGGGTAGAAGATTAGGTTTACTAGCTGTAGAATGCCTCCTGGAATTCAGATAGAGCTGTGCCATTAATAGAGCATTAAAATTTGATAGCTCTTGGCTTTGTTGGAAGTCTGAATTTATAGCTAGTTACTGGAGTGTGCTGTGGACCTGGAGGAGGTGGTGGAGGGTCACCATAGCGTTTGATGGAGTGTCCACCAGCATTTCTGTGCTGTGGCCCTGCTCCCTCCTGTGGGTCAGCTCCAGCACCTGGGTGGTCATGATCTGTGGTGGCCCTGCCTTGGACAGGGCTTAGACCAGATGGAGGTCACTTCCAACCCATACCCTTGCATGTTCAAAAAAAGTCAAGGTGCTGTTTTTGTCTGTGGAGTCAGCAGGTGTGAGGAACTGACTGAGCTGAGCAAGTCTTGGTTTAGCTATGCTGCTTTCTGACTGTCCCCACGTGTGAAGTGGGGTGACATCCCCACCAACAGGCCAGATTAATGTCTGATTTCTGCACCATCAGTAGCGGGACGTGGTGCATGTTCTGTTTGCCTGTGGACAATGGGTAATCACTGGGAAGCCAAGGGAGCATCACACTGAGCACCATGGCCTTTTTCTGGCAGCACTGGCTGGACACCATTCCTGGTTCAAAGCACTGGTGTTTCCCAGGCAGGGCTGGAGGTGGGAGCAGCAGGGCTGGCCGGGCACACCGCATGCCTGAGCACAGCACACATCATCCCCACTGCTCGCTTCGGAAGGCTTATTATTTTTAGACGAAGCAGGAG
Source organism: Ploceus nigricollis (assembly GCA_013399945.1). Lineage (NCBI taxonomy): Eukaryota > Metazoa > Chordata > Aves > Passeriformes > Ploceidae > Ploceus > Ploceus nigricollis. The sequence continues at coordinate 721,953 of VXBC01007976.1, forward strand.
ATGGGAATGTGCTGAGCTGGCTCATAAGACCTGCCAAAAAAAGAACATCTTTCAGGTCTTTAACTTCCATCCCTGTGTCGACAGAAGAGCAATCTACCTGGAATTGATAAGTGGTATTGCTTAGAGTCAGTAAGACTTTTGTAGCACCTCCATAAGGTATGAAATCTATTACACGGCTGTTGGAGGAAATCTGTCAGGATAAACATTAGGCTTTAAAAATAAAACAGGTGTTTTGCACCCAAAAAAATTAAAGTACTAGATTTTTAATACTAGTGCTAAGAAAGACTGAGGTACTTTGTGGGACAAATCATGGCAGCCCTGTCTGCACTGGGGCTGTTGGTGCTCCTGGCATGCCGTCAGGCACACAGCCCTCTGGATGAGGAAAGCAGTGGAAAATGCCAGAGTCCTGGTGCAAGGACAGGCAGAGCTGCTGGCTCTAACATCCGTGGGGTTAGGCTTTTTTTCATCTGCACTACCCCAGTTTCATGAGCTAATTAAACTCTTGAGTTGCTTCATGAGTTTGTAAGTGATCCTCTTCAGCTTTCCGAGGGCCTGTGGTGCTCTGAAGTGGTCCCTGGTCCTGCTGGCTCCTGGAGGACGTGCTGGCTGTGGGTGTTTGCCCCTGTCCCAGCATGTGCCACAGCCCAGCAGCAACTGCAGAGCAGTTTGTGTGACGGGAGGAATGCGAGGCCTCCCGCATGACGTGCACCTTCAAATATGCTCCTTTATTCTTGGCCCTTGCCACCAGCAGATAAACTCGTGACTTATAGGGTAAAGACAAACAGCAGAAGCACACCCTTGAGTTATCTTGGGTGACATTATTACTGTGATGAAGTACCTTGCAAGGACGTTATCACATTGTTTTGCTCCATTATAAGGTCAGCAATAGAGGGCTGAGTCAAGGAGGTATATGGCATTTTTGTTTTGCACAGTGAGCTTAAATAGGGATAACTCATTTTTTTCCCTGACTGATAAACTGCATTAAAAGTTTTCAAGACCTGTAATATTAGGAGTAAATTTAAACTGTATGGAGTAGAGGTAGCTTTTTTCTTTAAATCTTTTTGTGTACGTAGTCAGCAAAGCATTTAGAAGTAGTGTTGGCTGTAGCTTCACTGAACCAGGGAGAGAAGAACCCCAGGTCTGTAGTGAGAGGTAACGTCTTTTATTAGAACAGCAGTTTTTAGCCAGCCTGGAGGAGCTGCCTGAGCCTTGGGGCATTCTCAGCCCTTTCCTCAGCCTGGGAAAAGGCGATGAAAATATTTTCAGCAGACTGTTGACTGTGTTAGGCAGGATCTAAATCGGCTTCCTGGGGCAGTGATTCAGGTAGGGTGGGAAAGGCTGGTCCATCTTCATGCAGAATGGGTGGGATTTGTCTGCTGCCATAAGGAGATCCGAGATCCTTGGGTCAATGGCTGATGTGAAACCCACTGAGATCGACTGGAAGGCATTAGGGATCACTTGTGTTTGGGGACAGAGCCCAGCAGCCTTATTTATGTCCCCATCCGGCTGCTCCCACAGAAGACAACTTGCAGGTGTCCCTGGGAGCGGGAGAGCTGGCTCAGCGAGCTCAGCTTTCTCCTTGGCTATCAGTGCTCTGCTTCCATAAGTGAATGTTTTCTGCCAGAAAAATGTTCCCAGCTATATTTTTTTTTTTCCCACTGGCTTTATTGAAACACTGTGCCTTTCTTCTCCTGGCGTCCCAGCTGGTGCCTGCCCTTCCTTTGGTGCATACCAAGTCCTCCCTTCGTCACGGAGAGGGGATGCCCAGATGCTCTTGCTCAAAACTAGTTTACATTAGGGAAAAAAAAAACCCCACTTTTCTGCAAATTAAGTTTGTTTTCCATGGTGAGGCTTGAATTTATTTTCACATAGTATCTTGGCGGTTTTGGGGGGGTTTTGTTATGGGGTTTTGGGGGTTTTTAAACTATCTTTATTTGGTGCCAGCCTGGAATTGAGCATGAAAACGATGATATGCTTTTTAGCTGAATTTCCCAAAGAAATGAAGCTGCTGCCAATGGCATGGTTATCAGTGAGTCTCCTCTGTCTCCAAGTCAGGGAAATTTCCAACCTCCCAGCTCATGCCAGCCAGATTTAGCAAGAGTAGAGGTCCCTGGGACCAGCGAGTGTCCCTAAGACAGGTAGTTGGAATAAGCAAGAGACCCTCCATGCTGCTGAGGGAACAGCTGCAAACACTGACATTTTTGAGCATCCAAGAATTTATATTTATGAGTGGCAAAAAATAGTTTTCATAAACTGCAGCGCTTGTTTCTCTTTTCCTTTTTTTAATGAACAGAATGGCTCGTTTATACAAGATGCTTAAAGGGCCTTGTGTGCACCACTTATTTAACGGCTTGTAGTGAGCCTTCATGGGAAAGTGACCTAGTTCAAGTCCCCGGAGGCTACTGCAATAAAAATGATTATGAATAAAACTGCTCTTATCACCATATGGCAGTTTCAGGCATTGCACATCCAGAGTCTGCAGCGGTTTTGTCCAGAAATGGTGAGCTTTTTCTTAAATAAATCTATCCAGCAAAGGCAGTAGAGGAGGGGTTGCCATTATTCGTGTTCTTCCCCGTGAACCAGCAGCAAAATCCTCAGTGGCTGGAAAGGGGAGGATGGGTTTTGTTCTGCAGGCTGCCCTGGGTAATGTGCTTTGGGAAGCTGAAATCCTCCCATGGAACAGAATCCGTTTTGCAGGTGCAGAGCACTTTACTTTTTCCTTATAAGCCCAAGCAGAGATTTAATTGCTGCTCTTCAGAAGTGCAAAACAAGAGAATGTAATAATTAGAGCTGTCAGGGTGTCCTTTCTTTCATGCTGATGCTGACATTAGCTGGTTTAAAGCCTATTTTTAACCTCTGCATCATTGAAGACTGACTGTGTATTTTCAGTCTGGCCTTATTTGTTTCAAACTTTGTAAATTTTAAGCAGTGTAAACTGGAAGAGGTGAGGAGAAAGAGGAAAAACTGGATGAAAAAAGAAAGGAAAGAGGAAAACCAAACCAAATCAGATGAAAAAATGCATTGGTAAATTATGTTCACCTTATAGTGAGTTTTTTGTCTTTTTATGAGCCTGCAAAATTCCTTCTAACTTGAAGTTGAAAAATCTCAAAACATAAAACCACAAGTGCCTGGTAAGATAAATATTGTGTTTAATGTACCTTCAGACAGTGCCCTGGATACAGCAGGCAGCACGGGGACTGTTTTTCTTCTTCAGTAGTCATGGCTTTATCCAGCTTCATCCCTGACTCCTCTGGGGGTTATCCTGATGAGCCAACAGCAACAATAGCAAACCATGATGTGTTGATTCACCACTTTGCATATATTGTATATAGGTACATATATGTGAGTGGATATCTATGTACATGGATTTAAAAAAAAAAATATATATATATGATAAATGTTAAAAGTGAGCCACTGCTCCCCTACAGCTTTGCTGGGGCAGTGGGGATGCACTGGTTTTTATTGGAGGCTTACAAAAGGCTGAGCTGGTGAAGATGCACCCATGCAGGGCACTGAGGACTTTGCCATGTTGTAGTAAATGGTCTCTCCTTATCCTGGAGGAATAAACCCAAAGAACACAGTGAAGCTGGGACTTCTTGGGATGTCAGAAAGGTCACAGTCCTCTGGTGCTGGTTAAATACCTCATTTAAACTGAGTCAGGGATGGAAGAAGAGCAGTGTGGTTGTGTGGTCTCAGTCTTGCTAAATTAGTGCCAGAATGGGATGTTCAGACAGTCTCACCACATGGCTTCCCATATATATTCTCATATATTTTTCTCTGTCTGGCATTTAATTATTATTTTTTTGGTACCTGTCACTGCTCCAGCAGTAACTGGAGGCTGTAGGGAGAGGTGGGGATGGTTGTGTGGTGGAGGACTCCTCTTGGATCCATCTGATGGTGGCATGAACTCTGCCACATTGCTGATGAGGCGCTGAAATTTTGTGGCTGTAGCTGGACAGTCTCAGTGGGTGTCTGCACAGAGGTGTATGTTAGCCCCATGGTGTTACAGGAGAGCAGAGGACATGGTGTTGGCAGTGGATTTATTTTTTTTTTTCAGTGTTTCTTGGCATGGATAGCTCATTCCTTGCTTGCCCTCTTGGTTCCTTGCGTGTGGGTTATCATGCCATTGCTTCTGGCCTCTTTCTCATGCAAGGTATTGACATCCAAAATACAGATTTCTAATCCTAAAATTACAACCTGCTCTTTCATAACGTGAAATCAGTTAGTTAATCTCCAACTAGTTCCCCAGCCCCTCGTTAGTCACTTTGCACTATGAAACTCTGAGGCATTAAAGCACAAATGTTACGCACACCCACTGGCTCTGAACCTGCTGGCCCCAAATGAGGATGGGGTAGCAAAGGATGGAGTGTCTTCACCTTTTCCTCTCAAAGCCTCTTGGAGTGCATTGTGACACCCAGTGATCCTGACTTTCCTCTTACACTGGGGAAAGATACTGGAATACTCAGATACTGGAATTGCTGGAAAGTACTGATCTAAATCCAACCTGAGAACTGGGGTTGGAAACATCTTCCCATAAGGCTGGTCCAGCTGCAGTTTGTGTTCTGTAACCAGAGTTAAGCCAGAACTTGGCTCCCTCCATAATGAGCTCAGTTACTTGCCTGTTGTGAGCGCCATGGTTCTAGAAGCTCTTGAGTTTTGGTTGGTTTTGTAATTAACTTTTCCTGAAAGATCAAACCAGGACTGTGCTGTTAAGATTACTGATCTGTTTTATCCCTCCCCCAGTAATCAGGAATGAAATGGGCATTTCTGCAAGCACCAGAACTAATAAACCTGATTTCCGTTGTATTTATGTCTCTTGGTTGATTGAGTACTTCCCTAATTAAATTAGGATTCTATTATGTCTGCTTATACCTATAGTCTCTCACTCCCATTACTTTTTTGGCACCACTGAGGCTGCTATAATTGACTGGAGAAAGGGGCCAGCAGGATTAAAAGCTGTTGGAGATAAACCTCGTGAAAGACTGCATCCAGCATCCTTTGCCACCCAGCTGCCTGTTGCCGTGAAGTTGGTAGAAAATAATTATCTTTGATGTCTTTGAAGTTAGCTAATAGTGTTAAAGCTCCCAAGTGCACACATGCATGCACCCACGTGAGTCAAATCCCAGCTTGTTCCTGAGGAAGCTGGGATAAAATGGAGGAAGGATGGTTTTTTAGTCCAAGCTGAGCTGGGAGGGTTTTGCTCTGGAAGGTGAGGAATGTGTGTGGTCAGCATGTTGAAGTGTGGTTTGGCAGGCGTGGAATGGCACGATGAGTTGTGCACTTGGTAGCACAGTGTGAGAGGGAAAAACGGGCTTGCAAGGGAACACTGAGGGGTTTTTGTGTAAGCAACAGCTATTCCCAAATGTGGTCTGTACCCAGAAGACCAGACTGTGCCTAGAAAATCATGTGCCAGAGTGCTGGGGTAACTCTTACTGGTTTTGGGACAGGTGGGAGATGGTTGAGCCTGTCTGAAAGCAGAGGTGTTTCTCCAGGAGTGCCACAGTGCAGACATCAGTAGGAATAAATGGAGTGGAATAGCCCCTGGAAGGCTCACTGCCCTCATTCCTGCCTGAGAAGGGGTGACATGACACCCTCTGAGCAGGAGACCCTCCAGGCTGGATCTTTGCACACAAGAACCCTGCAGGATCATGGGGTGCATTTCAGGAGCACTGCAAGAGCTTTCCATTCAAGTGTGCCCCAGACGTGACAGTGGGACCTCTGTCCTGTGACAAGGTTGAGAAAACAAGTTAGTAGGTTGAAAGGTGATGTGATATCTTCCTGTCGGTGTCACAAAAATAATGGAATTATGGGAATCCTTGCTGGAAATTTGTCTTTAGTCTGAAATGTTTGTGTCAGGTTTAGTAGTGTAGAAAATGCGTGAAAATCGAGGCCTTGCATGGCAGATACCTATCTGTGAATAATTACATGGCAGCAGAGCTTAATTAACGTTTTTTTTTAAAAGAAACAAAATATAAATTTGCAGAAACACAACCTTAGGACTGCAGTAAAAAAGTAAGTTACCTGAAAATATGAATCTTTATGTTTGCCTGTATGACGAGAGGGAGGAAATGCTAAATACCAATGTGGCAGCACAGCCAGGTCTTAGAAAAGTAATTACATAAATGAAGAATGTCCTCAGCCCACCTTCCCACCCTTTTTTGCCCTTTTTTAAAAGTATGTATATTCTTTTACGGCATGGAACGATTTTGCAGCCTTGGAATTGCCATTTATTCATTTCCCAGTAACTAAATTAGATGTACTTCTGCTTTTCTGAATTAGCCTGTTTCATTTTTCATGCTTTTAGGTGCTTTTAGCTCTAATTTGTGTTGTGTCCAGGTACTACTGTCAGAGAAGAATGGGTGGGGGAAGAAGAAACCCTCCCATCAGTCCTGTCCCTGCACCCTTCTCCAGATGAAGCTGTGGGGTCAGTGGCTTTTTACCAAGTCCTCCAAATTCCTTTTCAGATGGATGCCAGGTACCAGGGGGGATACCTGGTGTCAGTTGGATGCCTTGCCAGGACTGTAGTGGAAATGAAACAGGGAAAAGCAGAGTGTGAAAAACAGAGGAAAATGGAAAGACTGAAAATAAAGGGGTAAGAGGAGGAAGGCAGTGAGGAGGCAGTAGGGGCTCGTGGGACTTGGATAAGCTGCTGTCAGACGATGCTGCAGAAAGCCTGAACTTGTATTTTTAGGGACACTTGGGTTTATACTTTACTGTAAATGATGAGTTTGGGGGAGAAGAAGAGAAATAACTGCTCTTCCTGCCACGTGCTCCACTAGGCTTTGTTTCACTTCTGTTTTCCTTCCTTGGAACCACAGCATTTGCAGAGTGAGAGGTGTTGGCATCCTCCCACCCCATTGCTCCTGGGACTTGCCCCAGCACAGCAGGGCATTTCCAGGTGGCACATGAGCCAGGGAGCCACCATGTACCACCCACCTTCTGGAAATCTGCTCTACCCACTCAGTCATTCAATAGGAATTTACCATGTTGGCAACCTCTTGTCATCCAGGACCAGGTTTGCTGTATGTTGGAAGATTTTCCCTAAGTGTTTGTATTTTGAGTGGCTCTGGGCTCAGAGCAGAAGAGCAAGGGCTGCATAATCTAATTTGTGTGAAATCATTGAGGAGAATGGGATGCTTGTTTTGGAAAGACAGGTATATTTTTGACTTGTTTACTGAGCTTTCAGAAAGAGGAAATGATTTGAGATTTCCTCAAAGGGATTTCAAGCTGTCCAGGAATTTCAGGGGAGACCAAGATCTGCTTTTCTATTATCATATGGGGTGTTTTTCACTTCTTCTTTCTGCCTTATATTTTCACAGAAATGGGACACATTTGTGCTAACTCACAACATTGGGCATTACTGATAGTTTGAGCAGGTTTTATGAGCACTTTAAAAGACTCTTCCCCCATCATTTTAGACAGAGAATGACTTTTATTTATCAACAGCATAAGCCCTTTTAGGAGGGAAGGGACCATGGTTTCAGAGCACATTAATAAGCTGCTACAGGTGGAATGTCCTGAGCAGGTGTAAGGAGCTTTTCCTGGCTGCAAGTGCTGCTGAACTCTCTCACTCTTTAACAACTGTCCACCACGACCACAAAACCCAGTTTGCCATCAGGGGACAGCTTGGCTTGGCCATCATTCAGGTCAGCTAGTGGTGACTGATCTCCTTGCATGGCTTTACATCTACATCAAGGCAGTTTATCCCCTCTATATTTACATTTCTCTTCAGGGTAGGTTTTATCCTGGTCCGGCACATAAATGCTTTGAGAGCCTGAGAAGACAAGGAAAGATACTGCAATAGAAATTTATAGGGGTACTTGTGTGTAAAAAGGAATAAGATTTATTCTCTGGTTCTTTTTGATCTGGAAAGTACTAGGAACAGCAGCCTTCAGGGAATACTTCAGCTCAGCTCTTTGAGAGACAGTTAGAAATTTGGAAATCTGGAGAAAGGAAACAAAATGTTAAAAGCTTAAAAAAGATTAATGAAAAAAAAAAGAGACTTTCTTTCTCTAGCATTGGTACCTAATCCAGTTGAGATATTTGTGTCAGAAGTTTTGATGATGGCTCATTCTTTTGTCTGAAATTACTCATCTTCCTCCTTTGTTTGAAGCACTGGAGGCTCATGGCTTGTAGGCAGCAAGGATGAGTTGTGGCTTCTGCAGTCACCTCCTGTGCCGTCCTGATGCTGCTGCCAGTGACTTCTCAATCACATCACTACTGTGAGCATTAATCACAATTATTCACTTGCAGTTTAATGGCCAGGATGGATTTTAGTGGCCTTGCAGGCTCTCTAGAGTGAGCTTGGTTGGAGGCAACATCTAGAGAACTTATGCTGGGGTCAGCAGACCTGCTCAAGTGAAAGGCAGGAGCAGAGGGCAGGAAAGGGGGGTCTGAGTTATGGGCAGTGTCTGTCTGGGTGTGCCTTTTCCCAGTAAAAAGATTTCTCTCCACACTTCTTGTTTCATTAGTGAGAACTGGCTCATGCAACTTTTAAATCCCCCAATAGTGGGAAGGGGAGGGAGGGAGGAGGTTTAAAGGCCAGACTGATGGGTGGGTGCCAAGCCAAGTGCTGAGGAGCACTTCCATCTCTCCTGGAGGGACTTGGAATGTGTTTTGTTTAAGGACAGTGCTGCTGGCACTGTAAACATCTGCAGGGGAGGAAGTGGCTACATCAGCCACACAAAGTGGCCCAAAGTGTTGCAGTGGTGTTCATGTAATCTTTACTGACCTGAGAGCTTTGGGTCTGAGGGAGGGGTGTAAATACCCAGTGCTCAGCTGGTGACTGGTCCCTGCACCCCATGTGCTTTCTGCTTGCAGTTACCCTGATTTCCACCAGGGAACACTTGATTGGGAAGTCTTGCTCCTGGTGTCTTGCTTCTAGAAGGTGATGATCTGAATGGAGACAAGTTGGGCATTGGGAGGGAGCAAAAATGGTCTGCCACATTTGTTGTCCCACTGTGTAATCTTCCATTTTTGTATGACTGACCAAATGGCAGATGGACTTCGGGGAGCAGGGGTCTTCTCTATCACACCCTGAACACAGGTTTTCTCTCTCAAGAATCATGCTTGAGTGGCCCTTGGGTCTGGCTCTGGCTGCAGCTCTGCAGTACTTGTGAGAGAAATCTTCTACCCATTTCCCTGTGCTGCCCTTTCCATGTTAGTAATGTGTCTTCCTGTTCAGCCAGGACTTCCCTTAGTGATACAAAATAAGCTCTTCTCCTGAGGAGCTTTTTTGTTCGAAGGGATCTGTGTGTGCTTTTGTGAGGTGAGGGAAGGAATGTCTTTCACCTCTGGAGAGGACCCAGGTGGCAAACATGCACCCAGGAGAAGAATGACCCAAAGCAGAGGCACATCCAGAGGTTTAAGTTCATGGCCTCCTGGTGCCTTTGCTGTAAACATCCTCTGCTTCTCACAGCGCTGCTCTTGTCTGAGCAAATGCAACCCTGGCATTTCATTATCCTCTGGGAGTCTCCCAGCTGCCTTCGCCCACCCAGGAGTCCCCCAGGTTCACCTCTTGCAGAATATGAGGAGCACTAGGACATCTCTGCCTCATCTCAGCCCGTCACCTGCATCGTTGGGGACAAGAGGAGATGGCTTCAAGTTCCATCAGGGGAAGGTTAGATTGGCTATTAGGAAAAATTTCTTCACGGAAAGAGTTGTCAGGCACTGGAACAGGCTGCCTAAGGAAGCACTTGAGTCACCACCCCTGGAGGGATTTAGAGGATGAGTAGAAGTGGTGCTCGGGGATGTGGTTTAGTGCTGGACTTGGCAGTGTAAGGTTTACAGTTGGACTCGTTGATCTTAAAGGTCTTTTCCAACCTAAACGATTCTGTGATTACTGAAACAACATCAACAACAAAAGAAGAGCCAAGCACATCTTGTAGCTCCCTCTGGGAAATGTGGTGTCCATGGAAATATTAGAAACTAAATCCCAGGGTGATATTTCTGAGCCGGTGTGTCCTGCTGAGCTACAGCTGTGGGAGGAAGGAGAAATACCAGGCGATCTGACAAGTCAGTTTTCTGCTCCAAAGACAAAGGAGCAGGTTACATTTGTGATGGCATTTGTGCAGAAAAACACATCTGTCCGTGGGCTTTGTGTTGTTTTTTTGGGCATTAGAAAAGGGGTTGATCTTTTGGTCTCACAGGCCGCTCGTTTCCCCTCTGATGCTGATCAGAAATTGGGTGATAGTAACTGAATTTTATCTTTTACCCTTCACATTTAAGGAAACCTTCCTCTGTTCTCTCATAAATGCTGGCAGCTCACTGTGTGCTGATTGGAAACAGTCAGTGCTGCACTGGCAGAGCTGGCTGAGGCCAGGGTTGAAGCTGCAGAAGCCTGAGTCATCTTGTGAAGCAGATCAGCTTTTAATTACAATTTCTAGTGCACTTTTTAAGCAGTCTTGTGGAAATGCTGTGTAGAAGCATTTGAATTAAAAATGTAAAGAAATTTTGTTGGCTTTTTTTTCTTGTTAAGTCTTCTGGGAAAACAAAAGCCCTTTGCTCTAGAAAAAATAATTAAGAATTTATAGACCGTTGTTGTTTGAAGGTGCGAATGCAGGGTATGGCTGTGTGAGGAACAATTCCTGATATTCTCTAACATGTCTTTACACTTAGGCGAGGCTTTTGGCAATATGGCATCATCCACTGCATCATCTTTATGTGGTAACTAGTATTATTTTGCCCATTTTACTGGGGGATAACACTGAGCAGCAAAGAGCCCAGACTCTCACCCAAGGTCGAGAGCACTTGGTGGGGATCCAGGAATAGCACCCAGCTGCTTGGCTTGGCCTTGGCCTTGCATCCCAGGCAATTGTCTCACACCACACATCACTGGCTGTGCTTTCTATCCTTTCTTGGAGTTTTAGGACTCCACAGTGCACTTAAAAATCAGCATTAACTCAACCAAGACTCCAATGTAAAGGAAATTTATACACCCTGGTAAGTATATACCAAAACTTACCCCTGACTGTGAGTGTTTAAAGGATTAGGCAAACTGACAGGTTGGGGTTTTTCCCCCTGGGAAAATGCAGGGAGGTCCTTCCCTGCTCTTGCATGTTGGCTTCTACAAATCACCTTTGCCCACACAGTTAGAGGTGAGCAGTCCCTGAATACCAAGCAGCATAACCAAACCAGCATTTTGTCTGACAGCCAGCTCTTGCTGAGGGGAAAGACCTTGAATATGAAAGAGCTTTTTAATATGAATCTGCCTGTAACTATTGGTGAGTTCTAGTGCTTAGCAAGCATTGATCTGACTGGGAAAGGGTTAAAAGCCTGAGGTGGCCTGGGAGGAGTGGCATGTTGTCCTGTCTGTAGGGGATGGGATTTCTGGGTGGCCTGGGCTGCCTTTAGTTAGGAGCAGGATGCAGCTGGTCCAGAGGGATGCTTCTAAAGCTGTATCTTACCAATTTCTTTCTCTTAGTACAGCTGAAATTGCAGGTTTGTGGCATGACTCAGTGCAGTGCCTGGCCTTGGTTCCTTCCTGGCGTGCCTACAGCACGGCATAGTCTGTGTGGATTAGCTGTGGATGAGATCTCACGCCGAGCTTTTCAGATTTCCACTAAGATCTTTATCCAGTGGAATAAAAGGCCATCACCCCCTGCCCATATGTGTTCTCCCTGCAAAGCTGCAGGCAGCCTTCGTGAGCTGCCCACGTTCCTGCAGGCAGCTTTTTGGGCTGCTTTGAGAGCTTTTTTGTCTGCTTTGTTTCACTTTGCAAACAACTGTGAGTAAAATCCATAGCCTTCAGTCGGTTCCTTCAAACTGTACAACATCGATTTGTGTCTGTACATGTTATTGCTCTCTGAGTAGGGCCCTTAATGGCTGGAGAGCCCTCCTGCCTTGATAACCACATCAGGCAGTGGCTGCAGTCCTGGAACTGCTAAATAGTGACCTGCTGTGCCAGTGCTGGGCTCGTCCCTCATGTCCCCAAGTGCTGAAGGTGGCAGGGACACGCGGTCCCTTCTGGCTTCCTCCCACTCATTGCTGAGCTGTACTGTTCCCATGCAATCCCTGGTACTGGCTTAACCTTCCCTTGCTAATCCCAAGTCCTCCTCCTCTTCTCCCTGCTTTCAAATCCCTGGCTAAAGCCCCTCTCTGCTGTGCTGCCCTGTGGCAAGGCTGGATGGGGGTTGTGTGCATGGCTGGGGAGGGTCTTCTGGTTTGTGGAGTCTTTTAGGGCTCACTCCTTTCCTAGAGGAGCCCTTGCACCCAGTTTCTCTATTTAGCAGAGGAATGAGGACCAGTGAGCAGCCCTGGGTGTCCTGGGAGGAGGGTCCTTTGCCACGCAAGGGCTGCCCAGTGACAGTGACCTGCCCATCAGGTCTGTTTTGCAGGGAAGGCAGGGAAAGGCAGTGACCTGGCTGCCTTACTGCTTCATAGAAAAGCTTTTCCTTGCCAGTGTGAGGGTAGGAAATTCCTGCTTGAGAGAGGAGGCTTGGAAGTGGAGAAGCTGTAGAAGCAGTGTAGTTAATCTGCTGATCAACGCTGTTGATCCCAACCCTCAAGGCTGGCTTAGAGGGTGAGCCACAGAGGGGCTGTTCTGCAGCAGAGTCAAAAATCCCATCTTTATCCCAGACAAAACAGCAAGTGCACATGTGACAGACACAAAGCAAATACAATGGTGAAGGGGTCTACATGTCATTCGTCAGCCTCCCTTTTCCAATAAGCAGTTCCAAAATTTTGCTACTCAGTACCTGACCTGCTTGAAACATTGGACAACATGAAAGCTTTGATGCCTCCCTGTGCAGCCAAATTAGTATGTATGTCACAGAGGATTGCTCTAGGCACGGCTGGGTCTTTTAAATCAGTAGAACACAGGCACTGCAAAACGTTTATTGACTCCTGACAGTAAGTGACTCGGGTAGGATGGGATGGACAATAAGTTGTCAAGGCTGCTCAGGGCAGACAGAAACCCTGGAGGCGACTCTGGATGAAAGGGAGTGTGATGTCCATCTGCCTTCAAGTATGTGAGGTCTAAAATGGATATTTGAGCTGACATAGATAGAGAAATGTGCAACACAGGGTCTGCAGTATCTTGAGTTACAAAGTCATTGGGATTAGGGGAGCACCTCAGCCCTCCACAGAAGAAGATCTGGGGTTATTTATGTCGTTCTTACACTCATTTTCCTCATGCTATGACCTCAGTCACCCAAGAGATATATGTGAGACTTTCTGGCAGCTGTGGCATTTTCTCCTAAGCCCCATAAAATGTAAGTACCTTTATCAGCTTGTTCTTGTTACTTCTACCACCCTGAGACAGGGACTTGGAGGCAGCTTGCGATTGATGAATGAGTGAAGCCCGAGTGTATGAATTGGCTCAGGTGCCAGTCGGCCTTGCCACGTGGGCAGGAATCAAGGAGGTTAGATCTGTGCTGATCCAAGGGTTTGCAGGACTGGAAAGGCTCAAAGAGGGAGGCAGTAGAAGGGTTGTAAGGATGGCTTGCTGAGAAAGTGGTTCAGGGTGACTGGACATAAATCCTGGCTCATGATGGGCAGGTTCAGCTGTTACCAGCATTGGGACTGGACCTCAGAAATCCCCAGATTTCCCACTGGATTTGGGGTGTTAGGGTTGGTGCACAAATGAACCTGGTGGATTTGTGTTCAGGCTCCTTTCTACAAGCAGAGAGTCGTGGAGCAGGTGGGGGTGAGAGAGATGAGAGCCCTGTCTGATAACCTCTGCTGAGGTGTCCAGAGAGATCCATGGTGGGATCTCATCCTGGGCCGTCGTGTCTGCAGAGAAACAGGGCCATGGGGGCATGTGGGGCAGCATGGGCAGCTGTACTGTGCTGTGAGCTGAGATAAAAGAGTACTGCCCTGCAGTTACATGGAGAAACACAGGGAACAGGAAAAGCATGGCTGGGAGAGCAGGCTGGGCTGCTCAGTCAGCTGGGGTCATTCATGGGAACATGGACACGCTTGGTTTGTGCCATTGGCAAGTCAATGAAATGCAGTGGAATCCCTTCATGAAAAGCCATTGACAGCCATAGACTTACATTTCCTGAATTAAATGGCTGGGAAAACACCACAAATATTGGGCTTTCCTTCTCACTCAGTTTTCTTTACACAGCCACAAAAAAAAAAAAGGCACAAAACCCTCAACCAGCTTTGGATAACAGATGCCTCTGTGTTACCTGGTTCCCCTGTTGTTGTCTCCTGCCACCAGTGCTGTCCATCCCTGCTGCCAGAGAGGATGCCAAGCACTCAGGTTCACAGAAGGTGGTTCTCCCTTGCTGTTGTTGGTTGAAAAATCACCTTGCACTTCACATACCACCTCCAAAATTGGATCTTGCTACTATGAAACTAGAGCCGGAGTCAAGCAGATGGCACTGCAGAGGTGTTTCCAGAAACTCCATTTCCCTCACTGTGTGTAGTGTTTTTTCCAGAAGGGCCATTTTTAAAACTAAGTTTGCAATACAGTTACTGATTTGGGGAATGGCTTAAAGAGCAGGTGACAGTTCAGATATTGAAAAGCAGCTGTTTAATGTGTGGCACAAATAAATGGGGTACCAAACCCCTGAGGAGGCTGAGGGGTACCTGTGTCCATCGGTGTTCTGGGATGGATTGTCATGGGAGGCAGTGGCACACGTTTGCAGGCACTAAGCCCTGTCTGTCTTGCAGCAGGGAGCAGGTTAGGAACAATCTCTTTTGAAGGGAATTGTTTTTCTTACAAGTACAGAAGAAATAGCAGCAGCCGCCAAAGCACACAGTGTTCTAGAGACTATGCTGGTGCCCCTGAGCTCTGGACACAGCAGCTTGTTCTCATCCTGAGCTTTTGGTCTGAAGTCATGAGCAGCCCCAGTCATTACAATACATCCCTGGTGCCCTGGGATGTCTTTTCCTGTGTCCTGCACAGAGTCTGCTTCATCTGTGGTGGGAACTGGTGCCTGAAACTGCTGGGCCCATGCTGGAGTTTGGGTTTGAATGTTGAAGCTGAAGTGGTTCTGGCCACAGTAAAGCCAGAAGGTCCCAAGGTGCCCTGGGACCAGGCAGAAGTGGGTGGCTGTGGGTTGCAGACAGCAAAAGCATGTGGAAATGGGGATCTGCCTGGCATTCTGCAGATGTGACAGCTCCCTGCTGCAGTCCAGACCTGGCCAGGTGTGTGGTGGCACCCTGTCACATGCCAGGCAGCAGTGCTCTGGGAGCAAGGTGCCAGCTGTGGGCTAGCCTGGCCCATTGGAGGAGGCTGGCTCTTTCTTGGGCCACCCTTGAGAGCCAGGCTTCTCCCTTGAGAGTGCTGGGTGGTCCAGGCAGTGCTCCCTGCATGGCTCAGTGCTTCCCACTGGGAGGAAACCTGGTGCTGCTGTCAGGACATGGCCTCTGTGAAAGGGTGCCTTGTGGGTCTCCTGAAGGCAGATTTAATTTTAGTTATGAATGCTGCAGTGTTGAATAGGCAGCGACGTGAAACAGAAGCACAGTGGGGGTGTTAAGGGGTGGTAATAACATGGCTGTCATGAACTAATGCTGTTGGGAACAGGCTGTGCTGCCTCCTTTTAGCTGTGAAAATGTGCACTTGCAGAGGAGCTGGGGCAAAGGGAGGACAGGCTGTGTGGGAGGGGAAGGAGCACCCCAAGGCCTGGCTGCTGCCCTCCCTGCCTGGTGGGCTGCAGGTGATGGGCTGCTCCCCTTGGCAGAGACTCGAGGGGATTGCCCTGTGGTGGATCTGGGAATGCTGGGGAAGGGAGCAAAGCTCACAGAGGGCCTGGGGAGGCTGCATAGGGTTCAGTGGTAAATGGTGGCATCCCTTTCCTTCATCCCACTGATCCACTCTTGAATCCTGCTGCCTTCAGTGTGGGACCAACTCAGTGAATATTTTCCTGAGACACTGCTTGTCCTTCTGGGTGTTTTTTATATATACATTACTCTTTGTCAGGAACATCTCTCCTTAGTCCTTTGGTTCCTCAGGTTTCCATAGGCTGCTCCTAAAACCCACTTTTGGCATATATTCTGTCTGTTGATGATCTCCATCTCTCTCTGCTCCCTGCTGTGGTGCTCAGCCCACTCCTCTTCCAGCCTAGACCTGCTCTTGTTGAGGCTTTGACCTCCCTTTCCCAGAGCATCATTTGTTCCTGGGCTCTGGGAAAGCCCTGACAAATGCAGAAACACCTTGGAATCTGCTCTGCTGCAAGGTTTGCTGTGACCATGAAGAGCAGACCTTCAAAAGCTGCATCTTCGAACACTTGTGGGCAAAATCTGTCACAGTCCTTGGTGTGACCATGGAGGAGATGCACAGCCTGACATGCCCAGTGTGCTGGTGCTGAATGGTGCCACGGAGAGGGAGGACAGGCTTTCTAACCAGTGTTCTTCCCTGGGTGGAAATTAGAAGTGGAGTAGGCCATATCTAGAGGAGCCATCTGCAGAAGCTTCTGGAAGGATTCAGCTCTCTGATGCTGATTTTGGACTACTTAAGGCAATGGTTTTATCCATGGAAGAGGGAAACCTGGTTCTTCCTGAGCTGGAGGAACCTGAGTGGGAGCCTCCAGCCTCATTTGAGCTGCAAGAGGGATGGAGGATGGAATAAGTACAAGCACTGGCCTGAGAGATGTGTTTCCATTATATAGGGAATATAAAACTGTAGTCTTGCTCACCTATAGGCTGTAGTGCATGTTATTTCTGGAGATGAATAATATGCTAATTTAACAAATTAGTTTGTTAATCAAATAATCCTGCCTGCTTTACTTAACGTCAGAGCTATTGTGGAGCTGCAGTAATGGAATTGCAGCTCTCAGAGCTGCAGGGTCCTGATCAGAGCTTGGATTGATACAGAGGACTGGAAAACACTTCAGTCCAAAGGTCAGCTCTGTTGGGTCAGCACAGAGCATGAGCTTGGCCCTGTGCAATTAGAGGCATCTGTGCTGGGAGCAGGTTTAGGCTTTTCCAAGGGGAAGCTCTGGTTGTTCAGTCCAAACTGAAGTATTAATAAAAATGCCCAGCTGAGCATCAAAAAAAGAAAAAAAAAATCCACTTTGTTTCTCTTTGAGTGTTTTGAATGTTTTTCAATATTTTATTCTTTAAAACCTTGGAAAAGATGACAGGTATAAGGGGAGGATTGGCTGTGAATTAAATTTGCGTTTGTCCCTCGCAGTGAAAGGTCTTCTGCTCTCCAGAAATAGCCCAAAGGAAGGTAGCAGGTTGGGCAGAGGTGAAAATCTGTGCTCAAGTGAGCGACCAGTGTTCTGCAGGAGAGCTCAGGAGAGCAGAGGAGTGACTCTGGAGCCTCACCTGGCCACCAAGTGAGATGTCAAACACTGGATGCAGCTTTTTTTGTTTTTCATAGGTTTTCCATTTCTGGTGTCAAAGCCTTGGAGTTTCAGGCATGCCATGTCGTTTGCAGAGTGTTGAAGTCTGGGGAAACAGAGGCTGGTTTAAGTGGAGTTTGCCCCAAGTGGAAAGGAACTGCAACAAGTCAGTCATGCTCCTTTGGTGCCTCGAGGCAGTGGGATCACTCTGAAGCTCTGCAAATCTGTTTGTGAACCCAGGAAATGATGGAGAGATGGAAGGGTGTGGAGGGAAGGAAGGACACTGCCGTTGTGGTCAGCTCCTGCTGTAGTAAACCAGAGAGATGGGGCTGAACCCCTGGGCAGGGTGAGGGCTTGGTCCCCAGTCTGCAGGGATGTCCTGAGTCCCCACTGGCTTGAAATCCCCCTCCCAGCACAGGAGTTAAGTGTAGGCAGCAACAATAAGATTTGGCCCCTGATGGCTCTGTTTTAATCAAAGAGATATGTTACTCTTTGTTAAAATAAACATTTTCCCCATCCTGTTACATGACTCAATTTTTCTTATGCTGGCCTCCAATGTTTTAACTACCTTCTCAGATACATGGATTTATTTCAGATGTATTTGAAGAGATCTGTAAACCAAGTGCAAAGCTTGTGTACGTCATTTTTAGCCAGCTTGTTTTGGAGATTGCTGAATTTTCACACTAAAATAAGCCTATTTTTTACAACAGTAAGTATTTTAGCCCCTCAGACTAGTTGGAGAGGGGATTTTGGCACCCTCAAGATTGCTTTCAATGGGAAACCAAGTACATAAATGTGCCAGTACTCTGTAAAAGCTGAGAACAAATCATGCCAGGTGCTATAAAATAATCTAATGTACAGCAGGATGGCAGTTCAGCTTCACAGCTCCTGTCGGAAGGCAAAGCTCCTTCTCCCAGGAAAAATTGGATGCAGTTTTCAATGCATTAGTGCTGAAATGCCTTCATGTTAAAAATCTTGGACTGAGTCCCTGGATTGCCTTGAACTACAGGAAAACAAGGAACTGGCAGGACCTAGACCATGGAGCTGTGAGAGGTTCTGGCCTATCCCAGGAGATCTTAACTGCGGAAGGTCTTGGATGCTGAAGCAGAATCTGGAGGAGATGAGACTCACCAGTGGACACCTTGAATGCTGCATGTGCAGAAGTAGGGCTGGGCAAAGAGTTTTTTGCAGCACTTACCAAAAATTATATGTGGACACAGAAAAGTGAACCGATGACTTCTAACCTGATAAAATCTCTGGTGTCCTGTGCCTGTTGTAGCAAGAATATGCAGGATGTGGTGGTGATGAGGATGTGCTGGGTTTGGAGGCAGGGGTTGGACAGTAAAAGGTGGTGGTTGGGCTGCTGGCACCAGGCTCAGTATTTTAACTGCAACAGAAATGAAATTGAAGAAATTTATTTGTGAGGCTTCTCTGCTGCCAAAGTGGCAATATTTGGACTCTTATGAGACTTTTTGTTGTTTGTCCCAGTTCACAGAGATTTCTGTATGAGACACAGTGTTCCTCAGTGGTGAGGGCTGACATTGTGGTCTGGTCCCAGCAGGGCTGTGCATGTTGAAATTTCAGCAGTGCTTTGCAAGAGCACCCTAATCCCACTCATTTTAATATTTACATGCAGCATTACTAAGGGCAGTGCAAAATGGTTGGATTTTAAGTGTTTTGCTGTAAAGCATCAGGCATACAACATGGTTACTCCATTAAGTGGCTGCAGTGGGGATTTTGTATGCATGGGGCATTGGAGGCTGCATGTCTAGGCTGGGAAGTGTAAGAGATGTTGCTCTGCCTGGCAGAAGGAAATAGGAGCTCTGCATTTCCCAGCAAAGTGACAATTCTGGTTGTGTCCCACTGGCTGCAGCAGGTGGTGGGTCATTTATTTTGCTGGATGAATAAAAGCCGGCAGCACAAGTTAAGTGAATATGATGGAATACATTTCTGGGTACAGAAACTGCAGTTTTTGCTTAGAGGTGAAATCCATGCTTGTGCAAGGAAAATTTTAAAAAGCAACCATCAATCATCCTCTTTCTGCCCTTAAAATGTGAACTTCAGTTTTGGGCCAGGATATGCAGTTGTTTTCTGCAAAGGCTGGTATTGAGGCCAGGGTTTATTTATTCAGTAAACATAATGCCTGAATGCATCAATTGATGTTTAAAAGCATTTACCAATGTTCTGATTGTGTGCTGGTCCATTACACTTTATGGAGTGTGAGGACCACAACCTTTGAAGAAAAAACTCGTGGTGCTTGCTTCATTTGTAGAAATTAGTCTTAATACTTGGCATTATCAAGTTAGTGATAGTTGATATAACATTTTGAGAGTAATTAGGAGCATGAATTTATGCTCAGATGGATGTTCAATTAAAAACTGTGGCAGCTTTGAAGATCATGCTTGAATAATCCTGAGGCTGAAATGTGGGTTCGTACCCAAGTGAACCTTGACAGCGATTCTGGAGAGGGGGAAATGCTTTAGTAGCTCAGTTTTCCTCCTGTGTGTTTTATGCCATTGTAGCCATCAGTGTCTGTAACTGTGCTGAATTCGTGGAGATGAAGAGTCAGAGGTAGAACCTGCCTTGGAAAAGAGCAGGGAGATGTTGGAGGGTGTTTGTGTGTTTGGGGCCTCTGGGAGCTGTACCCCAGGTGGTGCTGGCAGTGCTGCTGCAAACCTTGCAGTGCTGACTGTGAACAGCCAGCATGGGGTAACCAAGTTCCTCCTGGAGAGCTCTTCCCTTCCTCTCCTTGGGTTTCTGGAGGGTCAGTCGCTGTCCCACGTGAGTGGGGAGGGAACGTTGGGAAAACCCATGGTTGCATCCAAAGCAAAGGTGGTGCCATGCAGGAGTTGGAGCCCTGCAGCAGAATGGGGGTGGTGGTGGGATGGTGGGATGTGGTGGAAGGTTGGGCTCAGGGAGTGATCCTGGTTCCCGTGCACCTCTGGCTCTTCTGTACGAGCGTCTGGAAGCAGCTCACCACCCACCAGCCACCACCAAGCAGAAAAATCCTGAGCTACAGGAGACAAAGAGGGTGAGAAGACAAAATGTTACAGATTGCTAAGGAGCCTCTTTTCCACCAGCAGACAGAGGACTGAGGGCAGGCAGGAGGTGAGGAGGGCACAGAAAGCAAGGGTGGCTCAATGGTGGCTGTTCCCTGCCAGCTACCTTTGCTCCTCTCACCAAAAACATTGCTGGTGCTGTGGTCTGAAGGCTCAGAAGTGACTGTTTCAGCCAGGAAAGGTCCCATCCTCCTGAAGGCTTTGCCTTCAGGCAGCTGCATCCTCTCCAGCGTGCCCGTGGGGGCACCAAAATGGAGGACTTTTGAAAAAGTGGAGATTTTCTCTTGAACCACAACTCTTCTTGCCTGTTTTGAGCCACATCTTTGGTGTCGAGGGGGCAGAGTTGAGCAGGGGAGCAGGAGTAGGGCTCAGTCTTAATGTGGTTTTTGGATGGATGATGGATGATGGTGTGTGAGTGTTTAAAGGAACAAACCAACGAGTTTTGGTGGGTGGAGGACACACAGGAGGTAAAAGCATCACAACAGAGCTTTTTGGTGCTTTTCTTATATTGATACCCCACTCCTGTTTTGTAGCTTTCTTACAGCAGCACAGATTAACACTGGACAACTTAACACTTGACATTAATTAATTCCCAATTTCAGCTTGCCTTGGCTTTGGCAGTGGTGGTTCCACTTCCTGATCCAGCTGATACTTTGGAGAGACTGCAGGGGCACGGGTGCTTCTGGACTTGCTTCCAGGCTTTGGGCACAGGCACTGGAATCTGTGTGGCCAAGGTGCCAGAGGAGGCTGGTGGCTGATGCTGTGAGAGGGCTTTATTGCTGCTGTGGCATCTTTTAATGAGTACAAGTTGGATGTCGATTTATTTCCTCTGTTGCATTCTGACTTCCAGTTCTTGGTGTCTTCCTCCAGCCTGTCTGTATCTTTATTGCAAACTTAAGGACATCTGCAGTAGGGTAAAAATCAACTGGGTTTTCTAAACTATTTATGAGGGTTTCACAGCAAGTCTCAGTGCTGAGCAGTAGGTTGAATTAAAAGGAATGGTTGACTGGTGAGGAGATGCCTGTTTTCCCCGGATGGCTTCATGTACCAGGGTGAAGCTCTACAATCCATCGTTGTGAACAAACTATAGAAAAAGCAAATCTTTGCTACAATATCCCAGGGTGAACACTTACTGGTTCTACTCCGCCTGATTTTTGCGTGACTAAGTGCCCCTCATGACTTACATTA
Source organism: Ploceus nigricollis (assembly GCA_013399945.1). Lineage (NCBI taxonomy): Eukaryota > Metazoa > Chordata > Aves > Passeriformes > Ploceidae > Ploceus > Ploceus nigricollis. The sequence continues at coordinate 743,437 of VXBC01007976.1, forward strand.
ACATATGTTTCCGAGTGGTTTGTTTTGTTTTGGTAAATGCTTACACGATACTAAGTTCTTACCATTGTCTGTAAATATTTGGGAGGTGTGCAAGGAGGCAGCAGATTCCTGGGAGAAGGATGCTGTGGGCACATAGGGATCCCTTGGCTGGTACTGAGGGAAGGAGGAGCACTTCACCACGGCAAAGCTGGGGCATTTCCTTAAAATACAAAATGAGGTGGTGATGCATCACATGAAGGCAGGTAAAACTCCTAAATCCATGGTTTGAAATGCCCCAGCTTGCTTCCCCCTCCTCCTCCTCCTCCAGCTCATGGGAGATGGGGCCTGCCATGGTCCAAGTGTTTACCCTGCTGGTGCTCTGTGGGCTTTAATTAAAGTGTCAGTACACGTGGGGACTTCCTGGGCAAGCCAACAAGGACAAATTTAGGAAGAGGAGGATTTGTTTCTCTAGATCATGCTGTCTAAATAGATGGTGTCTAGCGACGTGCCTCTCCTTTCTGACAGCCACATCCAGGGGATGCTTCAGTCAAGGCCTGGGGCTGCTGGGCTGTGCTTGGTTTTATTACTTTTTATGTTGCACATTCTTTAAAGTAAAGCTCTTTTTCCGCTGCTAGAGCATGGGCTTGCTCAGGACATATAAATTGTGTTAATAAATGAGCGAGGAGCCCTGGTGGGTGAATTGGCTTCCTGCTGAAGTCATAAATTTGGAGAGGATGATGCTGCCTTGCTCCACAGCCGGCGCGTGGGTTTACTTCCCAGCGCCGTGCCTGGAAACCTGAGGGACCAGGAAGAGGTTCCTGTGTCTGGTAATTTAGGGTTCTTGAGCTGAGATGGTGTGAAAGACCATCTCTAGTCTGCAAGAGAGCTGGGAGACCTGACACAAACCCCAGCTCATCAACACACACACTGATGTGGGGGCAGGAGGAGCCTGCAATTTAGGAAAAGCTTCTGTTTTTCCCTGTTTCTGCCACACTGCAGCTTTGACCCCTCTTCACCTCTGCTGCTGGTTCTGTCCTTGGTGTGTTAATTATCAGTGCTGCAGGGCAGGAGCTGCCATTGCCTCTGTGTCTTCCACACCTTGAGCAGCTCCCATAGTAAATAGGGATGCAAACTGGGAAATAGGGATGCATCTCTTTGCCTCCCAGCTCTCCTGTTAGGATCAGCATTTGCTGGCTTTCCTGGAGGAAAAGCATCTTTTCCTCAGGCTGCCTGGTTTGGAAGCAGAGCGCATGTCCTGCAGTTGGGGGTGGGAATGATTTGATATGAGCATTTTGGATATGATGTTGGGTGATCCATTTCTCAGGAAAGGAGGAAAGGCTGGGAATTGCCTTGCTTGATAGCAGTTGTGTTGGTTTTAAGACCTCATAAATAGTTGGAGCTCTTTTATATTTTCACCATCTCTCCCAGGCATTTTCCCATTAGGATTAATGTAGTCGAGCACTGTGCAACAAACAGTTCATTGCAGTGATTTGCTGATTTTTTCATTTGCTGAAAACTGTAAAAACCTCTCTAGCTTGCTAACTAAGTCTTTCTGGAAATAAATCAATTACTGGTCAGAGTGAATGTGGTGCCCTGCAGGCCAGGGGTCCCTGGTGTGTGCCCAGGTCTGTGAGAGCTGGGATGGACCTGAGTGGACAGTGTGGGTACCCCAGCCAGCACATTCCCATCATCTCAGCTCCAGCAGCCCATTTCCAGCAGAGTCATGCTCTGTGCTCAGGAGAGGCCCCAGTCTGGTTTTTTGTGCATGGCTGAGCATTAAAGGGTATTTCCAGCACTTGTTTGCCAGGAAAATACAGCACTGAAGGCCCTGTACTAATTAATTGTAGTGGCAGGAGGAAGGGGAGGGAATTGCTTTCTCATCATGGCTGCTGTGAAGATGCTCTTGAAAAAGCAACAAATAATGTGTGGATGCTGCCAGGGCGAGGAGATTGTTTAAGGATATTGTTCACTGTGAGGAAAACATTGTCACTGAGCAAAACCAAACAAATTTCTCCCTTTTCTTTTGCAGGGTCGTCATGTTAAAACAGGCCAGCTTGCTGCTATTAAGGTTATGGACGTCACCGGGGTAATGTATCCTCCTCCTCCTCCTGCATCCTTAAATTACAGATAAGAGAGGAAAGGGGATGGGGTGTGATAATGTGTGGGGGTGGGTGGAAGACTGATGTTCCTGGGATGTAAATTGCCTTTGTCTTAATGTGATATATGCCATTAAGAGGTTTTAGTTTTAATAAATATGTGAGAAAAAAATACATCTGGAAGAGTTTTGGAGATTCAGTACTTCATGCTGAAACAAAACAGCATCCAGTTCCAGCAGTGGCTCTTTTAAATACCCTGCTAAATTCTGAAGAAAATCACAGAATGATTTGGGTTGGAAGGGACCTTAAAGATCATCCAGTTCCAATCCCTGCCCTGGGACGCCTTCCATTGTCCCAGGCTGCTCCAAGCCCCATCCAACCTTGGACACTTCCAGGGATGGGGCAGTCACAGCTTCTCTGGGCAACCTGTGCCAGGGCCTCACCACCCTCACAGGGAAGAATTTCTTCCCAATATGCCATTTAACCCTGCCCCCTGTCAGTTTGAAGCCATTCCCTCTTGTACGTGACCTTGTCAAAAGTAGCAACAGGATTGTGTATTCATAACTCATTTCTGTTTCTCTTTCACTGAAGAGCTTTTGTTCACCAAAAATATGTTGCAATTATTGTAATGAATAACTTCACGAGGCAAGTTGAATAATTCCTGTGCATCCTACTGATAAAAAGGAAAAAAAACTCCACCACCCTGGTCTCAAAGGTGGCTCTTTTGAAACTTGTGTCAGACTGAGAACCAAGAATTTACAAATCATTAAATTAATAACAAAGTTGAGGGGAACGGATGGTTTCACCATTTCCCAGTTGTCACATAAGAAAAAATGGGTTGCTATGATTTAAAAACATAGATGCATTTAGGATCATGGCATGAAGATGCTTTTTCTTGAGTTTTTTTTTTTTCTAAGTGCAGTACTATCCCTCCCGAAGTTCCTGCACTGGAAACAATGCCAGGCTTGGGAGTAAGAATGTGTTTTGTTGTGTTTTATCTTTTTTTTTTTGGCTGGAATAACACATTTCAAAATTAGGACTCGATCACAATCTACCCACCTTAATTTTTGAGTTAATGTTTTAGTAGCTTTCAGGAGCTCAGCACATGCAGAAATGACTCTCTGTGAAAGCAGTCAGCTGACCTTGGGAATCTGTTTTGAAGCACCTTAGATGCTGTGGTGTGGTATTAATATCTATGGGACCTTCATCCAGGTTATTTTTGGTGCTAACAGGTGAAATGGTGTGTGGAAATAAGTCTGTAAACATGAATGAGATTTGTTCCTGTTTACTTGTAGTATCTCCAAGTGCCATTTATCTCGTTCTCATGGGAAGCAGGCTCCAAGGGAATAGGCAAACCCACCAAGCATAAACCCATGGCATAAATAGCAGTGAAATTCCCATGGGATGAAGTCTGATGTTAGAATGAATTTTAGCTGAGAAATCAAAATATTACTCTGAGGCCAAACACAGGCTTAGATTTGAATCCACACTTAATTCAGTTGTTTTAAAATACTTCCAAGGAAAGATATTGGAGAAAAGTACCTGAAATCTGATACTGCCCAATAATAATTTCATACACATCTTTAAGTAGATGTCCCTGATCTAAGACTACCTTCTAAAGCTGGGCCTCATGTCTGAATGTACAGCGTGTAAATCAGATATTTGTTGTGGGATGTGGCTTTTGGATATTTAGTTATTTTCCCCTTAGGCTGCTTTTTGGCAGGGAAGGCTTGTTCAGGGCAGGAGCAGGCTCGGGCAGGATGGGCAGTGACCACAGTGGAGGCAGTGCTGACCTGTGCTCTGGTAAGGGCTGTCTGGGCTTCACAGCTCTTGGTGCTGAAGGCACTTGTAGAGCTTGAAGGAATGGTCCTGGGCATTGCTTCTGGAGGAGTTTCTAAAGCTGATCCCTGCATTGTGCCTACAGCCATGCTTGGCACCTCCTCCAGGCTCAGTGCAAATGCTGCTGCTGAAAACCCAAACTCAGTCCCTGGCCGCCTCCTCACACACCGTTTCAGAGCTGCCACTGCTCCATTTGATCCTGACCTTGCATCCCACCTGTTTTTCCAGGATATCCCTAATGACAGTGTGTCTTTCAGAAGTCAGCAGAGAACAGATTTAGTGGGGTCACCCCAGCCACAGCCATCTACAGCTTTTGGAGTGTAAAGCCCAGGTTGGATGAGGCTCTGAGCAACCTGGTCTAGTGGAAGGTGTCCCTGCCCATGGTGGGGGGGTGGAACTAGGTGATCTTAAAGGTCTCTTCCACGCCCCAAACCGTGATGGTTCTGTGTTCAGTGAGCTCCCAGACAGCATTTCATCCTGACCACGTGCTTTGCGCTAAACCCCAACAGGCTCCTGACAATGATGCTTTGTTTAACTCATCTCTGCTCTTACTAATTATCTGTTAGGGAAGATTGCAGAATAGAGGTCCTCAAATTGCAGCACTTCATCAGTTTGGGCAGCTGCTGTCTCTGAATTAAGAGTTCAGATTCGTTTTCCAGGGGCTGGTCCTGCTGTGTGCTGCATGACCTACATCCAGCGATGGATGTGACAGAATCAGTTGATGGAGGCAAAGTGAGGCAGCAAAGCCTGGCCTGTGGCTTTTGTTGGGTTTGGGATTGGAGTAGTTGCAGCAGCTTGCTGTGATGATTCCATTTCCTTCCCTACCTCTCTGGATTTGCTGGGGATGATCACTCTCAGTAGTTCTGCTTGGAGCAGGAGTTTGGGCTGGAGCCCCCAAGCCTGGCCATGCAGACACGTCCTCAGGTGCCATCCACAGATCTTATGCTTTGGAGGGTTTTTCCACCCATTTTGAGTTCTTCAGCTTGAAGATGGAGTCAAAATAAAACTTTAGACCAAGTATCCCTCTGGCTTGCCTCCGTTTTTTCCTAGAGAGCCAGGCATGAATGGAGGGATGACTGAAAAGTTGGCTGGGTGCTTAGAGAGCTGGAGGGATTTTGTGCAGAGTGCTGCTCCTTGCTCCCAGCACTGTTGAGCATCCAGCTGCTTTTTAGTTGTTGTTGCAAAGGGCTTCAATGAATAAAATCATCTCTGATAACCTTCATGTTATATGCCCTGGTTTCCTGGACAAATCAAAACAAACAAAGTTGTGTTGACTGCTTGAGGAGAGGTGATAGAAAGGTTCTTCCAGAACAGTCCCTTGGTTTTCTTTGTAATGTTTGAGCCTGTTCCTCCTCCTCTTTGGTGCTTGTACCCTCCATGTTCTTATCAAAAATAAAACTGGAGGTTGTTTGTGCAGGCTCCATCCAGATACTTCTTATACTTGTTCTTCCTGTCTTCACCTTTGCTGTTCTTCCCTGAATGGTATTTTGGGAAGAAAGATGTGTTTCTGTCCTTGTTATGTGACACCTGGTCAGGGGGCACTACTCCTCAAGAAAAGCTGCTCCTGCAGCTCTGCTGCTCTGTGGGTGCCTTGTCCTTTGCCCATTTGTAAAACTGAGGTCAGGAGAGGCAGGTGAGGAGAATAAAGAACCAACAGCCCTTCTGGTCCTTTATAATAAAGCTCATTGACATCAAGGTGCTAAGTGCTTCCTGTGGAAATACAGGGGGCTGGAATTGAGTCAGCTTAAAATAAAACCAGGACACCTTTGATGGGTGTGAGAACAAAGAGGTGGGACATCAAAACAGGTATTGGTGTGGCCCCTCTGCCTCTGCTGCTTCAGCTGATGCCACTTTGCTGATGGGACAGAGAGGGGCTGGGACAGCCCATGGGAATGGTGCTTGCCACCAGGGCTGAGTTATTCTGATGGAGTTTGTGGACAGGCAGTGCCTGCCTGCTTCCCATGTGGTGCCACCCCACCACCAGCAACTCCTGGTGTCCCCAGAGGTCTTGTGCTGCTTCCAAGGTGGGCAGGAGTGATGTGCCACAGAGCTGGGAGTGCAGGAGCACTTCTGCCATGCAGTGGTTTGTAGAAAAACACCTTCTTGGGCCTCTGGTGTGTCTGTGAGGGTGTGTTAATGGATCACTGGGGTAACACAGGTATGGTTGAGCCTCAGAGCAGCATGAGTCTCCAGTGCAGCTCTCAGGCTCCCAGGATCTGCTGCAAAGTGTCTGTAAAAAATGGTGCAAAAAACCTGAGAGGTCAGTCAGGAATGGGGTACTTGGAAGTTCAGCCATGTGCAAAGACAGCTCGGATCCTGTGAAGTGCAGTCTCCTAATGCCTCTGGTTTTGTCTTTTTTTTTTCTTTTCACTTCATCCCAGGATGAAGAGGAAGAGATCAAACAAGAAATTAACATGCTAAAGAAGTATTCTCATCACCGAAATATTGCTACGTATTATGGTGCTTTTATTAAAAAGAACCCACCAGGAATGGATGATCAGCTGTGGGTAAGTTGCTTTCTTTTCTTTAAAAAAAATGGAATTTGACAGAGATTTTTTTACTCTGAATTGTCCTCTTACCAGCACCCAGCTTACACAGAACCCCTTATTTTGCATTCATCTTTTTCAAAGTCATGGCTTTGATCAGGCTCTTGCTGCACTGCAAAACACGTCTCCATTTTGCCATAAAATCTTTGCAGGCTGATGGTAAACCAGTTTTTATTCTGAAATGCCATTAGCAATATCTTCATTACAATAGTCAGTTGAAAATCATTCCATCTTCTGGCAGCTGGAGGGAGCTGGGAACATCTCTGGGAAGATGGAGGCTGAGGGTGATTCCTGCCAGCTCTTGGTGGTGCCTCTCGTGCTTCACATTTCATGGAGCCTGTGCAGGCAGATAAGGAGGAGGGGGACAGTGAGGGGAGGTCAGGGGGCTCTGTGGCTGCTCAGCCACTTTGGTGGAGATGTCTGATGTTGCTGAAGGGCACCGAGCTGCTTTGCATCTCCACAAATCCTCAGCTGCCTCCTCCTGCTGCTTCCCTTGTCAGGGCCTTCTTGGTTATTAATTCAGCATTCCCAGAGCAGGGAGGATGGAGTTTAAATCTGCTTTATCCCTGGGGAGAGACAGAGCATCAGAGCCCACTCCCTTTGGCAGCAGCTGGTGCTCGGGGGGCCAGGCAGGGCAGTGGCACCGCGAGTCAGGGCTCCGGTCGTTGCTGTAAAATTAATTAAAGTTGTTGTGCTGTGTTCTGAGCTTGGCTGTGCTGGTTGGAGTCTCTGGAGCAGCAGCCTGCAGTATCTCTGGCCATCAGAGCAGCAGTGTAGGACCTTGCTTTCCTTAGAGGTCTCTTGGAGAGAAGGCTCCGTTGGAGTTATTGTCAGTACAATGACATGGATGTTGTTCTGTGGTTGAAAAAGTCTTTATTTCCTCACAGTCTTGTAAATCCAGTAAATTCTGCCTTACCCATGTGTGGTTTCCAAAGCTTTTCTGTGCCTGAGCAAGGTTGCTGCAGCCTAATTTTTCAAGGGTGACAAATGTCTCTGGTTCACCTGGGGGACCATGGAGATGCTGAAGAGCAGCAGCACGCTCTTCCCTCTACTTTCTGTACAACATAGGCTTTGTTTTAGCAAAATGTTTGGTGACTTTAGCTGTGTGCCCCTGCATCCACATACCAGAGCATCCAGTGGGAAGTGGAGGGATTTGGAGGAGGTTCCTCCCAGGAGAAAACTACAGTTGATGGACTTCTGTGCCAGTTTGTTCCCCAGGACTTTCTGATACACTGAATTATTGGGAAGACTTGGGGCTTGGACTCCAGACGTGTTCCTAGCCTGGGTGTCCAGCTTATTTTTGGTGGAAACTCTTAAAAACCATGTTCTTTGCAGCTGGCCTGGGATTCAGCGAGGCAAAAGCTGTCAGGCTGAGAAATGCTCTTGCATCCCATGAAATTCCATTTGGCTTTGGCTGGTTTCTAATTTTCTTTTTTTTTTTTTTTTTAAAGTGAAATATTAAAACAACCTACAGTGTTCCTCCTTGTGCTGCAGGAGTGCCTGGAGGGGAAAAAAAATCCCACCAACTGTGTGCCAAGTCCCCCAGTATTGAGAGGAGCCCTCCCTGGTGCTGGGCTCTGCTCAGTGCCTTTACACTGGTTGGGTCTGGGGTTTGTGTGCTCTGAGCAGGCAAGAGGGTTTGGTTTTGTTTCTTTCCTCCAGCTCCAGTACAAAGGGCCCTTGGCATACACAAGTGTTAATAAAAGAACAATCCAAACTTTCTAAAAGAAAAGCTCACTAAAGAACTCATTGGATTGAAGGCATGGCCTGAAGAGTGATGGTGTGGAGCTGTGTCAGGGGAGGTTTAAGGTGGATATTAGGAAAGGGTGGTACACCCAGAGGGTGGTTGGGCACTGGAACAGGCTCCCCAGAGAAGTGGTCACAGCACCAAGCCTGACCTAATTCAGAAAGCGTTTGGACAAAGCTCTCAGGGTGGAATTCTTGGGTTTTTCCTGTTCAGAATGAGGAGTTGGATTCAGTGGTCCTTATGGGATCCCTTCCTACTCAGGATATTCTATGATTCTTCCATCGATCCCCATCACCCAGCAGAGGAGGCTGTACATGCTGTATCACCTTCACATGCCCCAAATCAGGAGGGCAGCCTGGGTTTTCCCTGGTGGGTCACCCAGTCATGCAAAGGGAGAAAATGGTCACAATCCAGCTGTGCTGCTTGTTCTTGGCCCTTGGAAAAGGCAGACTAGATAATCTGAATTATTGACCAGACCACTGCCTCTCCTCTCATTCTGGGGCCTTTCTCATGTGTTACTGAAAAAGATTTTTTCCAAAGCTGCTTTTCTTGCACTGGGGTGTGAGGGGGTTTTTAAAGTCTGTGCCCAGTGTTGGGACTGGTGGAGGTATTCCTGGGAAAGCTCCCCAGCCCTGGAGGAGAGGTGTGCTGGTGTTAAATAGCTGTTGTTTCAGGATCTGATTGAATTAGGACTTGTGTGAACTCTATCAGTCTTGCCTCACAGATAAAGGCTTGTTTATTTTTCATTGGCTCTTTGTTAAATAAAACGGTTTCTGATAATGCCCAAGTAATTCTTTTTATCAACACTCGGGAGGCTGATACGGAAATAAAAAATAGGGAACTCTTTCAGTGGAGATTAAGATCCCTCAGAAACGTGGCAGGCTTCCGACATGAAGTATTGTCAGTGCTGCTGCTCCATTCCACAGCAGCCACTTGCCCTGGAAGATGAGCTCAAGCTCACTGAACAACCCTGTTTTCAGAAATTAGGGAGCAGTGCAGAGGGTGGTATAGCAGATGCATCACAAATCTGCTATGTTAGGCAAAAAAAAAGGAAGCAAAAGTCATAGGAACAACCTTTATGGAACATTTAAAAAGAAATTTAAAAATATGAGGTAGGTTTATTCTTGTATTGCATTCTGGGGTGCTGTGAATCCTGGGGAGGATTTGTGCATCTCTAGCTGAGGTGAGGGGGTCCTCCTCTGGTGCAAGGGGCAGGGTGAGGGTGGCCTGCAGAAACTGGGGAAATTCTCAGGGGATCTGAGGATCCAGATAATCAATAAACTGCTGCTTCTCAGAGTTAAACTCACTGAATTCCCCTTGCTGTTCTCAAATATAAGCTATGGGATACCAGGCTGTGCATAACCCAGAGAGGTTGTTAAGGTATTTTGGGGTGGGTGGGTGTTTTTTTAAATGGTGGGAGGTGAGGCATTCATTAAGAGCTGGATGGGGGAGGTGACCCCATCCCAAAGGACCCCTGCCCTGAGCACTGCTGGAAGCTGCAGGCACTGTGACCCCCATACACTGTGCCTGTGTGCAGGGTCATGGAGGTACCACTCAGCTGGACACTTGTCACATCTGCCCTTGCTGTCCCCTGTGCACTGAGGCCATGGACAGAGCAGCCCCCCCCACCATGTGCAGAGGGCACAGGGGCTGTGCAGAGTGTGGGGACTGAGCAAAGGCTGGCAGCAACCCAGAGCCCACCCAGGGCAGGGCAGAGCCCGCAGGGTCCCCAGGGCCAGCGCTGGCTTCGATGGATGGGCTGCCATGGCAACCCTGCCCGCAGCTGCATCTGTCACCAAGGGGGACAAATTGCTAATAGGCAGGTTGCCAGTTACCCACGTGGTGGGGTGGCCTCTGGGGTGTCCTCTGCAGCAGATAATCTGGGCCAGTGTCGGCGAAAAAGGACTGAGGGTGATGTGGGAACAGCCCCTGTGTCAGGGTGGCACTGCTGCAGCTGTGCAGTGCTCAGGGCTGTGATTGTGTAGTTGCAATGTGTTTTTTCACTCTGTTGAGCTCTAGGGCCCCATTGAGTTGCTTTAGGGTGATGTGAACAGAGTCACACCAGGGATCTGAAGAGCAGAAACGGGGGCAGCAAGGCTCTATTGAAAATCGAGCATGAGCTGTCAAAGCACTGGGTTACACCTGTGCAGCTCTGAGCAGGATTGCTCTTAATCTGTTTATATACCCTGAAAAATACTTTTGGGCAGTTGCTGATTCTTTGCATTACAGAAATTAGATCATGAAATGTTTGAGAGGGGTCAGTTTTCGGTTGAGCTGTATCTCTCTGTTGTCTCTCCAAGCTCTGCAGTCCCGGGGGAGTGTGAGGGGATCAGGGCTGCTCCTCTGGCCCCTGACCGAGAGCTCAGGGTTACCAGAGCAGATTTCTTCTGCTGTCTGGCAGAGTAATCCAGCACCATTTAACTCTCACTGCTCTTCAAAGCAGTGTCAGTGCTGTAAACACTGCAGGACTGTGAGCCCAGCTCCTTCTGCTGCCATCCCTAACCCAAAGCCATCAGCCTGCTCAGGACCCATGGTGTCAGCTCCCTGCTGCCTCTCCAAGGGGTATGGCTTGCTTGGCTGGGCTTGACATCCATGGAGATGCAGGCAAGTCATTTATTGAGGAACTCATGTGAGAGCACTTGGAGGCTGCTGTTGGGGAGGAGAGAGCAGAGCAGTGCTGGCCCCTGTGCTCCCACCTGGGTGTGCAAGCACAGTGTCAGCCTGCTCCCACCCCAGCACCAACAGAAGCAATGAAAACCTGGCCTTGTCTCACTGCTTGATATTTTAGTTGCTACTTAACACCAATTTGATTGCTATTTCTGTTTCTGAAATGGGCATCAGCTTTTTTGCTGATCCACCAAGGGAAGATCTCTGTGTTTTTAACGCTCCGTCGCTGCCTCCAGGTGCCACGATGTGGGGCATGAGGGACTGCTTTGCATGGGAGCCAGGCTGAGGGTTGGGATGAGAAATTTGAGTGGCCTGGGCATATGGGACCATGTTGCACCCAGGTTCTGTTTACACACACAGCAGAAGGATTGATTTCCAGCAGCATTTAGCCTGAGGGTGTTGTGTGCTTGTTTTCTGTAACTTCAAAGAAGTCAAATTGTTCCTGAGCTGAGGCATAGAAGCACAGAATGATTTGTCTTGTGTAGTAAAGGATTTAATTTGAGGAGTTCCTCTGGACAAGCTGGAGCAGTTCACTGCAAGATGAATTGGAGTTGGTGTTCTGAAGATGCTCAGGTTTGAGCTCTTCCAGGTAATACACAGCAGTGATTGGAACAGAGGTCTTGCCATTCCCAAACTGAGGAAAGTAGTGGTTGATTTGAAAACCGAAAAGGCTCTTTAAACAAAAAATTCATGAGACAGCAGGACACAGAGATTTACAGCTGCAGCTTCTGAATTTGCCTTGCTTATGAAGTTTGCTGTCACTCTAGTATGAAGAGCTAAGTAAATGCTAAATGAACTGTATTTAAAAATATTTCTTCAATAAATGTCCTTGCAAATTAAATTTCGCAAGATGATTTTACCTTTAGCCCATCTTGATGATAATTTTAATTATGGTTAATATAAATTCAATATCTGTTTCCAGTTTATTGTCTTACTCCATCATGGCTTCATCCCTTAAGAAAATTGGTAATGATGCAAGTGTGGGAGGGCAAAGCACTCACCCAGAGGTATGAGACTGGTGGGAAAGTGTTTTAGTATCCAAGTGCCCTTTGAAGCCTTTTCTGAGTGTATTAAGCTCTGCCCTAAAATCAGCAAGAGCTTCTGCTCATTTTAATTTTTCTCCTGGAAGACTGTTGGTTTCCAGCTTAAACATTGAACAGTGTTCATAAATTGATATTATGGTAGTAAATGCATTGTTCTTCTCCCTCTCTGGTGCTTACCTGTCCTTACTCTTGGCAATATACACAGGTAGCCCATAACTATCCATTCTCTGCATGGCTGAACAAGCCCTCAGCTCCTCTGAGAAGACCTGGTCATGTTCCTGTACCCACTCCAGTGTGCATTTATTGTTCTTGGGCTCCGTCACCCAGCAGGACATCAGTGCTGTGGGTCAGGTCTGACCTGGCCTGTTGGGTGTCTCCTTGGCCTGCCATCATCTGTGGTTCCTCTCCTTGGAGGCTGCCCTGTGTGAGCTGTGGTTGGGAATTCTGTAGCATCCTTCCACCTGAGGAGCATAAGAAGCCATGAAAGCAAAAGGAGATCCCAGTGCTGCACGCAGCAGCTACCCAGACATGGGAATGGGGGCTGTTTTCATGAGGTGTCCATCAGCTCTCCATGAGGAACAAGGACACTCAGCCTTGTCACCTTTCTGCTGCTGGTTTCCTTAGAGAATTCATGGCAGAGCTTTCAGGCTGTTCATGGTGCTCAGCCCCCTTGGATCTGGAGCCTCTTGGTGCTGGCAGAGATCTGCCAGTGCTGGATATTTCCCTGTGGGTGTTATGGGACTATACACCTCTTTAAAAACCGAGTTGGAAACACCCCTTCTGTGACTTTCTCTTTTTCTCTCTGTTAATTTAATCTCCAGGAGGTTTCACAGTTACAGATTTGGGATACATCAGCAGGTGGCTGTATTATTCCCCTCCTGGTGTGAAGTTAATCTTTGCTCTCTGGAAATCAAGGGCAGGGTAGAGGACCAAGCAAACTGCCAGCTCCATTAAGATAATTTGGCAAGTTAATGATGTACTGTGTACTTTTAATGGGATTTCTTCCATATTCTTTTAAGCATTTTGTTTGCCATGCACAGCATAGCAAGCCCTTCCTCTTCCTCTTGCTCCAAACCCTGGTGAGAGCCTGTGGAAGAGTTTCCATGGAAGAAGACTGGAGAGGGCAGCATTTTGGATTGCAAGATGTTTGTGGCTGGCTCATCTATCCAGGATTTTCCTTTCCAAATTTGCTGCTGTGGTATCCCAGATGTTAGTTTAATCAGACACACATGCAGACACTGATATTCCACACGTGTCAATGGTCCAAAGGGAGGAAAGAGAGGAAAAGCAACTTTGAAACCAGTTGTTCCATTATTCCCCATTCACTGAGCAATGAGCAGCCAGGAGTTAGGCCGTGTCAGTGACCCATCTGGATGGCTTAGCTGCTGCTGGGGTGAAAGAGCTGTAGGTGTGTTCCTTGCCTTTGCCCAGGGCAGATTTTGGCCAGTGACCCATCCATTTCTGCCATTTCTTCCATTTCTTGAAGCCACTTTCATGACTTAACAGGGGTATTCCAAGAATTTCTCAGCACCAGTTCAGGAAGAAAAGAGAAACTTAACATCAAAACTAAAGATAGCAGCGTGGTCAAAGCCAAGTAAGGTATAGTCTGCTCAAGTATTTTATTTAGCCTGAAGGTTTATGGCAGTCCCGTGTCTGGATTTTATGATCATTATAATTTATGATAGTCTTAAATCATTGCATTTGTGCAATTTGGTCAGGAGTAACCCTTCTGCTGTTTTAATTCTCTTCTTGGCCTGTGCTTTTAATAGTGATGTCACTTGTTTGGAGAACATTAAATGCCATGTAAGCCTCATGTGATAAGAAACTTGAAACATGCACATCGAAGAATCTGGCAAGGGAGTATCTTCAAGTAGGAAGATCTAATTGGAAAACATGGTTTCACATCTGAGAGGAAGGCACTTGCACAGGCCTTGGAGGAGGCTTGTTGCACACATGGGCTGTGCTCACTTTCTGGAGCACGCTGATGGCTCCTGCACACCCTGGGGATCTGCAAAATCCCAGGGAGGCAGACTCGCATCCCGTGCTATTTTTGTAATGTTTATTTCACAGTTGTTCAATGACAGGATTAAGTTTGGGCTGGGTTAGATCATTACACTTCTATATTTGATATTCTGAAACTTTGGAAACTTGTACCACTTCGGTACAAGTGGCGGTGGCCGGTCATATTGGACCCAGCCTGAGCAGCAGGACAGCAGCTCTCTCCTGGGGAGCCTGACACTGCTTGGCAACCTTCCCCTCAAGGGAGGGTTCCTGCTCAAAGACATGGTCACAACTAAAGTTTGTCTGGTTAAATAAAAAATAAAAACTGAAAAGCACACCTTGTTCCTAAATCATAGGAAGCTTTCAAATATCTGCCTCAGTGCCTTTGTATTTTCAGATCTGAAGAACTTGCGTGCAAGAGGCAGAGTTTTGTTTTATTGCTGTTGATACTAAACATTGATCAGAAGTATAAAGTAGGGTGTGTAGGGGTAGGGTTTGAGATTCTGATCTCCTCCACTGATTTTCAGCACTGGACTGATTCCTGTTTCTTGCTCCCAATCGTCTGGAGGGCCACAAGCCTTTCAAGCCTTCCAGCCTTTTATTGTTTCATTTTATAACAAACCCCAAATGGCTTGCAAGCTCATAGGTCCAGGATGATGTTCCAGTGGCTCTGTGTAGCACCGTGGGGTCCCCACAGAAGCAGTGCCAGTGTCGGGATGCTGCTGCTGGTGCCACTGCATGACATTTATGTCATTAATTACGTTCCTGTTCCCTTTGGCAGCTGGTGATGGAGTTCTGCGGCGCGGGCTCCGTCACTGACCTCATCAAGAACACGAAGGGGAACACCTTGAAGGAGGAGTGGATTGCCTACATCTGCAGAGAGATTTTGCGGGTACGTGTCCAGGGGGAGCTGAATGTTGTTGGGAATGTGGCAGTTCAGTGCTCAGGGGACACAGGAAGCCTTTGGCTCCGCAGATTTCGTGGATGCTGTGCTGCCATGGGCTGGAGCCTCTGCGGTGCCAGCAGGCGTGAATGATTCATGTGCCTGTATGATGCATAATAAATAAGCCCTGCTTAATGCCCTTTAGCTCTGTTAGTTGCCTGAATTTTAACCCTCTTTTTCCTTCAACAAAAATAGAATCTCCTATTGGTATTAAAGCGGCAAAGATTTATTTATGTTAGAATTACGTTTTTAGTTAACAGAAAGATGAGGACTAATAAAGTCTGTGGAAAGAAGAATCTTCATGATTAAAAAGCATCCTATGTTTTATTAAATCCACATGTCTGAGTTTAATGAGGATGCTGCAGCTTTTATACTCACGATATAAATGTTTGACTGAAATGTCTTAAAATGGGCCATGCCAGAGTTTCATGTACTGGGAGATGGCAGCTTCAGAGACTTTCCTGCATTTTGCGTTGCTGAGGTTAGAGGATGGGGTTGTAATGGTTGCCCTACATTAAAATTTATTGCTCTGTGAACCAAAGACTTGTTCAAGAGAAAACAGGAATATTTGGCATGTGAAGAAAACCTGTACAAGAGCCATCAAGTGATAGGATGAGAGGAAAAGGCCTCAAGCTGCACTAGGGGAGATTTAGGAAAAATTTCTTCATTGAAGGGGTTGTTAAGCACTGGAACAGGCTGTGCAGGGAAGGTTGGATCCCCATCCTTGCGGGGATTTAAAAGAGATGTGGCTGTGCCACTTAGGAAAATGGTTTTGTGGTGGCCTTGGCAGTTGTCAGGGTTATGGTTGGACTTTGTGGTCTTAAAGGTCTTTTCCAACCTAAACAATTGTTTTATTCTATGAAAGAAAATGAGGCAAAATGATCTCTCCAAATGGATGTGCCTGACACTGAGGCTGCTACGGGTGTCCAGAGGTGGCACAGCATTTCTGCATTGACCCTGAATGCCACTGTCCACACCAGAGTGATGTGCAGGAGATGCTGGCACTGTAACTCATCAGCTTTTGTATGGACGCTGCTTTCAGTGCCAGGAGGCCACAGTTACATGGGCTTATTTTAAGTGTATGAGCTCCATGAGCCTGCTCCTTAAAATAGTCCCTGGCAGTGACTCACATCCCAGCCTTTGACTCATGTCCTGGGGCCAGCACTGGATGTCACCTATTGCGTTTTGGCCACACACTGGGGCAGTGGTGGGTGACCTCTGTGGGGTTTGGGGTGAAGAAAGGCTCCCAGCTTCACACTGCAGAACGTGGCTCAGGCTTGGTTCAGACAGTGATGGGCAGTTGGAATTCTAACACGAGGCTCAATCCCACATTGTTAAAGGATTTATTGAAATCCTGTGGAATTTTTGTTTTGCCTCAAATGCTCAAAGGTGCCTGTAACCAAGTATAATATGGCTTAAAAAAGGACTCCTATACAGATATAATCTGTTCCACAGTTTTCCCAAGGTAACGAGCATAAAATGACTAATAACTACCAGAAGCAATAGCAGAAATCCTTTTCTTCCTCAAATATGAATGTTTAACGTGAAATGCAAACCTAGTGCAAAATTAGTTTTTGAAGTAATCCATATTTTTCCTAAGCTGGCAATCTGGGTGGATTTTGCTTTAAAACTGAAATAATAAATGAATGAAATAAAAATGTGGATTGCAAAAAGAAATTAATGAGCTAATAAACCAGCACAACAGCAAAGCTAGTTTACCTTTAGCCTTCGAGACAGGCTTTTCACTTGAGCTATATCTCTATTAAGGATATGTGCAAGTTATAACATTTGTATTTGCATGGTGGCTTTTTTAATGCAAGTTTCTCAGTTTTTCTGACTGAAATCCAGTTTATTGGACCGATAAAACAAGAGAATTGTTTTGTTCAGTTTCTGGATGATGGAAATGGAGAAAGGAGACAAACCCATTCTATTATTTCTGCCACAGAAATGGCTCCCTGAGGCAAGGGAGCACATGTGGGAAATCATGTCTGGAGTGACGGAAGGATTTGGGTTAATGCAGGTTCCTGCTGGAACGTGAAAGATTGGGTTAAAACCCCACAGAATGGACGGGCTCCTCGCCAGGCATGTCCTCCCAGCATGGGACATGGGACAGTGTTTGGAGCATGTGATAAACAAAAGCATTCTCAAGTGCTTAACTCCAACTGTGAACCTTTCATTTCTGGAGCATAATTGGTTGAGGAGGAATGTCAGAAAATAACATGCTTTGAACTTGGGTTCCTCTAACCTTTCTCTGAATTCTCCAGGGCTTGAGTCATCTACACCAGCACAAAGTAATTCATCGAGACATCAAGGGACAGAATGTATTGCTGACTGAAAATGCAGAAGTGAAACTAGGTAAGAGTGGGTTACAGCTCCTGGAAACTGCAGGTGGGCTGGCTGGGGAGAAGCAGCAAAACTGGCTTATACATGACCTGAAGAAAGAGGATGGGTACCAAGAGCTCCTCTGTGGGTTTTGTTATGTTGGCTTTAATACATGACCTTGGGTGTTGAGCGAGTGCTGTGCCTCAAACTGCCGAGGGTTGATGGCCAGGTTCTGCTTGCAGAGATGCACTTGCAGTGGTGTTTCTGCTCAGACAGCTCTGCCACCAGGTACAGGTTAAACAACCAACACCAATTTTTCATGCCCTGGATTGAAAATTGCCTTGTGATCACCACCAGATGTTGTCAGTGGCTGTTCTTCCACAGCTGCATAGCAGTGTCCTGGAGAATAATCCATTTTCAGTTTAGCATGACATAATCCAGACTCCTTTTCCAAGCTAACCTGGTGGAGGGGTGTAATTTGCAAGAACTCCTCTGAATTTTGTGCACTCTGTTAGTCACCCTGGAGAGAAGCAGGCATTGGTGTGGAGATCATATGGAAGGCAGCAGATCAGTGCAGATGATGTGTTCACATCCTCACTTTTCAGTATTGATGTTATTGAGGCTGTCTTTGCACAATTAATTTATGTTGGTGATGGAAGATCCCTTACATGTGTGGTGAGAACCTGGTTTTCCCATGCCTCCTCTCTCCCTCTACAGCAGAATAAAACCCTGGCTTAACAGATGGCACCACCAGCTCGTTGGGCTTTATGCTGGTGAGGATTCCTGTCCAAGGGGATATTCTCCAGGGCAAATCTCTAGCCATTGTGTTGTGCAAAGTGCAGTTAGTGGACCATAGAGTATTCTCTCATTGGTTTGATTTCATCATTTTTTGCTTCATTTTGCAGCTCTCTGCTTGACATTTCCCATGGGTCTTTGTCCTTGGTCCTTAGTTCCTTAAGCCTTTTGCATTTCTGCCATTTGCAGCAGGAATTTAGGTAGAAAAATGAGGCTTCCACCAGTATTTGGCAGGCTTCAATTCAAATGAGCAAGCGTAGAACAAAGGCTGCTGCTTATTCATGTTGCTAACCCTGTTTCTCATTAGTATGAGGAGCTGTGATTTCTTTTCATTGCCTCCTGGCAAGGAGGAAAAGGCACAGGGTTTTGTACAAAACCTGGACATCAGATGATCAGGTTTGTCCTTGGCTGACCTCTGTTGATGCCAGCAGAGATCAAACAGGAATGTCTTCAGCCACGTCCTCCTTTCCTGGCTGTGCGGGGCTGTTCTGAATGAACACAATGTTTTACATGGAGCAGCAGAGCGTTGCTCAGGTTTGTCTCTGACCTTACCATGCCCCGTTGTCTCCCTGCTCCAGTGGATTTTGGTGTCAGCGCCCAGCTGGACAGGACGGTGGGCAGGAGGAACACCTTCATTGGCACGCCTTACTGGATGGCCCCCGAGGTCATCGCCTGCGACGAAAATCCCGATGCCACTTACGACTTCAAGGTACCTAAACGAGCATCTTCCTGCTCAGGAATTCAGTATGTCACTGCAGCACTGAAAAACACATTGGCAGGCATTGCAGGCTCCTCCTGCTTTCTGGCTGTGGGATTTTGGGATGCCAGTTCAGGTCCAACCTGAACCTTTGTTGTGCTGCTCACGTATCCAAATTTACTGTGAGGAGTCTTTCCCCGTGTGGAGAAAGGCATCAGACTCAGGCTTCCTACCCTGCATTTTGGTGCTGTGTATTTAAATACTCCAGTCAAACAAGCTGTATTTGCTCTATTTACTCTGGAGAGGAGTCAGGTCAGGTTTAGAAAGGGTAAAATCACATCCTCTGGCCTGCAGGCTGATATTCACAGGGAGATGTGAAGGCTGCCACACAATCAGACGTTTAGGGGGCTGACCTACTTTTCACATGTCTCTTCAGCCTGTTTGAAGTTTATTTTTGGCTCGGTGGCAGCACAACATCGCTGCTGAGTTATAATGTGGCACAGAGCCCTGTGCCATGCAGCAGATCCCCAGGAAAGTCAGGAGTCCCACCTGCCCATTCAAACTACAGTGAGGTCTGATGTTTAAAGCAGGGGGAGCTTGTTATAGTTTATCCTGTTTCTGCTTTACTACAAGTTTCTGGACACACATCTGTAGAAGTATCCCTTGGTTTTTTGTCCCTTGGTTTTTTGAAGTGTCCAGAACTTGAATTTCTAGCTCCCAACCTCCTAAGGTCCACTGAGTGTGTCCAGAGAGGAGGGCAGGGCATTACCACATGAACTCTGGGGGGGAAGCTCAGGCTTGTGTGAAGCTTGCTGTACTTCTGTTCATGTGCATGCTGCGAGGCCACTTCACAAGGTGATGTTAAAAAAGGACTTTGAGACCCTCTGGTGTGAGCTGCTTTCTAAAAGTAGAACACTCCAATGTAACAGAGCCACAGCCCACCATTGTGGTACAATTTCAGCTGCAATTACTGATTGTTCAGAGAATTTTTTGAGAAATTAATGATTTTAAAGAAGCCAAATGATGCTTTGCTATTGCAGCCATTTAAGTGCATCAGTCAACTTTTGAACTGAGGGTTTTCTGGAGAGCAGCTCTCCAGTATGAGTTCAGACTCTGGGTTACAGAAATTGTTAATGATGGGGACATGTAGAAATATCTCCAATTACTCCAATCTCCAATTACTTATTACTCTTTGATTAACTAATTACAACAAGCATTTCCTCAGCTCTGCTGAGGGCAGTGCTTCATGACAGGGCTGCACCCTCCACTGGCTGCTCTCACCACTCCTCCACTGACAGCTGCCTGTGCAATGCTCTCATTAATCACAGCTTTTTGTTATTATTTTTTTTTAAAGGACTGATATCTTCATAGGCTGCTTCTACCCTCTGAAATCCCTGAGGATTTTCCTCCTGCCAGAATAACTGGGGCACTTAATATGCCGTGGACTGATGCACAGGCTCCAGGACCAGAATCCCTCTATTGTCCCTGAGGATCAGATGCTCACAGTGAGCCTCTCTGAAGTTGGCTCTGGCCATTTTCCAGTGGCTGGGGGTGTGGAACAGGAGCTGATTGCTGCTGACACGCTCCATGCAGGGTGCTTTCAGAGCTCCTGGTGATGTGGGAGCCACTGGACATTACCCATACCCCGGGTCACATCCTTGCACCTGATGCTCTTGCTTTGAAGTAGGGTGGAGAGGATATAAATGATAATTATTTCTTTTAAAAGGGATGCAGATCAGATCCTCTCAGGTTTAGCTGACTGGCTTAAAATACTGAATACAAAAAATTAGATTTATAGGGTGAGAAAAGGAATCCTCACAGGCTTAATCTCTTGGACAAAAAGCCTCTGATCTCACTGTTTTCTTAGCCAGAAAGAGATGCCTGTGTAATCTATGGAAGGAGGCTGTAAATACCTCCTCACACAAATAAACCACTTTAAAAAAGAACAAATAGAACCCCCCCGTTGTTGAGGTTATTTGTTGTTTTTTCCCCCAGCCAGTCTTCCTTTTTTCTTTAGAGATATCTTTTCAATAAGCTTAGAATCAAAAGAAGGAGGAGAAGGGAGCCTGCTTCCCTTCCCGAGTCAAGGCAATGCAAATACATTAGCACAGCATCCCTTTGCTGGATGGACTGAAAGGCTTTTCAGTCTTAAAAATAAAAACCACTCAAAAAAAAATCCTGAATTCCAGATCATTACAAAATGTGTGCTTCCCGCTGAGTTTTCTGCTTTCTCTGGGAGACTTAGAGAGATGATAATCCCTTTCTGTATTCCTCCAGCTTTAAGATCACTTGGCATCTTGCATATAGTACTGGGCACCTCAATATGGAAAGACACATTAGGAATTTGGAAGGAGTTCAGTGGCAACCCAGAGGGAAGGGGTCATGTGTGCTGAATCATGTGGAAAGACTGTGATAATTAAGTATGCAGCAGAAATCCCAGCTGACCAGAAACAAAGAATGGATGAGTCTGTGCTGTGAAAGGGCTGAAATTAAGATTTGAGAGAGAATTTTTAAGCAGGTACAAAGATGTGTAGCAAGGACAGCATTTGTTGAGGGAGAACTTGAGCTAAAAATGAGGAAAAGTGCCCTGAAATTGGAAATCCAAGTTGCCTTTCCTGGAGGGTGTATGTGAAAAGGTGCTTGTGATTCCTAGAGGCTCTCTCTAGCTCTGGCTGGGGTTTTGGGACTCTGTACTGGGAAAAACAACCTTTCTGGGATTCACTCACTAAATGGTAGGTTTAGAGGCTTGAGGCAGTTTAGAAAGAGCAGCTCTTGAACTGGAGAGGAGAAAAGTGAAGTGGGACTGCAGGGACATGGCAGAAAGCAGGGCAGGGGAGAGCTGGATGTACAAGAGGAAGGGTGGAAGGCAGAGTCCATCCCTTCCAGCCTTTGGTGGAAGCACCAGCACTGGTCTGAGTTGTGTTCCCAGCAGATGGGTTGTACTCACTTCTTCTCACTGGGCACGTCCAGCTCTGCCTCCTGCACTGCCGGAGAGCCAGTCCATCCACTGGGGCTCCTTATCAGGGCTAGGGCTCCTTATCAGCCACAGCTCAGCAGTGGTGGTGGGCTGGGGAGGAGGCACTGGAGGGCAGCTCACTGCTGCTGTCTGGCTGGGGATTTGGGTGATCCTGTTGGTAAGGGAGAAGATGGAAGGAAGAGTGTTAGAGGTATGAAATCAAAGTTTTCCAGATCGGTGCGTTGTCTCTGCTCTGATCCTTCAGGAGACTCAGGGCTGAGCGAGGCTTGGGAACAGGGTAAATAAATGTGTGCATTTCTCCTTGCACTGGCAATGTCCCTCTGCTTTCTTCCACAGAGTGACTTGTGGTCTCTGGGGATAACAGCCATCGAGATGGCCGAAGGTGCTCCCCGTGAGTACAGTCATGGCTCTGTTCATTATCCCTGGGCTGTAAATGCTGGGCTTTGCTTAGCACCAGCCAGAGCTCAGCTCTGTGCAAGGAACACCACCCCAAGGTTTTTGCTGGGATTGCTGAGGTGGAGCTCACAGAACCATGGGGACAAAGCTGCCAGGGCAGCATGGCCCAGGGGGCGGGGTGGGCAGTGAGCAAAGGCAGACCTGTGTGACACCTGATACATCTTGGAGCACTCTGGGACATGGTTTCCTCAAATAAAACACAGATGAAGAAGGGGTGGAGGACTGGAAGCAGGTGAAACACCTCAGAGCTGGTGTGACACTGATAGTGACATGCTGGGTGCACCCTGCACAAGTCACACTGCCATGGTGTCCAGCATTATCCTCGGACTGTCCTTGCTGGAAAATGCAAGTAAATAAAGCAGAACATGATGCCACGTGGCATGGCTGTCCCATGCTCTGGCCCATTGATGTCAGCACCTGGCAGGTGCTGAGGACCTGGAGCTGCAGGAGCAGAGATGTCCCCAGCCAGTCCCAGCAGTGACACTCACAGCCCTTGGATGGGGACATCAGCTGTCACCTGAGCCTCAGGGCTGGGGGCTGTCTCTGGGGGGCTGTTGCTGCAGTCATCCTCAGAGGAGGGTGAGGGTCTGGCAGCCTCAGAGGAAGCTGGGATCTCCCAGCTGGATGTCTGTGCTGTATTTAATGCCTCTTCTTACAAATTGCAGCTCTGTGTGACATGCATCCCATGAGAGCCCTCTTCCTCATCCCCCGCAACCCGGCCCCGAGGTTGAAATCAAAGAAGTGGTGAGTTTCTTTCTCCATCTTTAGGGACTGTAAAAACATTTCTGGAGCAATCTTTTTCTGCAGCTGGGCACAGTGGGGACATGGTGTTGATATTTATGTCCTTTTGGGGGTTGGTGGTGGCCTCCAGCATCACTCTGGTGAGTGCAGGTTTGAGTTTTGGTCTCCTGTGGAGAGGAAATTTGTTCTGCAGGATCCACCATGGGATGGAGGCCTTCCTTGGTATGCAGAGAGAGCAGCACCCTCACCCTGCCATTTCACAGTGCAGAATTGGCTTTTCCTGGGCAGTTGTGCAGCCTGAAGTCTGATGACACTTTGCTTGGCTCCCCTTTCATTCCAGTCAGGTTCCGTTCTCAAGTGGAAACATGTATCCAGGCCAAAAACAAAAAAGAGGATGTTTTATCTTGAAGGCCCAGGAATGCAGAGATTTGTACTTTGTTTGGGCTTTATTTTAAAATTTTGCAGGAAAAGATACATCACTGTTTTGGAAAAAAAAAAAAAAAGGAAAGAAAGTGAAGCATGCCAATAAAAACCCACAGGAAAAATATTCCTGAAGCCCAGCCAGATGTTGTTTTGTTACTGTATGTTCTGTATTGATGGAAGTGGAGTCCTTAAAAACACTTGTCTTTGGTTTGTGCTGTTTTCCTGCCCCAGGTTCAGTGGTCAGGAAGGATCTGCCACATGTTAGAGACAGCACTGCCCCTTGTTCCCAGATGGGCTGAGCTCACAGAGGGAAGCTTTGCCTTAATCCTTTAAATTTTGCACAATATCTTATTGATTGCACACCAGTAAAAAGGAGAAGAGCCCATGGTATGTACTGATGACACTTGGGACAAGAGCAGCAAATATTTTATTGCTGCCAGAGGAGCAAGAGGGACTTGGAGACCTCTGCTTTGGATGCATTGTGTTGGGCTTTTAGGACCAGCCTAAAGACTCACCCAGGCTTTGGCAGGAGGCATCTCAGTTTTGTCAGCCTGATCATCAGCTGCTCCAGTACCAAACCAGGAGGAGAGGGACCATTCCCAGCTGGCTCTGCAGAGGGTGTCAGATATTCTTGCTCTCTTTGCATGACCTTTTGAGGATACAATTAGTCAGCTGAGAAAATAGTGTAGGTGCTTGTTTTCTGCCAGATCACCAGTCTGCTCCTTTGTTATCCTCACTCCCACAGCACAAAAAGGATTGTGAGACTTGAGAGTTTATTTTTCATACAAAAGTGCTGTTTATTCAGCAAAGACTCCCTCAGCCTCCAGGCAGAGGGGAGCTGATGAAAGCACATTTTGAGCAGGATGTTTCCCCGTGTCCTTAAGGTAAAAATGGAGCTGGGATGGAATTTGTATTTTAGTCCCTGCCCTGCCATTGCAGGATGTGCTTAATGCAAGGTGGCATGTTCCTGGGCACCACCTTCCTGGTGTTCCTGGGCACCACCTTCCCACACACATCTGGCAGCTGTCCCAGGTTTGCACATCCTGTGTGGTCTGCCTGGGGTCATTTGGTCTGCCTGGAGTTGTGCTCTCCCTGTGCCAGGGGTGGCATCCTGGGTGCTTTGGTGGAAGATCTCCTGGGAAGCCATAGTGTGATAAAACTCCAGCTTCAAGAGGCAACTTGGTGCTCACCTGGCCTCTGCTCCCCTTCCATGATCAAGCAGGCATCCCTGGTGCCCATCAGAGCTGGGACATGTGTACCTCAGGTAGCTCAGACCTCTGTTCATCTTCCAAGCTGTCATTGCAGTGGAAAGCTCCAAAGGATCCAGATGAAGCTCCACCAGTTTCTTGAAAGCAAATTTTTACAGCATTTTCAATGTGGCACTGGGCAGATTTGCTGTCCTTGGCTCATTTCTCAGCTGGAGGTTTTTGGGCCTTGCCAGGATGAGTCCTGGAATTCTACAAGCCCATCCCAGGAAGAGTGGAGATGTTTGACCAGGCTTTTGGGGTGGCTTCCTGGCTGTCAGTGGGCTGGTTTTCACAACCACAGGTCACAAGAGCAAAGCAAAATGGGGAAAGGTTCAACCTGAGTTTGTCCTTGCTTTTGTGCACAGCAACACATAAATAAAAGTACACTACATGGGCAGACCATCTTTTTCCTTGCATGTAAAAGTACTGAAGGGATTCCAGCCCCTTTGAGGGTGAGTCAGGAAAGCCAAGAGAGAACACTGGCATGGGAGCCTGCCCTCAATTAAAAATTACAGAGAGGAAAATAATTCTGTTGCTTGCTAAATCCTCAAACTAGCTTTTGAAACAGTGCTGTGTTCCTATGAAATTAAAGTTGTTGGTGTATCATTTTCTTTCCCAATTAAAGCCAGCCAGCAGTGAAGCTTTATTTTCGTCTTCCCCTGTTTGCAGGCAAAATGAACTCAAACTTTAGTGATTTTGTTCCCATAAACCTTCTCTAGCCCTGCATTGTGAAAGACATGAAACCTCTTTGTTAATGAGGTGATATTTGCACTGTGGTACCACTTTTCATCCAAGCAGCTGCAAAGGCTTTGCAAACATTGATTTAAGCTTTACAAACCCCAGGAGCTGGAGGAATGTATGTTTCAGGAAGGTGCACTGACCTGGGCCTGGGGAGGGGATGAAACGTGTGGTGGAGTCCTCCTGGATCAGAGCCAGGGAGAAAGCCCTGGTCTTCAGCTCCAGTGAGGGCTGGACTGTGCCACTGGACAGGCTGGCTCCTTTGAGAGAGGAAGATTTTGGGAAATGCAGCAGCCTGAGCTGGAAAATGGATGGGAAATCCCTGTCCATAGCTGCTCAGGCAGCAAAGGTATCTTAGGGCATCACAGAGCACTGGGACCCCAATCCCATCACTTCCAGGAGGAAAACTTTTCAGCTACGTCACCTGTGCTGTATTTGCACATGCTCTGGACCACACATCCAGGACTGGAGTCTCTCCAGCTTCACACCAACAAGGGAGAATCATATTTTAAAGCGTATTTTTTTTGAGCATCACATTGATTGTGCCTTCTGGGTACACTGAAACACTGTGTTTCTCAAGGCAAGGTGGGGAAGGCAGATTTGCTCATTAGTAGAGCTGGAGGGAAGATTTAATTGGATCCAGTAGCATATTTTATTTTTGCATCTCAATTTGTATGGATTAGCACTTGAAAGATAAATCACTTTTAGTCTGACAGCTTAAAAGTAAAATCCCTGAAAGCTTATTGTTTTACTTCTAATGCAATTCTGTAGTATCTGTTGGCTTCTGACATTAATTTATATTCATTTTCCTATTTGCTAAAGCAACATAGACTACAGTAGCCTGTCAACATTTTCCTTTCTTGTAAATCCCTGTTCTCTAGAGTTTATAATGTGGTGAAATTAGTTCCAGGAAAACTTTGGATATGCAGCACTTGAAACTAAGACAAATCTGTTTATTAAAGATTTGGCTGAAACTGTTTTAGCTGAGATGGAATGTAACTTTGTGGACAGGGCTCTGTTCCCATCTCTATCAAAAGAGCATGTCCCAGTCTCTTGGATCAGGGGGTCTGGGGCTTGCTGGCCCTCCAGCCCTGGTGGGTTGTGATGCTGCTGAGGGAGCAGGGAAGGGCTGCAGGCAGGATCATCCAAAAGTTGCCTGAGCTCTACCAAGCTCTGCAATGTTGGGACTTAAATCTAAAAAAAAAAAAAAAAAAAAATTCAACCTATCCTGTCCCACTCACCTTCACAAAGATTCATCTCTTGAAACACTGCCCAGGGGGTTATAAAATATGAGAAACAATCCACTCAGGCATTGTGTTTATATCTGTGGGTGTTGTATCTCGTTTCTACCTGCAGTTTCGGAGGGAAGGGAGCAGGAACACTCCCTTGCTTTTTTGTGGGTGCCATTGATGAAATCTTGCTTTGGTCATTCTCTGGTCATACGATGGTTCCCAGCTTTCTGGGATAACGAGCGAGAACTGAGAAAAATCTTCTCAAACACCAACAAGTCCTTTTCACTTTCTAACGTGAGAATCGATACATTTATCTGTTATTTCTGTACCTTCCTTCTCTGTCCTTGACCAGGTCTAAAAAGTTTCAGTCCTTCATTGAGAGCTGCCTAGTGAAGAACCACAGCCAGAGACCAACCACGGAGCAGCTGATGAAGCACCCCTTCATCCGAGACCAGCCCAACGAGAGGCAGGTCCGCATCCAGCTCAAGGACCACATCGACAGGACTAAGAAGAAGCGAGGAGAGAAAGGTCAGTGGAGAAGAGAGGAGGGTTAGTGGAGAAGAAGCAGTGCTCTGAACAATCCTTGACCTCTGCCGTGTGCTCAGATATCCCTGTCTGGGCAGCCCATGACCTCTGCCACGTGCTTGGGGATCTCTGCAGACCAGGGCACATCCAGGCAGGTGAAGCTCATGGGTAAAAAAGGGAAGACAGAGAGGACTGGGTTGCCCATGGTCTCAGTACCAGTTCCCCTCACTCAGATGGCTGAATTTGTTTGCAGTCTCATTAAATTCAATAGGTGTGAGCCTTCATATGGTTTTGGGGACAGATTGTTTTGTTTGGTTTGATTCCTCTCAGTCACTGAAATGAAAATAAATACCTGTAACTAAACAATGGGTGTTCATGCAAAGCAGACAGGTGACAGTCATTAGAGTTAATCAGTGTTTTTAAATATTTTTTTTCCCCTAATGAAAAATGATGCCTTTTTTTAGTCCAGGTGGTAATTTCCACATGGAACATCTAAGCTTTGATTCATTAAAGCGTGTGTATAAAATTTACGTTTGCATAGATCCGTGCTGGCGTGTGGGAGGGTGAAGCTGCTAAGCTGAATTTTCCCCAGCTCACGTATTTCATGCCAAGTGTGTTGATCTACGTGACATCCCTGCAGCACCAGCGACGAGCAGAGCTGTGCAAACGAACATCCAGATAAGACCCTTGCCCCAGAGCAATTCCGCTGACTAGGGATAACCTATTAAACTGAATGTTTTCAGTGAACTCTCCAGGCCCTATCAAAGTCCTCTGCAAGAAAGATCAGATAGCAGAAGAAACTTGTTAAAGTATTCAGCTGCTTGTGAACTGAATTTTAATTTGAAAGCTCATTTGTAGAATCCAGCAAATTAATATGTTGCTATTTCTCTTCTTATTGGTAGCGGAATTAATTTTTCATGCGTACCTTCCAGCCCCTTGTAATAGATTTCACTACAATCAAAACAATAAAATGGGATCCCAGTGAAGTATTAAATGTGTTTAGTCTGGCAAATGAAGGTTGGACCCTAGAGATGGAGAGTAATTGGATAAATGCAAGCCTTTCTTTGACTATAATTCCCTTCATCCGATAAAGATGATATCCCAACAGAAATTGCAGCATGTAACACAACATTGCAGTGAGCTTTTATGTAGATATCTTCATTGCCTGGAAAATTACATGGATTTGCATAGGAAGAGCATATGTTTAGGGAAAGAGGAGCTGGTGCCTTCAGAGCCTTGGTTAAATCCCACCTTCCTGTGGCTATGGCTCCAAAAGCTGCTGGTGCACCTCCTGTTGCAGAACCATCCTGAAGAAGGGGGTCACTCACTGTCATATGGGGATAAATTCTTACTTTGTGGACACCCCCATCTTTACATCAAGGGGCTGTGGTTGTCAGGGCTGTTGCCCACTGTGCTGGTGCTTCCCTGGCCTTGTGGCCCCCATAAAACCACAAAATGCAGAGCAGTAGTGCTGCTTATTCTTGGTCATGCGAGGTAAAGAGAATTGGCTGTTCTTCTGCCTTCAGAGCTCTGGGGTTTTCAGCCACTGGAAAAACAAATGAGTCCAGCAAAGGGCACTGATGAGCAATTCTGTTCCTAGATGAGACAGAGTACGAGTACAGTGGAAGTGAGGAGGAGGAGGAGGAAAACGACTCTGGAGAGCCGAGGTAAGAATCAGCATTTCATTTGTGCCCTTACATCCCTTTTAGCTCTGTGTAAAATCAGCTTGGGTTATGGGCTCATATGAACTGGAAATGGAAAAAGGACATTCTGAGCACAGAGTCCTGTTCCCTGGCAGAGCAGAGGAAATTCTTGCTGCCGGGTGGTGCGTGGGTATAAACTGATGCTCTGGATCACCTTAACCAAAAGCTGGGGAAGAAAACCCCATTGCCTGTGGGATCCGCTGTCATGGAAGTGTGGATATTGAGATGTGGAAAAATGTGAGGTGAAATTAAAAAATACTTTAAAATGTGGTTCCTTACATCCAAGTGTAACTAACTCCCTGTTTCCATGTAATTTTTCACCATGAAACCTCCCAGGTGCTGCTGCAAGCACTGTGGGGCTGGAACTTTCTTTGCTGACATTTTTCAGAGCCATTGTAATTAGTATCAGGTTATTCCATTATTTCACTGAGATAATGTAATATTTTAATAGCTGGCAATGATTCATGCTAAATGTGCTTTGTGCACAGCTAAATATAGTGTGTGCCAGCCACTGCAGCACCAGAGGCTTCAGTTAGAAACTTAATGTAAAGGAAACCTTTCCATTTACAGCGAGTAAATGACCGATGAGCCATGAGCAAAGCTCTGTCACCCTGCCCTGGCACCTGCAGGCCCCCATCCCTCCCCCCACTGCTGCCTGAGCTCTGTCGGGTGTTCAGATGCTGTTGGGATGGAGGGGAGAGGAGCCAGGCTGGAAAGCCACACAGGGGCGAGAGGCTCAAAGCTGCAGGTAGGGGATCTTCTCTGATGCTTCTCCTGTGTGCAGCTCCATCCTGAACCTGCCCGGGGAGTCGACGCTGAGGCGGGATTTCCTGCGGCTGCAGCTGGCCAACAAGGAGCGCTCGGAGGCGCTGCGCCGGCAGCAGCTGGAGCAGCAGCAGCGCGAGAACGAGGAGCACAAGCGGCAGTTGTTGGCCGAGCGGCAGAAGCGCATCGAGGAGCAGAAGGAGCAGAGGAGAAGGCTGGAGGAGGTAACTGGCCAGGGCTGAGCTGGTTTTGGGTGGAGCAGCAGGATTGCTGGTGACAGGTCCCAAGGGACTGTTCTCAGCATGGTTTAAGGTCACGTGCTGACCTCTCCACTCAGTAACCCCAAACATTTTGTTACACTGTCAAGCCCCTCTGCTCATCCTTTTGGTGTAGCCACCTCCAGCCACTCTCCCCACCATAGCAAGTGTTGCCAACTTTTGTGAAGGTAATTGAACTGGTTTGCTATAAATAAACCCTTGGAATTCCAAATCTAAAGGGGTCCCTGGAGCTACTGAGCAGAGTTAGCCCATGACTGGGGTGACAGCTGTATTCAGTCGAGGTGGGCAGTCCAGCATCTGTCAAGTTCATTATTGTTATTTGCTCCTGTGGACTGTTACAATTGAGAAGGAGCTGAAAAGCTCCATTTGCCCTGTCCCTGGATCCATGTGCCATTTGTGTCCCATTTAATCCATAATTTCAACTTCAGTCTTACAGTCCCTGCCAATTACAATTTCTCTTGCAGGGGAGGGGCAGATGCCTGCCTGACTTGTGCAATGATCCATATGTGCCCTGAAGGATAAGATTTCATTACCCTTGTCTTAACATACCAGCCACAAATGCAATCAGTCTTAAAATTATCCACCCCATTTAAAATCCAGCTGCAGGATTTGACCTTGTGACTTTGGGTGTCCCTGAGCTGCTCAGCCTAGCCACATGCTCTGGAGGAAGTGCTCGCTTTTGCTTTAGCTCCTGGTTCTTGTACTGAAGAAGTTCACCAAAAAATAATGGGCTTTTCCCCATCTCTTGAGGTTTTTGATGGGGTTTTTCAAAAAGACACCCATTGCCTTGCTCTGAACTCCGCCCAAGTGACTCATTGAAGGGTTCATATGTTGAGGGTCATTAAATTAGCTTTCTGAAGAGGTCACCAATATGTCTGATAAAAGGATTTTCAGTAAATGGACTATTAGAGCATCCACTCCCTTATTTGCACAAGCAAGAGGTCTATCACTCTGCTCACCAATTTCTCCCTGTACTGGGTAATGCCTCAGGCCAGGGGCACAGACAGGAAGGAATTTCAGGCAGCTGATGGTGATGATGGTGATGGTATGGCCCCTCTTCGAGGTGGTCCTCTGAGCCCCTCCAGGGCAAAAATCAACACAGGCAAATCCCAGGCAAAGCATTTTTTCAGTCTGGTAAATATGTAGGTCTGTCAGAGCACAGAGTGTTCAATAATTTGTAGGTCAGTTTCTGCTAGAGCCCTGCACCCATCCCGAGGCTGCCAAGCTGCTTTGGGAGAGGACAAGGTTTGCACAGAGATGCGCCCCAAAATCCCCTGCCCCAGTGGATGTTTGTGAGGACTGTTGTAAGGAAGCCTGGTTCTGCCTTTGTCCCAGCCTGCTTGCTGCAAGCAGTACAGGAGCAGAACAACAGCAGAATAAAAGCAGACACCAGATTAACTGCAATCCTGTAATGAATACAATGCTTGCTGCTGTATTAATATGTTCCCTTCACATAGAAGAAAATTGTTCTCTCTTTGCTGCTTCCCAGGCAGGTTTTGAATGGAGGACTAATCCCTTTGCTAAGCTGGAGAGCTCTGCCCTGAGCTACAGAGTTGCTGCCTTGCTGGGCCGGGCTGTGCTCAGTCCCCTGGGCTCTGCCAGTTCCCTTCTGTTGTGTCCCCAGGTCATTAAAAGTTAATGCCACCGTAGCCAGGATTTAAACCCAATGCATTTTCTAGTGGCTCAGAACAGCCCTGTTGGGCTCTTCACCCACTGCCTTCTTCCCAGCTCTTACAGCTTTTGGACCTCAGTTGTAAGGGGGATGTGCTGGAGCAAAGCTGGCCAAGAGGTGTTTTCAAGCTCCTGCCACGTCAGAGGAGTGGGGAAAGGCAGGGGGGCTGTAGTTGAAGAGCATCCTTTGCCCCCCTTGATGTGATCTGTCCCATGGGCTCAGCCAGGATCAGGGCAGATGCTGGGGCCAGCTGGCAGCTGTGATAGCCCCAGCATCTTCTCAAGTGCCCATTTCCTCAGCTCCATCTGGCAGGTTTAGCTTCACCTGCATCCAGCCACAGAGTAAAATGAGCTCTGCTCTCTATTAGACACTGTTTGTGTGGCGAGCAAGGAGCAGCTGAGTTGCTATGGTGAGGATTAAAGCTGGAGTCCTTGAAAGAGGTACAGACCTTCTGTTGCAAACGTGGTGGGTTGTGGCAGTGGTGAGCACAGATGCTCCCCAGCATGGCTGGCTGTGGCTTTGCCAGCTGCAAGGTGCCCTGAATCTGCAAAACCAGAAAATCTGTAAGTGCAGAGATTAGCAAATAAAGTTTCATTTCTGCTGCAGGTGAAATATAGTTTGGTCTTTGCCCTTCCTGGGCATTTTGGGGCAGGAAGCCTCCGATGGGCAGACAGAGGTAGCCACCAGCAGCTGTCACAGTTGTGCTGAGTTTGGTGTGGCTGTCCCGAGGCTCCCAGCACACTGCATGGGTGTGGAGTGCTGCTCCAGCCAGGCTGCTGCTGTTGGGCCTCTCTGCTTTTTCCTGTACCAGCTTTGCACTAACTTTCATTGATGACTCTTGGCCAGGGATTTATTTTGGTTAATGGGAACAAGATTTCTTCCATGCTACTTTATGGTCTGACTAAGATGAGGTGTGCCTCCAACAGGCAGCAGTGGTACCAGCAGATCTCTGGGGGAAGAGATCAGTGGAAGACTCAGATTACTGTGTTTTCAAAATAAATTTGACCTTTAAAACACAGCAGAGCAGCCGGGACAAATAAACCCTTGGAGCTGGTGGCTTTTGGGTCTCCTAAGTCAGCCTGTTCAAGCTGCCAAACGTATTACTGTGTTTACAGAAAGAGCTCCTACTCATCATAAGATGCCGTGGAGGTGTCCAAGCTGAGGGAATGAGTTGGCATTTGGGACCAAGTGCAGCTCCAAAAGGATTGATGTATAAGGATGGCAAGCTCAGCAATGCCTGGAGTTAATTTGTCCTGGAGATGCAGAGCAGAAGAGCTGAAGAAAGGCCTTAGTGGGATAACTGTCCCATTCCTGTCAGTGCAGACCTTCAGGAGGTTTGTTTAGTGGTTTTCCAATGCTGTCTTTAAATACTGGCAGGGGTATAGCTCCTACCATTTCTCATGTCTCATTTAACAGAGCTCAAAATGAAAGAATCACATTTTTTCTGTCACCTTGATCTTCCTAAATGGGGATTTCTGAACCTCTCACAAAGTACCTCCCACGTTAGGGCTTTTTTTGGGAAATTCACCATCTCCTGATGCTGCTCTAACAATAACATCAAATGCATATAGAAAAAAGTCAAGTGAGGAAGTCTTCTGGTGGTCTCTTTATGACCTTCTTGGTGCCCTCGAGACCTTGCTGCCGTGCTTTGCGTGTCTCCTTGCATCTGTTGGACACTTGGGTCTCCTTTTTCAGGAGCTGACCAGTTTCCTTCTCTGAGGCTGAATCTTCTTCCAGGCAGCCAAAGAGATTTAGATTTGCAGCTGTCTTTAATTGCAGTGGAAGTAAAAATGCCCAAGCTAGCTTTGAAACCGGGACTTTCATGGGAGCAGAGTTGCAGCTTTGTTTTCCCTCGTACAGAAAGTTGGTCTCATGAATTCAAAATGTGCACCAGAACTAACCCTCAAATTAGGAAATTAAATATCAATAGATCCAACAGCACTGCAGAAAATGTTTGTGTCATGCAGAAGGGTGAATAGGCTTGAATATATTTTAATTTTTCCCTATATATACATATATTAGATATATATAGTTCCCTAATCAGCCTTCCATTTGTTGCTGGCACAGAATGAGCCTTGATGCACTGGTTTAACCACCAAAACTCCAGCTGAGCTGTAGGAATAACACATCCTGGGGTCAGGAGCTTTAGGGATCCTGCAAGACAAATCTCTGTGCAGACCCTTTGGCAACAGTGGGCAGATGGAGTCAGAGAGAGCTTTACATAACCTCATTTTTCTGCCATATTGTGGATTTTTCTCCATTCTAGGTATAAAATGAAGGTCAGATCATTACAGGGAATGTACAAGGCAGATCTAAGCATCTTGCTGTTTTCATTTGAGGTTCCAGTTAGTGCACTTACAGAGCTGGATGTTCAAGGGATAAAAAATTGCTGAAGCTCCTGTAAATGTTAACCAGCAGAACACCATCGACTAGAAGCGCTTATAAAACAATTTAAAAAAAAAATCAGCAATTAGTTATAGGTAAATTTAGGTTATCTAAAATGGTGGTTTGTTATTTTCTTCTGCATGTGCAGTTGTCCTATAGCTTGTAGGAACCTTGTCATTAAGATGGCAGCCCCCTCATAGTTGTGTGGTCCATTGCAGTGGTCCCAGCAGCATTCCTGCACCCATTTCCAGGGAGAGCTGTGTTCCAGCAGCTCCTGTAGTACAGGTATGAGCTAAACCTCATGTCTCTCTCATTTATCTTTGGTCAGGAAGCATGTAGGGCTCATAGTTTCTGAAGCATGAGATTTTTCTTGCATGGGGCATCCCTTTGTGGTGATCCCAAGTAAAAGCTCTGCAGAGGTTCAGAGCAAATCAGATCCCTGTTTGCCATGGTGGGAAGTTCTGACCCAGATTCTCTACCAGTGGGAAACACCTCTCCATGCTCCAGTGCTTGGTGTGTCAGAAAAGATGATGTTCCAGCCACAGTCACTCTTTCCCTGGTGGCTCAGATAAATGAGCCTGTCACAACAACGCAACCACCTAGAATATTTGTTTTCATTTGTCACTTGGAATTCCCCTTCCATTTCTTTCCTGGCTCATGCTGGTGTTTGGGAGCAGCAAACCAGGGTTTCCAGGAGCTTCTTCTTGCAAGTGTCAGTGCCTCTCTGGGCTCGTGGGGCTCAAGGTGCAGCTGCAGCTCTCTCATTGCTCGTAGCCCAGGATGTGTCTGATCTAGCAAAGTGAGCTTGCTCTTTGAAGTCCTTGTTTCATGCCAGGCCTCCAAGGGCCTCCCCACCAGAGGTTTTGCCTTCATGTGTCTTCTCTCATCAATATTTAAAACCTGTCATATCTGGTGCAGTGCAAATAAGATCCCGTTCTGGCTTACAAGCGGCTACATATAGCTTTACCTGCAGAGTTATATGAATGCAGTCCTAATTAATTGGTGCTCTTGCCTTGCATGAATAATGGATCTGGATAGTGTAAATACACACAGTAGTTTCAGGCTTGGAGAAATGTGGGAAGTGTGCTCTTGCAGTGGGAGAGGGAGGTCAGAAAGCAGGGAGAAAAGGAGGCAAGGAAAGAGAGATCTTTGAATCTTTCTTTTTTTTTTTTTTCCTTCTGTTTCTACATGCACTTGTTTTCAGCTGCATCTCCCTGATCCAAATCCCTCCTTCAAAAACAGTCCCCATCATCCTAGTGCTGGGGAGACTGGGGCTTTGCCCACTGCAGTGCCAGGTCCTCTCCAGGTGTTTGCCAGCTGCTGCAGCAGGGCCATCCAGGGAAGGCAGCTGATTCAGCCCTGCTCTGCTGGGCTGCAGTGTTCAGCTGAAGGTGCTGGTAATGCTACCATGGCAAATGACCTGCTTTTAATGTGTCCTGACAAATGTGCTGTGGAGCTGGAGGGGAGTGCTGCACTCCTGGCCTCCATAAATGTGTGTGTTGGATCCTGCCCAGAGCCTCAGCCCCAAGAGCCTGGCTGCAGCAGGGTGCAGGGGGCCTTTAAGGATCCCAAAGAGCATCAGGCCTGACTTTGAAGGAAAGTGGTACCTGTGGGCCTCAATTCTCATTCCTGGAGTTAAAGAGGCTTTTAGAAGGCTGGTGGTGAGATGCTGCCTTGAAGGAAAGGGAGCAGAAGTGAGGCAAGCTCACTGGGGCACATGGTACCCAGGAAGGATTGGTGTGCTACTCCCTCCTTGAGAAAAGTGCTTTTTCCTCCTTCTTTGGAAGGATTTGGATTTGTTTGGCTACTAGATTGAAGACCATTTGGGTGATTTTTATTTAAGAAATAGCTGTGGTATTCAGGGCCTTGCCTCCTGCCAGCCAAACCCAGCCTACACAAGCATTATGTGCTTTATTCAGCAGCATGATAGTTTAACTAAAAAAGCCAGCCATTAAAACCCACCCCAAAACCAGTGTGACTGGAAGCTCAGGGCAACATTTATTCAACACATTAGTCTGAAGATCTGTGCTTCAGAGGTCATGGGAGCAGTGACCATCACTTAAGGAGGTCAGGGAGCACCATCAAAACCAAGAAATCCTGTGTATCACCAGGATGCTGCAGAGTGACCATGTCCTGGTGGTGAGCCCTCTGCAATTTCTAGTGCAGGGTTCCAAAAGCTACACCCAGACCCACATTCCCTGTTGCCAGTGAGGACAGGTGTGCATGCAGAGTAGCACATGCATCCCCATGTACGTGGGCAGTGCCAGTGACTGTGCCTGCCGTGGGACACACCGGTGTCTGGAGCTGCCAGGTTATTTCAGGTTGGATGCAGTTTCTCCTTCCCTGAGGCAAGTGGAGCAGCTCTGGTAGATATTGCTGTAGGTGGCACTAAAGCTGTGCTGCAGCTCAAGGAAATCATTGGAGTCTATGTGGATATTACCTGTGGGTGGGGAGGCAGCAGCAGGACAGGCAGTGGCTCCTGATGGAAATGTTGGGGTCTTTAAATATTTGTTACAACATCTGTAGATAGATTTATCTTCATGGATATCTGTCTGTAAAGATATCCTTAGATGTGTATTTCCACAGAGACACCAGTATATAGAATATGGAGGAAAATACAGTATCTCTATAGGTATCTACAGATAGATAGAGATTTTAAATCAGTCTGTGCAGGGCAGGTTCCTGCAGAGCAGCAGTTTACACGGAGGCATCTTGGTCTCTGGAATGCTCAGCCAGCTCTTCAGCTGCTTGCTGCAGCCTCCCCACGATTCAGTGAATGCGTGGCATTGCCCCCTTCTCCAGTGACAGCGTTCCCACTGCAGTCTGCTCAGCCACCTTGTGTCGGCAACGGGAGAGAAAAAAAGACAGGAGAAAAAAAAGGAGAAAGAAGGGCCAGGTTTCTGCTTCAGCGGGTGCCTTCCCGTTGGCGTGTGGCTGCACCCAGGAGATGATGGAGATGATGGAGTCAGGGCAGGCAGCTCCAGTAGCCAATCCCGGCATTTGAGTGCCCTCTGCCGATGCTGGATGTGGTGCTGCAGCGAGGGGCTGCCCTGGCGAGCAGCCTGTGCAGCACTGCAGCACTTTGCTGCCAGCCCCTGCTCCCGGGATGCTCTGGGCAGCTGGAGGAGTTAGGCTGGGTTAAAAGCAGGCATGTGGGGGCTGCAGGTGTGCCCACGGTGACTCACAGCAGGCTGTCAGTTGTCATCACCCCAAAACTCCCCGGATTGCTGTCAGCAAAGGTGCTACAGAGTGCAGCAGGCAGGGCTGCGCCCAGGAGGGAGTGGGCAGGCATGACCTGAGAATAGCAAGGGAAGTCCCATCCTGCTCATTTGGTGCTTCAAGAAGGAAAAACCCTTGGATTCTGAGTCTTCCTTGTTGGTTTCTGGTCTCAGCAAACATAAAGAGAGATGCATTTCCTTCTGAGTAGGCAGTAAGTCCCCCAGCTCTGTCCCTCATCCTCATGGGTGGGTTTGGGCTGAGGTTTGTTACCTGTAGGCGATGGGCTCGTGTAGCTCCCGGGTGTCCGAGGCCTCATTAACCCCCTGGTTGGCCATACTGGGACATGGGGACTAAGCACTGCCCCCATGGCTTCATCTGCAGGTTGGAGAAGAAATGATCTGGTTCTGGCTGGGAGGATGCTGTGGGATCTCCACAGCCAGTGCCAAACACCAGAGTGTGTGAGGATGCAGTGGGATCAAGGAGTCCCTTTAGCACCCAGATGGACCAGCCTGCTGGCAAGGCGTCTCCTTGGATGGGTGGGAGCACTCTGGGTCTGTGGGCAAGGAGACACCCCAAAAATTATGAGAAAAAGGACTTCAGTCTCCCAGGGAGAGGGATGGGGATGCTGACCTGTACCTCCTGCCCCCTGCAGCAACAGAGGCGGGAGAAGGAGCTGCGGAAGCAGCAGGAGCGGGAGCAGCGCCGGCACTACGAGGAGCAGATGCGGCGGGAGGAGGAGCGGCGGCGCGCAGAGCACGAGCAGGTAACGGCGTGGGAGCGGGGCCATCGCCTTCAGCACGGATTCCTCTGCCTCTAATCAGAGATCTTCTTGTAAATACTCATTTTGTACCACTTGAGAGCAAATTGCTTAATTGTTAACACTGCGTGTGTCGCTTCCACTGCTGTTGTTTATTTCTGTGTGGATCCACTTGCTGGCCCGCAGATGTGAAGGCACTTGGTGCAGGTTTTCCACGCCCGCTTGTTGTTGGGGTCGGATTTTTTGTTATTCTTGGGTAATGTTTGCCATTTCCCAGTGGTTTCCATTCTTGTAGAGTGGTGGACACCCTGGGCTCTTTGGGCAGGGATGGAGGGTGCCAGGGCTGATTGATCAGATCACTTGGGCGGGGCGGATGTGGGTGCCCACCTCATTCTCCTTCCTCTCCGGAAATACTGGCTCTTTTACCTTCTCTCTCTTTTTCCTTCGATCCTTGCTGCCCATGCCTCCAGGAGTACATCAGGCGACAGTTAGAGGAGGAGCAGAGACAGTTAGAGATCCTGCAGCAGCAGTTGTTGCAGGAGCAAGCGCTACTTCTGGTAAATGGGAGGCCACGGCCACGCTTGCCGCTTTCTGCCCTTGTCGTGTCCGCATGCGCCCTCGTACACCCATGTCCCCCCAGTGCCTCCTGACATGCCCAGACATGGGGACACTGCTGTCACCACCCTACCTGGAGCCTCCTGTCCTGCTCCGTGGCTGCAGCATGCCTGGCTCCCCTCATGGTGCACGGCTCTCATTGCGTCCCCTCCGCAGCATTGGCGTGTGTGTGTCCTCCTGAGAGGAGTAGCCCTGGTTGCTGCTGTGAAGTTTTGGAGGCTGTTGGCAGCATGTTGGGGTGTGTTCGAGCTGTTGTGTGCCTGCATCCATCAAACCCACCCTGCCATGCTGTTCTTCGTGTTCTGAGTGAAGGCTTTTGTTTCAATTTCCTCGCAGGAACACTGTCTGTTCCCTTGTGTGCTGTTTGCATTCTAGATGTCCTCTTTTTTATTTAATTTGGGTTTGAGTTATCCTTTTTACTGCTGGTAGCTGTCTGTTACTCTTACTGCATTGTCTTTTAATCTACAGGATTGTTTTTTTCTTTTTTGTCTTGCTGTTTTATTTAGGAAAAACAAAAGCCCTCACACAAGGGACTTCTCAAAATTATTTACTTATTTAAACTCATAGATCTCTAGGGATTCAGTAAGATCACACAATTGGCTTTGCAGTCCAGCTCTTCCCAGGATCAATTAATCGATCCTACAGAGGAGTTGGCTTCAGTTGGGTTTTGTCTGACCATAAAATCATGAAATAGTTTGGGTTGGAAGGGACCTTAAAGACTATCTCTTTCCAACCCCCTGCCATGGGCAGGGACACCTTCCACTAGACCAGGTTACTCTGAGCCCCATCTTGACCAGGTGATGTCTGGCACCTCATTGAATTGATCCAGAAAAACCTGGGCAAAGTCAGTGGTAACTCCTAAGCAAACATCAGCCCTCAGTGGGTTTCCCTGACAAGGCAACACTCACATCCCCCATTCCTACCAAACAGGGCAGTTCAGTGGCTGCAAACCATCACTGGCAGAGTCACAGCTCTGAATTTGCTGGCTCTGCTGTCTCTCCTTGGGGATGCTTTACAGCTCAGTCCCCAAAGTCTTTCAAACCAGTGAGCTCTGCCAGAAAACAACCTTTCAGATGCTCAGGCCCCATTGTTGACCCAAACAGATAAATCTGCAGGTTGCAGGCTGGCTGGGCACTTTGTCACTGTGTTTTCTCCTGGGCAGGAGTACAAGCGCAAGCAGCTGGAGGAGCAGCGGCAGGCGGAGAGGCTGCAGAGGCAGCTCCAGCAGGAGCGGGACTACCTGGTGTCCCTGCAGCAGCAGCAGCAGCAGCAGAGGCAGGACCAGAGGCCAGCAGAAAAGAAACCCCTCTACCATTACAAAGAAGGGATAAATGCCAGCGAGAAGCCAGCGTGGGCCAAGGAGGTAAGGGAGAGCAGGGAGGATGATGGTGCTGGTCTGCATCCGCAGGGCTGGGTCTCAAATACACACAGCAGGTTGTGCCGCACAGGGTGGGGACGCAGGAGATGCCATCAGCTGTGCTGGGAACACTCCTAGCTCAGTGCAGTGTGTCTGTGTTGGTACAAATGGGGAGGTTTTTCCATGAGGGCAAGTGAGAAGGAGAATGGATCCCTCCTGGAGGGGTTCAGCCTGTCTGGGGGCTTGTGGATGTAGAATCATAGAATTCAGTTGGAATGGACCTTGAAAATCATCTCCTCATTCTCCTTCCTGGCATGTCCACAAGTCTGCAGAGTTCAGGGGTGAATGCAGAGAGTGATGATTGTGAGGTTCTTTGCTGAGCCCTAATTCCGCATAGACAGGGGTTGGACAGCTTGTCCCCCCAGGCTCAGTGCTGTATCCCTTGGGGTTGCTCTTTCCTGATTTTTTCTCTCAGGCAAAAAGAGGGGATTGTAATAGTTGTGAGATCTTGAATATTAATTATTGCTAGTCTGAATAGTCTTGAAAAGATTAAGACATGCATTGTCTGCAGTGCAGATTCAGGATGATGTGCAAACTCTTTCTCCTTAATCTCTTTGTGATGACTCCAGTAAGACTGGTGCCTGCTTTTGCTATTAATTTTTCTAAAGTTCATTTTTGTTTACTTTTGTAACCCTATTCCTGGGCAGAAAGATCTTTTAATAACTTCCCTATTCTTCCTATTAAGCAGGAGCACTGCTCGGCATCCTTTAGTCCTGGCAGACATGGGATGTGCATCCAACATACAGCTGTTCTTTCCTCTTGACAGTCCTCAGCTGCATCTGCAATACCTGCAAGCATTGAATGCTCAAGGAGTTCAGCCACCAGTTGCTAAGAAAAGGCCAGTGATATGTTCTTGGCCTTTCTGAACCATGACAGAGATAGATATGGGCATCTAAAATTCTTTTCACCTCTTTACACACTCACTTGGATTTTTCTTTTATTACCTTCCAGCTCACTCTTCACTCTCTTTTGGTGGCAGTGCACCAGATGATAAATTTACATGGAGTTGCATCATCATTCTCCAGCCCTTTGAGTGAAAGAAGAGGTTTGATAAGTGGGATTGCAGATGAGGTGTTCCAGATGTGCTGAGCTGCCTCTGATGAGAGAGGCTTCCACCTGGGTGGTGCCTCTGCAGCTTTGTGCAGAGCTGGGTCTCTCTTGTCCATCTGCTGGAGTGCTGAGAGTAGGTAGTGGGCAGGGAAAAGCGAATAAACTCTGTCTTTTATTGCCTGGTTTTAAGTAAACCCTCTAGAACATTGCTTAAGTACTTCTGGCACTGTCTGCAAAACTTTAGCAAAGATATGTAAAAAGGAATATTAGTTTTTTAACTGGAGTGAGGGAGAAAAGTGCTGGATTTAGCTTTCCCTTTCAAACACAAAGGCCCATTTCTTCTGTTTCACAGGGCTGGCATCTTTTTGATGCTGTTGCTGGAAGCAGGACATTGGGAGCTGCACAATATTAATAAGAGCAGCAGAACGTGGCCTCTTACCCTTTGCCAAAATCATGGGGAAGATGAGGTTTCCTGTTGTTGGGGAACTTCTCCAGCTTCCACCAATTAGCTTTCTAAAGCATTTATTCCTTACCTGTGTCAGTCTGTCTGGTTTCTAATTAAATGCTCCAAGCTGTGGCATCTTTCTGCTGTTGGGAGCAGTAGTTTGATGTACTGCCTCAGCAAAGCACCCTTGGGAATCTCCCAGAATGACTCCTCTTGCCTCCATCCTGTTTTATCTTCTGTTTAGTCCTGCTTTTAGCACAATTCAGGTACTTTGCTGCATATATTGAAGGCCCACCTTTGCTGGCTCCACAGATAGATTTGTGCTGATATTTAATGAGCCCACCATGGTTTTTGTTATAGTTTAGTAATTTCCATACCCAACCCATGCATGCTAATTTAACAAAAATATTGAGACTTTGTTTTCCTGTGGGAACAATGAAAAGACAAGTCTGGTGCTCAGCCTACAGTTTCTGGAGGCTGTGCAAAGCTTATTTGGATATTTCCTGAGGATTTTGCATTATATCTCATACTGCCCTTGTTTTTATGCTTTTTTGGTCTCGAGTCCTCCCTCATAGGAGCTTGATCACCACGGCTGAGCCCGCCTCACGCTGTGCCCGTCTTTGCTTTTCACACCTCTCCTTTATGCACACATTTTCCCACCTCACTGGTTTTCACAGGGTGACCCCAAGACCCTGCAGGAGTGGGATAAAGGTGAGGCTGTGGCCACTCACCTTGTGGTCATGTCCCTGCATCCCCTGGTTGAGGGACTGGCCTGTTGGTGATGACAAAGCTCTGGGTGAGGAACCAGCCTGTTCTGCATCTCTCACAGCTCCCCCAGAGCACAGTCAAGGATTTCTCTTGATGCTGAATGAAACAGTCTGAGCAGATAGTCCTGCCAAAACGCATGGATGCACATTCCCTTCTGCTGCCCCTCCTACTCATCTTCTTGTTACTCAGGGTTATCCACTGGAAGCTAAGCTGGGGATGTAGCTTGGGTGCTGTCCCAGACCTGCCCTGTTTTTCCAGGCACATCTCTTAAAATTATGGACTGCTTGGACCTTTTTGGAGATTATGTTGGGACCCTCTGTGATCCAGCCAGGGATGTGGCATTAGCACTGTGAGCTGTGGTCCTGTAATTAGCAGCTCTCTTTGTTACTGAATTTCCTGTTATGGATCAGTATTTGCTAAACAAGGTGTTGCAGATAGCCAGGGAGAGCTTGGTCAGCTGAAGGAAGGGTTTGGGCAGGAATATACCACACATGATTGTGCAGAAAGGAGGGGACAGGTGTCCACATTTTCCACATGGTGGCTGACTCCTGTGGTGCTTTCCCACTGTTAGAGCTTCCCTGAGAGAACTCAGGGCTCAGCTGTACATCACGAGCTGTTCTGTTCTTTGCAGCAGCCAACACCCACAATCAGCTCCTCCTTCAGTCCCTGTGGCTTTTATCCTGCTCTCACTTCGAAGTGATGTATTAAAACATCAGCAACCTTCTACTGGGACTGCAGACACTGCTAAGGATGTTTCCTGTTTTGAGGAATCTTGAGTTCAATTAGAGATGGTCTGTACTTGAGCAATGATGAACTCCTGAAGGGTTTTGCTGCCCTTCCCCCCTTTCTGCCTAATAGTGGAATCAGTAGGGCCTGACCAAGCACAGCTGGAGAATCCCAAGAGCATCTTCTGCTGTGCTGGTCCCACAAGGTGCAAGTGAGGAGATATTGGCAATGGGAAATCAAGCACCTTTCTCCTTCCCAGTACCCAGACATCCCCATTTGATCCCTCTCCTGCCTTCTCCTCCACACCAGCTTGGACATCCTCCACGATCAGGTGCACATCAGGGCCTGGCACTGTGCCGGGGAGCAGCTGGAGCGCTCGGCAGTGGCTCCGTCTCCACCTGTCGCTGTCGCTGCCCAGGCTTGGCTGAGGAGGAGATGGACTAGAGCAGCCTGTGACCCAGCACTTGGGCTGCTGCTCCCTTTTCAGAGGGAGTTCTCCTTCCCACCCTGCTCCCCTTTGCATCCCTGTGTCCCCTTTCTTGGGCGCTGCTGAGCAGAGCTTTGCATGGCCTCTGCTCGCTGGTGGGCCTGGGGAAGTTGAGGTGACCTTCTAGGACACAGCAGTAGCCCAGGTGGCCCCTCATGAACTCAAAAAGGAAACAGTCCATAACATAAATTTCTTACCTAGATTTTACTCTGTCTCATGCTCAGTCTCTGAAAAGGATTCATTTTTATTGATATAATGGCTCTTTTGTTTCATGAGTATTTACTTAAAGAAGAGTTGTGGTTCTTTCCAAGCAAATCTGTTGTAAAGATTGCCTTTTGCTGTGGCATCATCCACAGTGGAATTGAGACATGCTAGGGGTATTTAACACTTTAATGACACATAAATCAAATACACATCAGATCTCGAGGTATCAAAAATTCTGCATAGCATATGCTGCCTGAATATCAATGCACAGCCTAACTGCAGGATGGCACGGCTGGGTGAGCTGAAACCACCCTGTTCCCATCAAGGGTAGCTGAAAGCAGTGGGCTTTGGGTTGATGTTCTCTCTCAGTAAAAGAGGTTTTTCCCCTCCCATACATGACAAGGTGCCAGACTCAGTAAATTCAGATCAAAGCCAACAGTTTTCTGGCTGCCATGTTTATTCTTTTATTCAGATCAAACAAAACTACCCGTTGTAGTGTTTGTAACAGTGAAGGAAAATTGTCCCCTTGCTTAAAGATCCATTTGAGAAGAAGCAAGAGCTTCTCAGGAGTCATCTTCTAGGAACATCTCTCTGAGATGTGCTGCCTTTTCTTTATTCTTTCTTTTTCATTTCTTAATTTTTCCATTTCATATTCAGAAATTAATTAAGCGTATAAATTCAAACAGTCCTTTTCATGTCTTTAAAACACATTTATTGCACAGTTTGATGGATAACTTGGATTCCATGATCACAGAATCTCTTAGGTTGGGAAACACCTCCAAGATCATCAAGTCCAACCTGCGACTGATCACCACCTTGATCAAGCAATAGATATGATATACCTAAAGAGAAAAGAGCTTTCTGTATGTTTATGCACACCTTGAACTTCCATTGGAAATGGGTTCTTCAGGGCATTGACCCCTCTCCCCTGTTGCCACAGGCCCCCAGCCAGGGAATAATTAGCATTGACTCCATGATTGCAGAAGGCTGATCAGTTGCTTTATTACATCACCTTATACTATATTATATTATACTTCACTAATAAGAGCTAT
Organism: Ploceus nigricollis; assembly: GCA_013399945.1. Taxonomy (NCBI): domain Eukaryota; kingdom Metazoa; phylum Chordata; class Aves; order Passeriformes; family Ploceidae; genus Ploceus; species Ploceus nigricollis. The sequence continues at coordinate 787,994 of VXBC01007976.1, forward strand.
CACTAACTCAAAAAACCTGTGACTCTCTCCTGAGAGTCCTGACACAGCTGTGGATCCAATTGGTCGATGAATCCAAAACACCCTCAGCAGAATCCAATCAAGCAATCACCTGGGGTAAACAATCTCCATAACACATTCCACATGGGCACAAACGCAGGAGCAGGAAATGAGATAAGAATTGTTTTGATTCTCTTTTCTCTGCTTCTCTCACAGCTTCTCTCAGGAGAAATCCTGAGAAAGCTGAGTCTCTCTTTGTTCAGAGGACATGTGAACACCACACTCCCCATGTCCCACAGGTGGAGGAGCGCTCCCGGCTCAATCGGCAGAGCTCGCCGGCCATGCCCCACAAGGTGGCCAACAGGATTTCTGACCCCAACCTGCCTCCTCGGTCGGAGTCCTTCAGCATCAGCGGCGTGCAGCCAGCCCGGACCCCACCCCTGCTCCGGCCCGTGGACCCGCAGGTAATGGTGCTCCCCCGTTGCCAGGATGCTGGGGGTGCTGGTAAGGAAACAAGGAAGAGTGGATGGAAGGGAAATAGCGTCTGGCTCCCTGGTTTCTCAGCCTTAAGCATATTCATGAGTAAGAGCAGCATCTACATGCATGAGTGTATTCCTCTTGTCACCTCCATGTCTTAGCAACATCACGCTGGTTTATACCTTCCTTTGAAGCATCACGTACTGGTTACTGCTAGAAACAAGCTGGAGGACCAGGAGGAACTGCTGCTCTGGTCCAGTGCAGCTGTTGCTCTGATCCTCTTTGGATCTGGTTTATGTAAAGGACTAAAACCACAGAGCCTGGTACAAAAGACCCGGGATGCTTTGATGCTGAGGATCATCAGAAAGAAGTTTTGCTTTCTTTGCCGCTTTGATTCAAGGTTTTGTTTTGGTTTTCCATTGAGTTGACATCAGTCACAAACACATCTGGAGAGGGCATAGATCACCATGACTGTCACAGAGGAGGGGCAGTGTTATTTTAGAAGTTTCTCCCAGCCATGAGGTCTGCAAGTACTCTGCCACCAAAAGCTGTAGGAGTGTCAGTGCTGGCTCTGGTCCAGCCCCTGGAATTTGCTCCCACAGATCCACAGACTCCAGCAGGGATTTCAGAGGGAAGTACAAAGCCTTTGCTCCAGGTTCAGCTGGGCTTTCTATGGAATATGTGCCAACTAAGTGCCAGCCACGTGTGGCACCTCCAGTACAGAGCCAGCTTTAAACAAAAATGTGCAGGAAAGCCCTGAAACATACTTTTCTTGTATGCATTGGGAAAGTGGGCAAAACCCCACTTCACTGTCATCATCCCTCTGACTGACCAAACAATTTTCAGTGACCTTCTTGGTGTCCTGTACCATCAGCAGCTACAAAGACTTTTGTTTGGCAATAAAATACTCATGAAAGAGTTGCTTGAAGCCCAGAGTCCTGTATCAGTGTGTGTGTGCACACTCGTGTACCCGTGAGACGTGGACACGTACAGAGACCTGTATGTAGAAATTCCAAATAAAAGTCACAACCCTGTTGTATCAAAGGAGTGCAGCTTCACAGAATCCTGGGAAGAAGCTCTGATTTCACAAACTGTAACCTTGTGATTTTCTCAGATTTCCCAGAACAGATGTCAGTATTCCTTAAACTTGCAACCTGTAGGGCTAGTCCATGGGAGCTGCCAAGACCTGTAGAAGCTCATGCCTCAAGATATTTTTTAAGCCATCTATGCCTCAGAATTCCTGATGATTTTTTTAGTCAATTATTATTTATTAGTGTTTCCTTATTTTTGTTTTTTTCATTTTTAACATGGAAAATCCATGCCAAACCTCATTAGTACAACCACAGAGGTGCAAGTGTAGGAACTGGACTCTGGGCCAGCAGCAGCAGAGCCTGGGGCGGGCACGGCGTGTGCGGGAGTGTGATTTTTAACAGATCTTGCCTTGAAGTGATGTAAGTCAGAAGTTCCTGAAACCAAGGCAGTGCTGATCTCAGACCAAGGGGGCTTTTCAGTGCATCCAAAGTGCTAATCAAAAAAAAAAAAATTTTTTTAAATCAAATTTTTAAATTTTTTTTAATTCCTTTTTTTTTTCTTTTTTTACCCTCCATTTTGACTGATAGTTCTGTTTTGACTTGGTGCTTAGATTCCACATCTGGTCACTGTGAAATCCCAAGGAAGCTCCTTGTCTGGGTCTCAGTCACTGCATGAACAGCCTGCAAAGGGACTGGCTGGGTTTCAGGAGGCTCTGACGGTGACCTCTCACCGCACTGAGATGCCAAGGCAGAACTCGGACCCCACCTCAGAAAACCCTCCTCTGCCCCCTCGCATTGAAAAGTTTGACCGAAGTTCTTGGTTACGGCAGGAGGAAGACATTCCACCAAAGGTAACACAATCACTCCTCACTTTCAGCACGTCAGAGGCAATCCCAGGGCTGAGTCCCTCTGGCAAAGCAGAGTGGGCAGGACTGAGCCCACCCTGAGGCTCTGCAGCAGGGGCTGACCTGCCCAGGGGCTGCATTTCCTCAGGCAGGGTTTGCAGGACATGCTGGGAGCTGCTCTTGACTGCAAAATAACTGCAAAACAGCACTGCCCTCCAGCAAAGAAAGTTCTCGAGCTCAGAGGCCAAAACAAATTAATCTCTTCTTTCCCTTGGATAAAAAACAACCTTCTGCTTAAATAGAATTATAGGAACATAAAATTTGTCATACTCAATAAGACGGGTCCTTTTTAGTCCAGTACCATGCCTCCAGTTGCAATCAATATTGATGGAAGACTTGTAAGGGCTCCAGCAGCTTTATACATTCATTGACATTTTGGCAGTGTCTGGCAGTACCTCTTTAATTAGGATTCTTCTGGACCAGTATTTCGATTGTGTTGTTTATACACCTTCACTTTGGAAGAATTATAACTTGGCCAATAAAGTTGCCCTTACAGTGAATCAGTGCTCAGCCAGGAGGATTTTACAGAGGAGAAATGATTATAAATTGATTAGTGACAGGGAGGCAGTATTTGTCCCTGATTGAGAGGCAATTTTTCTATGTATTTACAAGTGAGTGACTTGCCTTTTTAAGAGCAAAGTTGCAGTCACCAGGTAAGACTCCCTGTGCAAGGGATCTGTGGTGGTGTCATGGGTGTTTAAAATGCTCCTATTTCTGCTGTCACCAAGCAAGAGGAGACATCAGTGCTCTGCTGAAGGCAACAGCAAGCCAACAGCTCCTGGAACTGTCTGTGTGCTTGGCTCCACCACAGTGCAGGAGGGTGGCAGCCTGGTTTTAACCTAATTAAGAAAAAGCCTGTGCAATTTAATGTTGGCTTTTGCCATGAGTCCTTTGAGAAGGACACTCAGCCGCAGTGATGCCCTGCGTGGTGAGACCATGGCTGCTGGGAGAAAAGCTGTTCTCCAGCACTGTGCAGTATTTTCCCCCTTGGCTGAGGGAAAATGGACTCTGGAAGGGATCCCCACTGGATCACATTTAGGGCTGTTGTGTTGGCAGTACCACCCATGAGGAGCCTGACTTCACCCTGGACTGCCCGAGGTGGGTGTGAGGTGTTTGCAGCAGGAGCGACAGGACTGCCCCGCGAGGCAGGACCGGCTGTCTCCGTGGTCTGGGGTCTTGTTTCTGCCAGTGCTTATGGCTGGATGCTTCAGAGGAAGGTGGAAAACTCCCCAGGTCCTGACTGCAGAGTACCCTACCTGGGGGGGAGACTGCTTTGTACTGGGACATGCTGCAGCTGATGATGCTGCAGTCCAAGCTCTCTAAATCTTCTCTTATCTTGCCTAATGCAACCGTGTGTTTATTCTTTAAAAAAGCCAAGCCTAATCCTTTTTCTTGCTAATCCTGACAAGCCCTTGGCCTTTCTGTTACCTGGTGCAAGGTATTGAATGGTGAGTATTGTCTTGTCTCTCCACATCACCTGAGGTGCTGGGGAATGAGGCCACTGCACCTGTGGCCACACAGTGATGCCTGAACTCCCATGGGATGGGGCAGATTTCCAGGGTTACCTGTCACTGCCCCTGTAGGCTGTGGTTGGCTTTGAGTGCTCGTGCTGAGCCGTTCTGCCAGCAGCAGTGGCAGCTGAAGCTCAATGAAGGTCACGGTGTTTAATCCCAGTGTTAGGTGGGTCAGTCTGGATCTTCCCACTGTCAACCCTCTTGTTTGTCCACCAGTCAACACCTTCTGTCTGCTGACATGTGTCATATCTGAGCTAGATAGAAAACCTCTGTTGTGGCTGTTGAAATGCACTTCAGTCTGAATTTTACCTTAAAAATTGCTTTTATGGGTTTTGTTAGATTTAAATTATATATATATGTGTGTATGTATGTGCATACGTTTCTTCTAGAAGTAAGTGCCCTGTCTGGTGGTAGCCAGGCTGCTCTGGGGGCTCCTGTGCCAGGAGCATCCCTGAGAGCACCACTGCAGCTTGCTGCTGCCTCACACTCCAGTGATTCCTTCTAAAAGCTGAGAGCCTTGTATTTTATAATTGCCCTAAATACTGCCTTTCTCTCAGTGGGAAATCAATTGTAAATCAGCCTTAAGGCAGAGCTGGAAGGTGATCTGTGATGGCTCAGGTGAGCCAGTGGCCCAGACTGGGTGACTGCAGATGTCTCCATTCTTTTCCAGGTGCCTCAACGAACCACTTCCATATCCCCTGCCCTGGCAAGGAAGAACTCCCCAGGCAATGGCAGCGCCCTGGGGCCCCGGCTGGGCTCCCAGCCCATTCGGGCAAGGTGAGGACATGGAGGGGATGGGCAGGAGTGATCCTGGTGTGCCACCGCTGCCCTGCCCCGCATCGCCCGGCTGGGAGCCCAGACACGGGCTGGAGTGCAGCCCTGCTTCAGGTGACTGCACACCACGACATTTGCAAGGCTTCTCTTGCGTCTGGGATGAATTTTTGCATCCAACAGTGATTTGTACTGACAAGGCTTCGAGCACTGGAATCCCTGGAGGCTTTGCTCCCTTGGCTGAATGCATTCCTGGGCATTGCAGGGTTTGGAGGTGGATGCTGCATCTGCTGCAGTGGAATCAAACAGGAGTTTGGGTGCTTCCCTTAGTGGAATTAGGTCCTGGTTCTCACCTCTTGCATATCAGTGGATCCCTGTAAGCCAGTGGGAAGGTCTCAGTGGTACATTCCATACGTTTCTTAGGCATCAGAGCGGTTTTTTGCAGATAATGACTAAGGAATGTGCTGCAGGACAGACATTCATACAGCTTGCTGAGATCTTCTCTAGATGTAGATCAAGGATTAAATTCCTTTCAGCTTCCTAGGGCTGGGCCTTCAGCTTATCCAGATCCAGCTCTGGCACAGCAGTGAGCCCCTAGGAAGGTGCTGTGCCATCGCCATGGTCCCATCTCTGCCGTGTCACAGCTGTCCCTGGGCATGTCTAAAACAAGCAGGGAAGCTGACAGGCTCTGTCAGAGCTGGGTGGAAAAAACACAGCTTAGTCATGCGAGAGCTTGTCTCTGCTTCACAGAACGAGGCCTCAGACGGGCAGATCCCGGGAGAAATGCGAGTTCCAATTAGCCTTGCGTGAGGGAGCTCCTTGGTTTCTTCTTCCTGCCTTGTCCTCAGAGGGTGAGGTCAAAAAGTGAATGTGGGGATGTTCATCATGTGTGCTGTCACTAGTGTGAGCATAAGCCTCCCTTTCCAGCTCAGTGCCCCCTCTGTGCTTCAGCAAACTCACAGGCAGCAGCCCCAAGTCGCTGGCAGGGGCAGCAGTAGAAGGAAGAGTATTTTTTGTTGTTTTTTTTTTTTTTTAATTAGAGAAAAAGCATATCATGGTTTGTTGCTCTTCTTTGCCAAAGGCTGAAACATTTTGAATTCTTGAAAATGTTGTTCTTTTAATTAGCTGTTGCTTGAAGGACTGTTTAAAATGCAGAGGGATATTGGACTGTGTATTCTTTATAAGTGATGGTATTGAAAGTAAAGAGGATAATGGGAATCTGGGGTTCAAGTTCAAGGTTGCCCAGTGTTTCCTGCACCCTCACTGTCCCAATCCTGGTCAGTGCAGGTAAATACATCAGTTGCCAAAGTTTTCAAATGTACTTCATTAGTTAATTTAGCTAAGGATGTCAGCCATACAGCATGAGCTGGAGGCCTTCAGTGTGATGAAAATTGGAAATTATTAGGATGCTATCACATGTCCATTAAACTTAAGTTTTCATTGAAATTATTTCATACTTTATTTCTCTCACAGTAATGTTTTCCCCATTTTTCCTATTGGTTCTTGATTCTCCCCGTGCATAAATGCAAATATTACAAAAATATCCCTTCTTTTATTTGTATTCCTGTTGTGACAAATGAGGGAGTATTTACTATACATTTTAAAGAGGGCTTTGAATAAGATCACTTCCAGAAACATTGTCTAATACCAAATTGCCTAACTCTGCATGAACATCTCTTCTGATGTCATTTCAATGCCAAGTAAGAATTAATTTCCTGAAGGCATCTGATACTCAGAGAGATATTAGTCACTCCTTGTGTATCAAGGGCACTTTTTATTCTAGATTTATCTATGTTCACAAGGGTGAGAGAAATCAAGGAGGAAAAGTGGATATCTGATGCAAGTTTGAAGTGAAGCCATGAAAATTGGGGACTGTGAATTAAGTGGTACAAGAGATCTGCAGCCTTGCTGCAAATTTGAGATCCTTGCTTTGCTGAAGTCTATATCTAACAGCATGTCACAAATTCCTGCTTTTATGAAGAATTTTCGTGGCTAATTCAGTAACTCCAGCTTTGCAAATCTACAGACGGATCGAGAGCAAAGAATCTTTTAATGGCTGCCAAATTTTACAAAATAAGAGCAGAAAGCTTCTCTAGGCATTTTTTTTTTTTGTCGTAGTCATAGTGCACCCAAAATTGGTGACCTCAGCCCTGTCTCCTCCAGCTGAGGAGGACTCTCCTGGCCTTTGCAGCCACCCCTGTCAGTGTGGAAAGGGTCTGGAGCTCTGGGGGTGGGTGTGACCCTGGCTGATGGTGCCCCTCTGTTTTGTCCTCCTGCAGCAACCCAGACCTGAGGAGGACAGAGACCATCGTGGAGAGCCCCTTGCAGAGGACCAGCAGTGGCAGCTCCTCCAGCTCCAGCACTCCCAGCTCCCAGCCCAGCTCCCAGGGTGGATCCCAGCCTGGCTCCCAGGCTGGCTCCAGCGAGCGCAACAGAGTCAGAGGTGAGCTTGGGAACATCCCTCAGCACCAGGCACACTTTGGGAGGCTTCCTGACAAGCAGCAAGGGCAAGAGGCCTGTGATCTCATGCTTGCTTTTTAAAAAAACTTAAAAATCAAAGGATACATAATTTCTGATGTACTTATGTGACCTGCTGGCCTCCTTGCAAACAGAGTTGCCAACAGCCACATTTCCCTGGAGGCTGATATAAGATGGCCACAGCATCTCACTGCCCAGTAGCCTTGGCAAAAGGAGATGGGAGTTATGCTTTAGGGTAAACAGAAAAAACAACCAGTGTGCTTCCTGTCTTCATCCACCCCGGCACACCTCTCCTGATGTGGTTTCTTTGGGAGTGTCTTTCACTTTTAATTGATACGTATTTTTCGGGGGCTTCATCTTTGTGCCCAAGATGGGATCAGAGGAGTGGCATAGCCTGTAAGAAGCTTTCTCTCAATGCTTTCACCAGGCAGCCGTGCTGACATGGGGTTTTGTGTGTAGCCAAATTGTTCCCTCTCATCCTAAAGCCCCTCTTAAAGATACTCCATTCCCCTGTTTAATGGCAATGGAGTAGTGGAGTTGCCACAGCCCATACACCCACACATCTGCATTCTGGCACAGCCCCACGCTTCCATTCCCCAGGGCTGAAGAGCATTAAGACAAATGCTGCCTCCATGCGTTGAATATTTTATAACTTGGCCATAAAATGACGATGTCTATTGTCGAAACCATCAGTCCTCTAGGTAGTCAATAAAAGGAGTTTGTAACCCATTGTCATTTCAGGTTTGGTTTTGTTTTTACTAATGAGGAATCCTGTGACAAATATTGTCCTAGCGATGTCAGATGCTGCAGAGCTTTTCATTTATCACATGCCCTGCTCTTCTGCAAAGTAAATTTGTTTCTTTAGTAGAAAAGGAGCAGTAACTCTGTGAGAGGGCTGTTGGTGGAAGCTGGGCAGGATTATGGCTTCTCTTGCTCTGTTGGTGGAGAAGCAGAAAGGAGCAGGAGTGGTTTTCAAGACAGCAGAAGCAAAGTGATGATGAAGCCCCTGTTCCCAGGTGATGCGATGCAGTGGTGGCCTTTGGCAGCATTTTAATTCCCGCTCTCTCCACCTGCCTTTCACCAGGGAATGCCAAGCCTGAAGGGTCCCCTGTGCTCTCCCATGAGCCCGCCAAGGTCAAGCAGGAGGACAACAGGGATGTGACACGACCGAGCCGACCCGCTGTGAGTCCTCAATTCCTTCCCATGGGAATGCTGCCAGCTGGCTTGGCCACGTTTCCCTTCGGTGCGGTGGCACAACCGCGGGGACCCCAAAAACAAGGCTAGTACTGCTGCTGCTCCAGCAGAGAGACTGGAAAGCAGCAGTACGGCGAGAGCCCCTGGGAGATTTGAATGCTTAAGAGAGTGCATGAGTTTTTACCAGGAGCCCAAGCCTAGGGGAAAGCACTTAAGCCTGTGTTTCCAGGTGAAGCAGACGCTTAAGGGCTTTGCTAGCTTGGGCGCGGCGGTGGCCGATGGCACTTTGTTGTGTTCCGTGCTGCATGTCCCCTGCAGCACCCGTCAGGGGGATGCTCTGCTCATGAAGGCTGGGGAACCAACCAGCCCCTGACAGCCTTCCCAGCTTAAAACCCCACCTGGTAGTGGTCTCTGTACACTCCCCTTCTATTATTCTGAGCAAAATCTCATCCGAAGTGTTTCCTCCTGGTTTAATGCTGTTGACATTAGTATCTTAAAACTGCAGAGTCGGCCTAAAAACTATATGAATTTCCACTGCTTCTCTATTTTAATGTGTATTAATGTTTTGTTGATGATGTTTTTTTTCTCTACACTCTACAGCATTGAGCTAACAATTCTAATTTTATTTCTAACCTGCTTGCCCTTCCTCTGGCTTTTTCCTGTCCCGATCTGTTTCCTCTGATGCTGATTATTCTTCCTTTACCCACAGAGCTATAAGAAAGCTATAGATGAGGTTAGTGATATCTTTTCTCAGTGGGTCATGCCTATGCAAGGTTGACTAGTTAGTGCTTAATTCCGAGCTGGGTTTTCTTGGTGCTGGCGTTGATAAAGGTGGCGATGCGATCTCGGGTCGGACGGGAGAGCGAACCGCTGGCGTTCCGGCGTCGGGAGCCTGCCCGCGGGGAGGGGACAGCACTGCTGGTGTGCTCTGCTCAGCCCTGGGCTGCCCAAAACCTGCTGGCCACACCACTTGCATGGAGGCCAGGGCAGAGGCGTCCCAGCGTTCACGTGGGGGAGCAGGTGGTGCTGTCGTTGTTCGGTGTGTTGGACAGAGGAGCGAGAGCGGAGGTTTCTCGTGCCGGTGAAGGAGGTTGGGCAGCGTGGACCCCTCAGCACATTCTGCTCTCAGCCACAGCCCCTGGCCACCTGCTGATTTCAGTGGGGCCATCAAGTGCTGTTTGAAATGTGTTCTAAGCCTGATTCAAAAAAAGACACTTGAAAAACAGAGCAGTGGGTTGTTCATTCTCATGGACCAGCATCCATTTGCAAAGCCAGAGTCAGCAGAGCCACCTCAGATGTTGATTGCAGTGCTGGTCTTCGTTCATCCTCTTAAAAACTGAATCCTGAAGTACACCTTTTTCACTTAGAATAATATTTTAAATGTGCATCTGGCAGTGGTGAATGTTCAAACATTCATGGGAAAAGACCCAGCATTCTTGATTTAACATTTAACTTGCCTCACACACGCATGGCTGTGCACACTGCAGATACTGGAAACTGCAGGGCTGTAGCAGGAAGCACTGGTTTCAGCAGACTCTTCTGCAGCCTCTTCCCTCTAAAAATAGAAGGTATGAAAGAAGGAAAATGTGCTGGTTAGTTAACTTGTTCTCTTGGATAAAATATGAGCAATACATTTTGTTTAATGAGGTGCTTTGTTAAGAAAAAAGCACATAAATCAGTGTCGAAATAGAGGCAGCGTGTGTGCTGAATTCAAGCTCAAGGAGCTATGTGATTTCAGAAACCAATCTGACTTGATTCCAGCAAATATTAAACCTAAAGAAAGCTTTGTAATTAAAAGTAATTAAAGAGCACTGACACCACTAACTTATGTATTATGTCACCCTCAGTAATAACACTTGGAACATGTGTGGAACTACAGAGCACTTTCTCTCTAGTTGTCAGATTGTTTTTGGTCCAGGAGCAACTTGGTGAAGCTGTTTAATCCTACAAAGTGCTCATTACTTAAACAAAATGATAGCATCAAAGAATTAACCATCCTGAGGCAAAGCTTTAAGTAGGAAATATGAGTTATCTGATGATATTGTCTGGGAGTATTACTGCTCTTATAACTTTCAAATTAGTTATTAAAAAGTAATTAAGCTAATTTTTAAAATACTTGCCTATCTTCTAGTGATGGCCAAAAAAGGCTAATAGGGTGCCTTGAAGCACGTTAGAAGTGGAAGGTGCAAAAAAGAAATCATTTTCACAGTCCAGTGCTGTGACAGGGAGGAGTTCAGTGCTAGTCCTGCGCTGCAGAAGTCCAGCTGCAGTTTTAAGAGGCTCTTACACAGTCCTAAAATCCTTTTTAAAGTGAGAGGCTCTAATTCAATTCAAAGGCAAGTGCTCAATAAAGAGCATGTTTGATACTCTAAATGGAAAGCATTGTTAAGCTGCTCAAATTGTCACTGATTCTTATTTAGGAAAAGAAGCAGTCGTATCATAGAAGCTGCTACAGCACTAATTAAAATAATTAGTTGTCATGACTGCAGATTTGACTCTATTTCAATCCCAAACATGCTGGCATTGAAAAGGAGCTCTTGAAATACCACAATCTCTCTTTATATCATGGTAAAGAGCCTTTCTTTAAAGGTGCAGAGACCATTTGGAGGGATACAGAACTACAGAATCAGAGAATGGTTTGGGTTGGAAGGGACCTTAAAGTTCATTTTGGTCCCCCCAACCCTGTCCATAAGCAGGGACACCTTCCACTATCCCAGGGTCGCTCCAAGCCCTATCCATCCTGGCCTTGAACATTTCCAGGGATAGGGCAGCCACAGCTTCCCTGGGCCAGCTGTGCCAGGGCCTCACCACAGTCTGACTAAAGAATTTCTTCCCAATATCTAATATAAACCTACTCTCTGTCAGTTTGAAGCCATTCCCCCTTGTCCTGTCACTCCATGTCCTTGTCCAAAGTCCCTCTGCAACTCTGTTGGAGCCTCTTTAGGTGCTGCAAGATGATCTGAGGTCTCCCTGTGGGGCCTTCTCTTCTCCAGGCTGAACAACCCATATAAAACCCATCACAAGTACTCGCTGTGAAACAGGGATTGACCAATTTAAAAAAAAAAAAAAAAAAAAGGCTTTTTTTGGGATGCTTATACTTCTGGGTCTGATGCAAAGCTCTCCAGTATCCAGGGGAGTCTCTGTGTTAGAGCCTGGGCAGGGCAGACCTGGGAGCAGAATGTGTGGCTGTCACTGGTGGGAGCCCGCCGGGAGGTGTGGGTCATCAGCAACCAAAGCACAGGTGGCTTACAAAACATTCCTACCTCACCATTAAAAAACAAACTGGGTTTGCATCTCAGCCATAGAGCTTCTCCATCCTTTTCTTCACATGTCGACAGGATAGATTTTAAGACCTCCTTTTGCAACAATAATTACTATTGCCGTAGTCGCCCTGCTGGAACGGTAAACTGGAAATGCAGTAAATGAGAGTATGGCCGTAAGACAATTGTGGAATTTAGTCTTTTTCAATGAGTTTCTTTCTCCCTGATCCTTTATCTCTGACCGAATGCACTGATGCCTACCTCGGTCACTAATATAGGGAGAAATGGTAAGACTGACAATTGCAATGCTTTGTTCGTCATGTGCATGTCTTGTGCAACAGAGTTCTCTAACCCATTCTAATTCGAGCTCTCATGCTTTTCTGCCCTACTGCTTCCCCCTGCATTGCTATAAAAGCATGTAAGATAACAAAAAGTCTCTTTTCTACACGGTGCCTGCCATGTTCCTTGTTTTGAAATAGCAGTGTCTATTTTATATGACTGTCGGGTCTGAGACCTCATCAAAGTCATGGTAAACTGAAAAATTATGACTAGGCTTTGGGACTGCTCCTATCTTTTTTCTTGTTTCAAGGCTTTTTGGTTTTTTTGTTGGTTTTTTTTTTAGTTTTCTTTCTCCCTTAGCTTGTAGGCTGCCACATTTCACATAAAGTGCTTAATGGGTCCCGCTGAGGGATTTTTTTTTTTATTATTATTATTATTTTTTGATATGTGGCTGACTCAGAGCTGTGACTCCAAAGTCTGGCTGAGCTGGGCGCTTCTCCTCGTGCTCCTCACCGCCTCTCGGCAGCCGCCCGACAGCGGAGACTCACCATGGAAGCAGCTCTTGACATGGGGGTTGCACCACTCCATGGGAGATGCTGTCATTGCTTCCTTCCCAAATGCATTTATTACAGAATAAATACCATTACGGGGTCTCTTTGAGAAGTTTCAAAGAAGAGAAAACCCTGCAGGAGAAATTCTCCGAGCCAATCTTTGAAGTGACGTTGTTTTCCAGTTTACTATGATGGTGACTGAACTTCACCTTTTCCAACAAATATACTTTTGTCGTGTATATACATATAAGTGTGTGTATATATATGCACATACACGTTCCAAAGAGAAAAAAAAGAGGTTGGCTATTGACTTTTCAGTGAGCGTAAATCAGTTTTGTTTTGTTTAATAAATGCTACATGCTACAAACATTGTCTTACGTTTGTCTCATGTTTGTAACGACTCTGTAAAGCTATTTCTTGTTGCTCGTGCTGTTAGCATTGGCTTTTGGAGAGATGTATGTGACATTCTCGTTGCTCTGAATGTAACAGCCGTCGCTTCCTTGTTTCCTTGCCCCCATCCCCTTTAGGATCTGACGGCTTTAGCCAAAGAGCTGAGGGAGCTGCGCATCGAGGAAACCAATCGGCCCCTGAAGAAGGTGACAGACTACTCCTCCTCCAGCGAGGAGTCGGAGAGCAGCGAGGAGGAGGAGGAGGATGGGGAGAACGAGACACATGATGGGACCGTGCCTGTCAGTGACATCCCACGGCTCATGTGAGGAACGCTTTCTTTTGGGGGGCAAACCACAAAACCCCAGTGTGTGTTTTTCTGGAGGTGAAACCCCAGCGTGTCTTGGCCTGGAGGAGAAACCCTGGCCTGGAGGAGCAGTAGCTGTGGTAAAGGACATGGCCAAAACATGTCCATGTTTGGTGGCTGGCACTGGGAACGGCATCATGGTTGCAAGGGATGATGTACTCACATGAGTGTTTTTCCTGTTCCAAACTAGAGAGAATTAATGAGAAAAACGGAGCTATTTCTGCTGCATATTCAGTGAATGTTGGCTCAAAGCTGATGAAGCTGTACCTGCTGATGAGCCAGGCAGGTTTTTGGCCAGAGTGGGCACAGCTGACCTCATCCACACTGTGGGTCCTGCTCATGGGATGGATGTGTTAAAACTCTGCCTGCTCTTGAGCCTGGTCTTGCCCCAAATTAAGCCATGCTAAAGTGTCAGTACTTGGTGTCCTGCCCAGTGCCAACTGGTAGAGCCAGGATTATAATAATCCTGAATCTTTGTCTTGGATTTCTGCCCTTGGCACAGTCAGCGTTGGTGGGTTAAAGTGGTGAAATGAAGAGATCAGCAGACTGTTGTGTCCCATGGGACACTTGTGCTTTTGAGTCTCTCCAGATCAGGGCAGCACAGCTTCAACACTCACAGGGAGCTGTTGCCATTCAGAGAGAGTTCCTGGAGCATCACTGCTCAGGCTTCCCACCCAGTGCTTTGCAGGGGCATTTCTGGAGGTCTCTGCCTGGCAGCAGGATCTGAATCCTGCCCCTTTGAATTTGCAGAGGAGCTGTAGGAAAGTTTCAGGGGATTATTTGTGTTTTAATCAGTTCACTTCCATTTTTTCCTGCTAAATGAGTTATAGTTGATAGAGGCATACCTGGCTTCAGGAGCATGGTTTAGCAGTGAACATGATGGTGCTGGGTGAATGGTTGGACTCAAGGAATTTAGAGGTCTTTCCAAGCTAAACAATTCTTTGCTTCTCTGATTCATGTTTTTGGGATGTTAGGATTCATGATGGAGCAGCACAGAAGCCCTCTAAGTGTCAGGGAGACCGTGTCTCCTTGGGTCCGTGTTATTCAGAGTGCCAAGCTCCTGGATTGGAGCTTCCTTCCAGCAGAAGAATTAAAATCAGAGCTTTTGAATTGGTTGGAGCAAGTCAGGAGGCAGAGGGATGGCTCTGAATGTGCAGCAGTGGGATGGGCAGTCAGGCGTGCCAGAAGGGGCCTCAAGCTGCTCATGGAAGAGGAGTTTAATCAGGAGTGGTTAATTTGTGCTGACATCCTTCTTCAGACACCTTGGGTTTGACACAGCACTTCCCAGTGGATAAATATCTCACTGGATGCCTTGCAGCCACATGTGTGGGATGACAGGCACAGCAGTAAGCTGGATGCCTCCAGCCCCTGCCAGCCCAATGCCACATGTCCCATAATGTCCTGTCTCTGAGTGTCCCAGAGACAGAGGGTGGAGATGCAGGGGTGTCTGCAGGCAGAGCTGGGGATGTCTGGGGAAAAAGAAAGCAAATCCTCTGAGTTAAACCCTTATTTCACAAGAGACCTTAGCTCGAGTTCAGCCTTGACGTACTTTGGTGTCTTGCTAACAGAGATTTATTTTCCTCTGTTCAGTGTTTGTCATTGGAAAGTGGGGCCAAAAGAGATCATCTCATCTTCTGCTGCACCTTCTGAGTGATCTTTGTGTAACCCATGTTTAAACTTCCCTGGGTATCCTCCCTGAGCACTTGGCTGCTCTTCATTCCAGCTCTATCCAGGTCTCTTCTGCTGTGGGATAAACCTATCCATTGCTCTGTGTCCCAGTAGATAGGAGGGCTTGTTTATTCCATCCACCTCTGGAGACAGCATTCTCCAGCTGAAAACTCTGATGTCAGCTCCCTCTCCTTGAGCTGTGCAAGCCAGCTCTTGCCCATGGCCAGGGAATTCTTGCAGGATGACATGGAAGCTGTGCACTGATGAAATTTGGGACCTCAGGGCTACCTCAGCCATTCATTCACTGACTGTACAGTCTCAAAATTAACATAACCTCCTCTGGCCCTGTTTTCTTATTTTAAAATTAGAATAACTGTGCTATTTTCTCATCCTTTGGTGAAAAGCTGATGGTAGGGAGGTGGGAACTCCTCACATGAAAGGTGCTGTAGGACTGTGGTGGGCTGTTGTCGGGATGCCTGTCCAGTTGTAGGTTTGATACGATGCAGACAAGGAGCCAGTCCCACCTCGGGGTCCCCAGGGCTCAGATCCCACCTTGGACCAGTAACCCCATGATTAATCCAGGTTGTTTTGGCTTTTCACCGACCAGGCTCCCTCACAAGCCTCCAGGCTTGTTGGTGTGCACAGGAGTTAAAGGTTGTATTGCCTCACACTGCTAGAAGCAATTGGTCTGTGAGGCTTTTAAATGCAAAGTAACAGGTCTGATCATCCAGGGGCGTTTGTCGTTTGCTTGTGGATTTATTCGAGTTATATTTAAGCAGCCAGGCTGCCAAGTGAAGTAATGGGGGCTGCTCAGCACCTGTGACATCCAAATTTAATAAATTCCAGCTTCCTTTTTCAAATAGGATCGTGGAAATGTCAGGTGAAACCACAGGTTAGGACAACATTTTCACCTGGAAAACAGCAGAAAGCTACAGGACACAACTTGTCCTCCTGCCCACACCTTCTCCAGACCCCACCCCTCCCTTATTATTTGCCATCAGTTGCTCTGGTGTTTCCTTTTCAGGGGTTGAGATGGGAATTAAAGGGAGTAAATTTTGGTTTTCTGCAGCTTTTTTAGGTAGAAAAAAAATTGTATAAAGTAGAGCAGGAGAGCCACTCCTTGTTACCCATTCATCAGTGCTCCTCTCAGGACACCTTGGGATAAGAAAGAGAATGGTCTCTCTCTTTGGTATCTCTAGTTTATCAACCTGACCCTGCCCTTGTATTTCTGGCAGCATCTATCATTTCCCCATAAATCTAAGTGGATATATTTTTCTAACTTTTCTTCCTGTGAGATACAGAGCCTTACCCTTATTGAAATAATACTGTACTAGATTTTTCACTTAGTTTAACAAAGGGAATATTCATCATTAATGCTTATCCCCTCTGTCCCCAGACCAACAGGAATTCCTGGAAGCAACGAGCCGTACAACCTGGGAATGGTGACAACCCACGGGCTAGAGACTTCCCACGCAGATACGTTTAGCAATATTTCAAGGGAAGGGACTTTAATGGTGAGGGAGGTAAGTTGTAAAACAAACACTTCCATGGAGCATCTTCAGGAGGTTTTGCCCATGTAAGCACAAGAACTAACAGTGCTGTGTGTCCGGAACACAAAATGAGGGAGTAAATTGTGCTCGTTAGTGCTCTCGGTGATGCAATTTACACTCGGAGCAAATGGGACAAGTGCAAATGTTTCTCAGAACTACCAACAGCAGTGAATGGCAGTGCCAGGGCACGGCGGGGAGGAGGCTCTGCTGTAACCCCACCATTGCTCTAGGCAGCAGGAGTTGTCTTCAATTTACAGCATTTAGTGAATTCACTTGGAACTGGCCCAAAGTTTCCCCTCTTCTTCCCAGCCTTTGCCACCTTGGGACTGTTAGAGCCCTGCAGTGTTTGTAGAGCGTTTGGGGGCTTTTAGCAGCGGCTGGTCCTGCTCAGAGCCCGCTGGGGGAGGCACTGGGCATCCCAGATGGATGTGAGCCCTCATCCCCAGGGCTGTAGAGGTGAGGCTGTGGTGGGAGCAATGCTGATGGGTGGTTCTGCAGCAGTGAGGCACAGGAGGCACCTTCAGTGGCTGTGGAAGATCTCCCTCAGTGTTTCTTGACTTCCCAGCTGCTGTAACATTCTGGTGATGCTGGTGGAAATGCAGATGGGTAGCTGGACTCCTGGTGAGAGGGCAAGAGGCCCTGGTGGTTAGGGAACAGGGGAGTCACTCTCCCACCAGCACATCAGAGAGGTGGATGGGAGAGGAGAAGGAGGGAGGGGAGCTTCGAGTCTGAAATTGCAAAGGAGGGATGTTTAGATCACATGTAAACAAGACTTGAGCTGCATTTTAGTTCTTAATTCCATTTATATAATGTATTCACATATGAATGAAAAAAAGATAAATGCAACTTTGAAAGAGAGGAATGAGTTAGCAAAAGAAGTCACAGCATGTTTGCTGCCTTTCTCCATCAGTGTTGGAGGGCATAGTAATACAGTCCACCCCATCCCTCCCTGGATGGAGCTGTTCAGAGCAGGGATCCCCACAGCTCTGCACCCTCCTAAATCAGGGAGGGTGATGTGGGTGAGTGGGAGAACAAGGCCCTGTGTGACAGGCAGCTGTTCCAGAAATGAGCTTGTGTTCAGCATCACAACAGTAAAACCTGTGCTGTGCCAGCAGGGCTGTATGAGGATTGGGATGCAGAAGGGTTTAAAAGCCGTGGGCAAGACAAGCAGCTGGAAAACCCCACTGGGAGGAGAAAGCATGATAAGAAATCCAAACTGTAGCCTTGTGCTGGGTGCTCACTGTTCCCCCCCCCCCACCATAGCCATCAGGGCATGGTCTCACTGAGGTCAGTGGGCTTTGGGTTGGGTAAAGAGCTTTTCACTCTTTGGTGGGATGGCAAGGTGTGGTCGAAGGTGATGGTAATGAGCAATCAAAAGATAAATGTCATCAGGACTAGTCAGGGGCTTGCTGAGCCCAGTTAAAGTTTCCACAAATCCCAGTAAATGGGTAAATCTCTGTAACAGTCTCATTGATGTGCTCCAGGTAGGTGAGATTCATCGAAATGGCAAAATAAATGAGGAAGGGAGAAACTTCCCAGTACCTACCTTGCACAGGGAGGGGATGGAAAGGAAGGGGAGCCCTGTGGAAACCCAAGGAACCTCGTGTGCAGGGCGAGCTGCTGGTGGTTCTGCCCCTCGTCCGCCGCTGCTGCTGCTGTTCACTGCTGGTTTGGGTCACAGAAACATGGGACAGGGCTGTGCTGGCACTTGCAGTCAAGCTGCTCTTTGCCATAGCTGTGCAAAGCTGTCCAGGCTAACACTGATTGAGGGCTCAGATTCTGCTGTCACCAGTTGCCAGTGGCTGTGTGGGAGGAGAGCTGTCCATGGGGTTTGCACCCATGGGGGCAAGCGCAGAATCTGCCCTACATTCCTCGTCTCCAACCAACAGTGACCAGGCTTCTCTCGCTGTTTTGTGGCTAATTACTCTGTATTGACTTTGTCATTAATCCTGTCTTTAATTCTCTGGAGTGGGGGGGTTTGGTTTGCTGCTTGCCAGACTGCATGGGGATGGAACAGAGAGGGTCCTTCTCCTGCGCTTGCTCTGGGAACCGGGGGACTGCCGACAACTTCGTTTTGTTTGGGTTTTTTTTCTCTTCTTTTTCTCTTCCCTCCCCCCTCCCTTCTCTTTCTTCCTCATGCCTTGTGTCTCTGCAGACCTCTGGTGAAAAAAAGCGTTCTGGCCACGCAGCCAGCAATGGCTTTGCAGGTCACATCAATCTGCCTGACCTGGTGCAGCAAAGCCACTCGCCGGCGGGCACGCCGACCGAGGCCCTGGGGCGAGTCTCCACGCATGCGCAGGACATGGACTCGGTGCCTGAAGTAGGTGGTGGGGGGCTCCTCTTTCTCCTTTGCATCGCTTTTAAATCAAGTATTAACATCTCTGCCCCCTGACCGGGCTCTCCTGCTTTCCTCCCTGCCTTTCTTGGCTCTTCCCTCGCTCTGTTTCTGGTCCCCGTGGGTGAGTGTAGTGGAAATGCGAGGGAGTCGGATGGGTTACTGCTGTAGGGGTCTGTGGCTGATGGGAGAAGGATTTATTAGGTCTTTCAAGCCCACCAGCTGGAGTTCTGGTGGTGTGACACAAGTGCTGCCAACTGATAAGAAAGCCCCATTTTTTTTTTTGACACCTGGATATAAAAGGAAGTGGTGAGAGCCAGTGATGCTGTTAGCTTCAACTGGGCCCAGCTTCCATCTGTGCAACCTCTGATAATTATCATGACTGAAAAGGTTACCAAAAACCAAAGCCAACAAAATTCCAGATTGTTCTTCTGAGTAGAAGAAACCTGCACACTTTTAAAGTCATGTGTTTCATGTCATGGCAAAATGTTTCTCTTTGGTAGGTGTTTTATAGGCACATGATTGAACATTAAAATTGAATAAAGTGTAAAAAGTCTTAGTACAAGATGTGACAAATAAACCAAGGGAATTAATGTGTCCAGCTTACCATCCCTAGCTGAGGGAACCAAACACAGTTCATTTTTCCCATGAGAAGTCAACCCATTTGGTGCTAATTAAGTGATTGTATTTAATATTTTTGTTTCATTTGGTGGGTTGTACATCAGAAGTTCTGTCATCCTATGTTCTTTCATAGAAATTATGTTCTCACTTTATGGTGTACTTTTACTAGCAGTATAAAAATAAACATTTCTTGGAATTGGGCATTGATAAAACGTAAGAACAGATGGTGCCTGACTTGACCTCAAGTTTTTATCTGCTTCCTCATTGGCATTAAAAACAGCAATGAGAGAGTCAATCCTGAAGGTAACACCTTCCACAGTCATCCTGGGGCTGCTGAAATGCAGCCTGGGATTTGGTTTAAATGTATTCATTTATAGAATATCAACCAAAAAGATCTTCTCCATTTCCAAAATTGTATTTTTAGAGTTGACTGAGCAGGGAGTGGGTGTGAGTGGAAACTTGGGGATTTTGTTCACGGGCTTCCAGGTGACTCATGCAAGCACAACCTCAGCCTGCAGCTTGATGCTCTTTGTAAGCCACCACACAGGTTTATAGGCTGTTGAACAGGACCTGGGGGAAGATGAAGTCTTAATATTTAAATATCAGCCTTGGAAGCTATTAAAATGTCATCTTCTGAGGAGAATAACTGAATGTGAGCGAGGAAGAATGCTCGGTGCATTGGGATGAGGGGTTTCTTTGTAATTCATTTGCTGGAAAGCACCTGGCTCTCAGCTGGAAATCCCTGCAAAAACTGAAATCCTCTCTTCCTTAAATTGCTATTGTTTTATGGAAAAGACATTCAACACAAGATAAAAATCTGTGTATTTCTTGGATAGGAGACAAGCACAAAGCAGAGGTATCTGTGCCCACAGCCTTCTCTGCTGCAGGCTGTTAACTCCTTCAGTTACCATGTTCTGTTTAGAAATCCATCCTGTTTCTATGGAAACAGCCAGGCTGTCAGGGAATAGGGCTGGGAGGGAAGCAGGATGTGCAGCCTGATTTTGGCATGGATGCTGGCTCACCCATGGATGCCAGCCCCAAAATGATTGGAAAAGTCACGAGCCACGAAGCTGCTCCTACACCTGGTTTTTTGTGCCCTTGAATCCTTCTGTGGCCCACTGGAGGACAGGCACAGGCCCAGCCTGGTTTCAGTGGGGATGTGCCAGGGTGGTGGTGTTCCCCATGGCACATCTCCCCAGGCATGGGAGACTTGTCCCCATGGCAGCTGTCACACAGGGACTGTGGCAGTGGGCATGGGGAGCAGCTGGGGCTTGGGGACTGGGTGAAAGCTGAGGAAGATTTATTTCAGAAGAAGGACAATGTCCCAGAGAAGAAAAACATGAGCTGTAGTGGTGCTGCAGAGTCAGCTGGGTTTTGCTGCTGTTGCAGCTCTAAACTGAGGTCATCCATAAAGTGTGCTGCTCCAAGAAGGGGGGAATTCACGTCACTTTGACTCCAAAGGCAAGGATTTCCTTTTGCCTGGAAGGAGGTTTTAGCCTCATTTTCTGCCTCAAAGCAATGGTTTTAAAAAGAAAGCAGTGTGACACTGCAGTTTGTTCATCCCCAGATTCCCTCAGCAAAGCATTGGCTCTGACATTTCCTGCAATACCCTCAGGTTAAGTTTTGTTAACTTAGAAATGCCCCTTTCTGCAGTCCCACTTGAAGTGCTGGGGATAATTTAAAACTGTGCCAGCTGCCCCAGGCCAGGGCTTCAGACGGACTCCCAGCACCACCCTGCCAACCTCAGCAGGAATGGGAAAGTGGGAAAAGCAAACCCTCACCTGCCTGACGTCCCAGAGAAGGTTTAAGGCATGTGTATGACATGCAGACAAGTAAACAGGTGGACTGATGATCTTAAAGGTCTGCTCCAGTCTGAATGATTCTGTGATTCTGGGTTGGATTTTATCTGCATTGGCTTCTGCCTCTGGCCCTGTGGCTTCTCTGCTGACTGTCCTCATGGCTGTGCTTCTGCCTGTGAGGAGAGAGCGGAGCCAGGCCCTGCTCCTCCCGTTTTCTGTCGCTCACAAGCACACAGAAATCCAATTTAATGTTTGTTTCTGATTAGTTATGGGGAGGAGGAGCAGATGTTCATAGAGGGCTCAAAAAGGGCACTGCAGAGGCAAGCACCATTTGCTAATTAGAAAGTCTTAGATGTACACAGGTGTTATTTCTGTGCGCTGAGCTCTCTCTTGTTCATTTTCTAGTATGGTATGGGAAGTAGCACCAAAGCCTCTTTCACTCCCTTTGTGGACACCAGGGTGTATCAGACCTCACCTACCGATGAAGATGAAGATGAGGATGAGGAGTCATCTGCTAATCGTAAGAGCCAATGTGGCCAGTTTGAGATGGGAGGGTCTTGTGGAAAGCAGGTCAGGGAGCCTGAATAACCCTGGTAAATCTCTCACATTTTACTCACTCCAAATTTAGCTGGTGTCTGTATCCTTGCCCTCTCCAGCTGCCATCCAACTTCTCCCCCACCAACAAAATGCGATGGGAAAGATCTGGGAGGAAATAGGGAGCAGCAGAAATCCACCCTCCTGTCTGCTTGGGCAAACTAATATCTTGTAACACAGTGATGACTCCCCTGTTGAGAAATAAACCAAGTATTGTCATTTACCCAAAAAAGAGGTGACAGAACATGTAACCCCTCACCCCTCCCTGTCCTCCTGTGTCCCCTTGCCAGCCCTGTTCACCAGCGAGCTGCTCAGGCAGGAGCAGGCCAAGCTGAACGAGGCGCGCAAGATCTCGGTGGTGAACGTGAACCCCACCAACATCCGTCCCCACAGCGACACCCCCGAGATCCGCAAGTACAAGAAGCGCTTCAACTCGGAGATCCTCTGTGCTGCTCTCTGGGGTAAGCCCCGCGGAGGGATCTGCCCCCTGTGAACAGAGTGAACAAATTACCCTTTGTCTCCTTAGAAAAGAAAAAAGCCCAGAAGTTTCTCTCCTCAATTTGGTTAAAAGAGACATCATAGGACCTTGGGGACTTCACCTCAAACTTAAGGATAGCCAATTGGACAGAAGCCAAAAAATTCCACCTAAGCAATTCCCTAGAAAAAGAAGAGAACAAAAGAAGTAATTGCTTTTATGAAGTGTTTTAGCAGAAGCAAGAACCTCTTGCCCTGGCTCGAGTTTTCTTTGCAAAGAGCTTTGTTATTTTGCCTTTGATTAAAACTTTTCTGTTTCCAACACTGTCTCAGAAGCCACCCTGCTGATTTTATGCCATCTGAGGTAGCTGAGCTATCTCGGGTGTGATACTTTTCTCTGAGAGCTTATGAGACCTGGCTCGAAGAGATCAAGTATCAGCCCCGGGCACGCCCTGCCCTCCGTGTGGCTCCAGGGGGCTGGGGTGGGAATGTGTCACCGCAGCAGCGAGCCCCTGCCTCTGCTTGGCCCCTTCTCCATCCCCCAAGAGTCACATCCCCCCATGCTGAGAGTGACCCCTCCTGTCCATGGGAAGGTCCCAGCCTCAGCTGGGGCGGTCACACTTCTGGTGGCAGCAGAGATGAGCTCGGGGTGTTGTCCTTGGGAGCAGCCACGGCTCCTGGCACCCATGGCGCTCTCCTCTGCTCTCTTCTCCAGGTGTGAATCTGCTGGTGGGCACAGAGAACGGCCTGATGCTGCTGGATCGAAGTGGGCAGGGCAAGGTCTACAACCTCATCAACAGGCGGCGGTTCCAGCAGATGGACGTCCTCGAGGGCCTCAACGTCCTCGTGACAATATCAGGTGCTCCTCTCGTGCCTTCACCCCGTCATTCACTGCTCGGCCACAAGCCCTGAGCGGTTCCAGCTCAGACAGAACCTGCTCACTGGTGTCAGAGGGAGGCTCCCAGGGGAGCTGGAGGTGGTTTATTCTGGAATCAAATCAGTTAAATCTGCTTTCATCAGTTTGCTTCCTTCACCTGCTGACTGCACTTCATCTCCAGTCTCCTTTAGCAGGGAAGGGGAGGTGCAGGATACAGGCAGGTGGCCCAGCAAAGGAGATAGTCAAGCTTGAGAGGGCAGAGAGCTCTGCTTTTGGGTCTCTTCAGCTCTGGCTGAGGGAGCTGTGATCCATGGCTTTGGATTTCCAGTTCAGGCCACAGATGTGCTTGGGCTGTCCCAAGCACTGAGGGCCACAGGCTTTTCACTGTCCCCATGTTTAGCTGGGAGCTCCAGAGTGCTCATATCAGGCTCATGGGGTGATTTCTGGCAAAAAAAAGCAAAACCTCTGTAGTCCAGTCTCCGAGGAGAGCATCCAGCATCCTCCTGCAGAGCAGCCCCAAGGAGCACATGGGTGACAGAGCCAGGGCAGAGCCTTCTCCTGCTGATACCTGTCACACAAAGCTCACAGAGGGCAGCAAGAGAAGTGCTCATTAGGAAATTGTTTGATATCATCCTTCTGTTTCCTTTCACATTGTTAAGACACTCTGGCCTTGCCCTGCATTCACCTGCAAATTCCTGCTCCCCCCGTTCAGCCAGAGCTCCAAACTCACTGCTCCATCCTTTACCTGGTCTGCATCTCTCCTGTGGTTTTGGGATCCAGCTGTAGGGATAAGGGGTTTAATCCAGCTGGAATGGGAATAGCACCAAACTCCAAGATGATGCTGAGAATGAGTCCTGGGGAGTTGTGGAGACCTGTGAGCAGACAGGGTCTATCCTTTGGGTCCCATCTCACCAGGCTCAGTGTGAGCTGTGTCCTGTCTCTGTAATGGGGGCTCTGCAGCCACAGGGATGTTGCAGCCTTGTCACAGCCATCCAAGAGCAGGGAGCGTGCAGAAATTTGGCAGCCCCTCAGCATTGCAGGGCCCAGCACCAGGCTTGCTGGCAAACAGCAGTGCCTGTCGCAGGCCAAGGAGCTCCTGTCTCATCTCCAGGGTGGAATTAATGTTGTATGAAGGAAAGGGCAGGAAAGAGACCCAGTAGTTGGAGTGGTTGGATAAGATTTGAGCTGTAGGAGCACTGGGATCACTGCCCCACTGAGCCTCACTGTCCCTCTGTGAACACTGATTTATAGGAAAAGGAATATTTCCAGCCTGTGGGAAGCAAAAGCCTGGCTTTTCCAGTGTCTGCCTGCAGCCTGCAAGACAGAGGTCTGGGCTTTGCTTTCCATACATTTCTTCCCAAGGAAAAGCCCAACACAACAACTAAATTACTATTTTCAATTACTATTTATATTACTTTTATCATGAAATGGCCTTAAATTCTATAATCTTGTGATTGAAAATAAACACTGAAACCTCAAGACGATCCATGCAAACTGCTCTGCTCTGACAGGGACATTTCCTTTGCCAACAGGAAAGAAGAACAAGCTGCGTGTGTACTACCTGTCCTGGCTGAGAAACAGGATTTTACACAATGACCCTGAGGTGGAGAAGAAGCAAGGCTGGATCACAGTTGGGGACCTGGAGGGATGCATCCACTACAAAGTTGGTGAGTGGAAATAAATGTCTAAACAGATGCAGTTTTGTTCTCTGGCCTTAGGTCTGACCTGACAATTTGATATTAAAAGTATGGGTAGACCATAGGCACAAGTAAATTTGGAATTCATCTTTATGCATTAGGTAGACTCTGTGTAATGAGAATGAACAGAGAAATGGCCTGAGAAGCTGTTCCTGGAGATTTGTTGGAAAGAGAGCGAGTGTTTTTAAAATTGGATTTGTTTTTATTTTAGTGAAATATGAAAGAATCAAGTTCTTGGTGATTGCCTTAAAGAACGCTGTAGAGATCTACGCTTGGGCTCCTAAACCATATCACAAGTTTATGGCATTTAAGGTATGTTTGTCTTTTAGACTCTGTAATTGTAAATACATGAGATTTCTGTACTCTGAAGAGCAGAAAAGCATCTTGCTTATGTAGCTGAGCTCCTCAGGATGCCTGGCAGGCATGGGAGGTGGGATCCTTGCTGGCTGAAGAGATTGGATGTGTTCTGCTTACAGCCAACAATGAAGTGTTATTATTAGTTTATGCCAGTGGGCTTTACTTGAGGAATTTGCAGAAAGCTGATCAAATGCATATCAGTAAAATTGAGTTGGGGATTTTGGTGGGGTTTTTTGTGAGTTTTTTGTGTTGGGTGGGTTTTTTTCCCTCTGACTTAATTTTTAACATACAGTACAAAAATAAGCTGGCATGATTTTCTATTTTCATTTTGCAAGGTCCTCACCCCTTCTGCAATTTGGATTCTGTTTCAAGACAGAAAGTTTGGGAGAGTGACCCACTCTTCCTCTCTCTTTTTTCCTCTCTTTTCACTTGCCTTGGTTTCCTCAGTGAGACTTCCTCCTCTCCAACCTGCCAGTGGGTATTTTGTGGTTAATCCTTCAGAGCACTTCTCATCCCATGCTCTGTGCAGAGAAGAGTCACAAGGGGCAATGCCTTGTGGAGATGTTCATGCTGAGTAATCTCATTTTACATCTTTCCAACGCAAATGGACTTAGGCAGTTTTAGGTCACATTTGCTTTTTCTGAACAAAAGCCAGAGTAAATGGGCTCAGTGACATAGTCTGGGATCCAGCTTCCCACAGGTGTTTGTTTCACTCTCCTGCTGAGCACCTAAGCCATGGTGCTTGATGTGGGCATGGCTGGGGGCTGGTCCCAGCCTTGCTGCAGCAGGTTAGATGGAGCAGGGAAAAGTAGGTCTTTGCTAAACTGACTCATTTCAGCTGCCCAAACCAGAGCAGTGATCCCTGCCAAGAGAGGAGGTGGGTGGTCACGGATCTCTGCTGAGAGAGACTGAACACACTCTCTTGTAAAATTGAGCTGTCTCCTTCCTTTAGAGACCAAATCCTTGTGTTAGCCTCGGGCTCCTGTGAGAGAGAGCTGGCCTTGGCAAGGGTGGGCACTTATCTGCTGGGATGACTGAATACCCTCTGAGGCATCTGACAGGGGAACAGAGAGGCAGGAGTATAAGTAACCACATATTTAGTAGGAAACACAGTCAAACAAATATGATTTCAAAACCATATCAGGCTGCTGCAATGAGGATTTGTTGGTTTTCTGTGATGCTCATGGAAGGGATTATAAAAGTCTTTTGCAGATCTCCAGCACAAGCCGTTGCTCGTGGATCTCACTGTAGAAGAAGGTCAGAGGCTGAAGGTTATCTTTGGATCCCACACTGGTTTCCATGTGATTGATGTAGATTCTGGGAACTCCTATGATATCTATATACCATCTCACGTGAGTACATGGGCAGTGCTGCTGCCTGAGGAACAGGGGTCACCAGTGAGGTTTGGGCAGGCTCCCAGGGACTCAGAAGTGGGGACCAGGGACAGGTGTGACATTCCCCAGTGCTGCGCTCACTTAAGGAGGAGTCAGAGCTGTCACATACTTCATGTTCATCTGCACAGGCTGTTTCTGTCCTTGTGCAGGAGCAGTAAAGTTTAAAGTAAAGGATTTTTTATGTCCCATAAAAAGGACAGTCTGTCTGTACACTGCATGGAGCAGTAATGGAGCTCTCTGTGGGATTTTCTTTTTGGGTCATTTAAACTCCATCTATACTGTTGGCCCACAATAAACTGGTCTAGGAGAATTGTGTCACTAAACAAATGCAGGAATTGTTGCATCTGATCCAAGCAGCAGTCTCCTCTACAAGAACTAGCAAGAGCAGAGGGAGAATACTGGGGCAGTTTGGGATGGTTTTGTGTTGTCTTAGTTGTGGAAGGGCAGACATGGGTGGAAAGTCAATGCAGCTGCCATTGGAGCTAGAGGATGATTGCTAAAAAATAGGATATTTCCTCCCTAGGGCTGCCTGTAAAATTCTGAGTTTACCTTGATTTGAGCTGGTGATGGATTCATCGGCTCAGTCACTTATTTGTGTTCCAGCCAAGTGTCAGCCATCAGTCTTGGGAGTGTGTATGTTGTGATCTGTCTGTAATTGCTGAACCTGTTTATCCTTGCTGTGTCAGACAGCTTTGATGGTAGGGTAAACATGACAGTTTATTCCCCTTCAGGCTTATCTCTGAAACCCAGTGCCTGTGTAGGGAATGGAGGGAGGGCTTTGTTCTCTGGCTGGTTTGGGCTTTTTTCCTGCAGTGCTCTGCTCCCTTCCCCTTTCTCCATTCAGTGTAATTCTGACTCTCAGGGTCTGTTCTACCTGCAGATTCAGGGCAATATTACTCCTCACGCCATTGTCATCCTGCCCAAGACGGACGGGATGGAGATGCTGGTGTGCTATGAGGATGAGGGTGTCTACGTGAACACCTACGGACGGATAACTAAAGATGTGGTGCTCCAGTGGGGAGAAATGCCTACTTCCGTGGGTAGGTCAACCCTTCCTCTTCACCTGCTTAAAATACAAGCCACAAGTAAGATGAGGAGTCGAGAATGCTGAGATGGAGTCATGTGGGATGAAGGGGATTTCCCTCTTTTATCAAAGGGGATTTCCCTCAGCCAGCTATGAGATGCAATTGCTAAATTTCTGCAGTTTGGTCCTCTGTAACAAAAGCAAGTAATTTCTTGAAGATTTGAACCTTTTGAGTATGAGATAAATATAAGATAAATGTGAGATAATGCAAGCTGTTGCACTGCTGGGATACTGTGTTGAGTGGAGGAGTCTGAGTGTGGAGCTGTGAGCCCTTGAGTTGCTCTCCTGGCTCTGCTGTTGCTCAGCTCCACAACCCATAGAGGCAAAACACTGCCCAGCTCCTCACCTTGCGAAACCGGAAGAAGTGATGCTGCTTCTGTTTAAATTTCTCAGCAATTTCTGGATGAAAAATGCTCTGAAAAGGCTGCTGTCCCTGCAGGCACACGCCTGGCTGTCAGAGCTCTGCTTAGGCTTTGAGTAACAGCTTATGAGAGCTTTTCTGCCCATTGCATAATATTTAACTCAACACAAGTTGTAACACCTGCCAAACGCTTCCTTTTGACAGCCTACATTCATTCCAATCAAATAATGGGCTGGGGAGAGAAAGCTATTGAAATCCGGTCAGTGGAGACAGGACATTTGGATGGAGTATTTATGCACAAGCGAGCTCAAAGGTTAAAGTTTCTATGTGAAAGAAATGATAAGGTAAGTCCACTTCAAAGCTTGTATCTGTGCTGCGAGCTACAAGGTGCTTTTAGAGCTTATGTCTGGTTTGTCTTGAGATTAATAATTAATCTGAAGGTTCTATTTAATAAGCAGTGCCCTTAAGCCTATTCCCAGTTAATTTTCTCCAGTGGATGGAGACCTCAGCCTGCAAGATCTCTTCTCCATCTAGCTGAGATCTGCGTTGACTTGGCTTGACTTTCTCCCAGTTCTTTCATCTGAACATTAAATTGAGGCTGCCAAGTGAACTCTAAAAGTTGAGTATTAGCAAGGGTGTGTAAATGACCCTGATTTGAGCTCTGATGCAGAAACATTTTGGTGCATCTTTCCATGCATTTTGATGCATTTTAAATTATTTTCCTCTTACAGCCTCATCCATTTCTGTGGACAGCAGTGATAAATACTGCTTTGGAAGGTCACCAGAGTTGCATGGCTGTCATGTAGATGCCCCCTGCCAGGTTTTGCAACGGGGGGCAGGGAATGAGGAGAAATTGCTGGAGGAAAAAGGCATTTTTGTGTGGAAGAGATGGTTGAATGCCGAGGTCTTTCTGCAGGTGGTGTTCCCTCCTCTCACAAGGTTTCACTAAGATAAGTCAGGACCAAGCAGGAGCGAGATCTTTCATAATGGACATGATCACAAAGCCAGTGAAGAAACCAGTTGCTGTGTCCCCAGAGCAGGATTTAATAATGTGCAGTAAATGAGCTTTAGGCCATGATCACTGTAGTGAACGGCTGCTCATTAGCTGAGCGCTGCCCTTCCTGGGGCATGGAGGTAGGCTGAAGCTCTGCAGGAAAATGTATCCTAACTTTGCAGTTGAGTATGTTATGAGAAGCTGCCCAAGAAGCTGAATTTAAGTTTAATTTAAGTGTAATCTAATTCTAACAAAGCTGGAAAAAAACCCACCTTGATCTTTCTAAAAGACTGGAACCAACTGATCACCGATGGGTTTGAAATACTAAACTCAGATGTTTCTCTTTCTGGAGAACTGGTTAAACTGGTAAGATTTAAACTGGTAGTTTTTGTTTTTATTAAGGACAGAGGCTTCAGATTGTTCCCTTCAATATTTGCAAATTATAACTTATTTATTTTTTAAGACTCCCCTTGGAATCAAATGCTGGTGGATCCTGCCAGAAGCACCAAAACCCCTGTTCTTCATACAGAATCCTGATAAGTTTCTGCACTTTGAGCATGTTGAAGGGAAGTCCTTTTTCTGGGCTTTACGTTCAGGAATAGCTGAAATACCAGGACTCACTTTTCCAAAAAAAAGCCATTTCAGACTGAGGCAGATATCGACCAAGTGGTGAATGTTTAGCAAGATCCAAACCAGTGACAGCAGTTTTTTGTTAGTACTTCATAATAAATGATGCTGTGGCAGTAAAATGTGATAAACGTGGTATTTTTAAGGCATTCCAAACTCTTCTTGGTAGTGAGGGAGAAGGAGGTTTAATTACTGCATTTACTAATGAGTGGCTCAATTTAATCCCAGTCTGGCATGGGTAATGTCCATCCCCTCAGTATTAATAAGTGTTTTTTCCTTCCAAACAGGTATTTTTTGCATCGGTGAGATCTGGAGGAAGCAGCCAAGTGTTTTTCATGACCCTCAACAGAAACTCCATGATGAACTGGTAACAGAGGAGCACTTGGCACTCAGCACCATGGCATTATTTCTAATTTAAAGGACATTAAACACGTGGACTAACACTGTAGAGGCAGGTGCGGAGGGCGCCGAGGAACCCCCTCCCCACGCTCCCCCGGCGCCGCCAGCCCCGGGGCAGGGACTGCAGCCAGGGATGGACTTTCACGCTTGGACCCCCCGAGGTCTCCTGATTACGCTGTGTTATAGTGGGTTATGAGTTTTCCTTTATTTTATTTTATTTTTTTTTAGTTTTACTTTTTCTTTGTCCCCTACTTTGTAAGAACGGGGAAAGAAACAGTGTCAAAAAGTCTGTTTTTAATTCTGTCTGCCTGCTAGCATCAAATATATAGTATGTTGTAAAGTTACCAATTAAATCTGGTGAGAGACAGCACAATAAATGTACCTTTTATCTTTGTGATGAAGGCCATAACCATATAGCTGGGTAATTTTAGAAATCTTTTGCCTTCACCAACATTTACATGTTGCTTTTGGCAGCAACGGCTTAACGGATTTTTAAAGAAGAGAAAAAATAATAGGTTTTTTTCCCCTCTTTTGGGAAATGGATTTTAAATGGCTAAACTACTAGCCTTAGACTAATAAAAATCAGCTACCATTTTTGTCAAGTCTGTCAATCCATATTTCTATATGGATCTTCACATAATGGTGTGTCTTGATAGGGACAGAGGTGCCATTTCTTGTTGCTCCGGAGGTGCCTGCCTGCCCCAGGGCTTGGCCACGGGCACCGGGACAGGGGATCGGAGGAGGAGAGGACAGGGGAGCGGTTAGAGGAGCCCTGTGCTCGCCCCTCACGGGGATTTGTGACTGCAGAGGCTCCCGGGATGCTGTGGGCACCGGACCCTCCTGCTGAAGCCGGTGCAGGTTGTGGGTGCTCGTTCCCCCGAGTCCGGAGCCGGGCACTGGCGTGCGGGAGCAGCCGGCACAGGGATGGGGATCACGGAACAAGCTGCCTGTCCCCCATGTTCTGGATTGGGCTTGTAAAGAGCTTAAAAAATATATATATGTGTGGTTTCTTCGGCCAAGGGTCTGAATCTTCTCGTTTTCCACCCCCTCCACTCCCTAGGAATTACCCAACATACAGTGAAAGACAACATCTGTGCCGAACCGTGTGTGTGTGTTTAGTTCAGGTTGAATCGTGTCCTTATAAACTTTGCTCAGTTGATTTCTGTTTTCGGTGCGTATCTGGGGTTTTCTTTCTCAGTAGCTGCAAGCATGGCCGCCTGTGGTGTTGGGGTGTCGCATAACAAGGTCTGTGTTGCTGGTTTTAACCTACCTCGTTTCGGTTGGGGTTTGTTTTTTGGTTTGGTTTTGTTTTATTTTTTTTCCGTTCCGCTGTCGATCACAGCGCTGTTACCTCCAGCGACATATAGAGAGCTTAACTGGCAATCTTGGTGTACTCAGTAACGATGGCTTTATTAAAAAATGATTAAATCAACAGGACTTGGTCAAACTTGAATCTTTATCAAGGGTAAGAGGTGATGTGGGGTGGCAGGGATGGGATGGGCCGGGCCACCCTCACCTGAAGCATTCTGTGGGCAGGGTGTCAGAGTTTGGTACTGCAGGGATTGCCAGCAGTGGGACTCCCAGGATGTGGAGTTCAGGGAAAAACAGGTGGGATGGGCTTTAGGGTGCCTTCTTTGAGCACCAGACACCCCCCTGTTGGGCTGGTGCGGCCTGGAGAGTGTAGGGATGGCCACAGGATCAGATACTAGTATTCAAATCCTGTCACAAACACTGATTGCCACCAGCTCTTTGTATTTTCATTGTGGTTAAAATAAAAATCAAATAAAGCCCAGAGCTTTTATTGTGTTGCAAACTGATAACTGTTTTGAGGTGTTTTTTGTTCTACTTCAAGTGACAAATGCACAGCTTTGGATGATTTTGTTATTACTGGTTTTTGCATACAGTGATGAAATAGCAGGCAGTCATTGAGTTTAAACGACTCAGGTGGTTTGTGAATGTATTTTTTTAAATCTCAGAATAATTTGAAACAAAAATCACAGAAGCCAATATTACCACAGTCTTGTCTATGGCATGTGTGTATGGAGATAACACAGAGCAAATGCTTTTCTGGTGCCAACCACAATAAAACACAAAACTTCACCATTAAGCCATGCCTTTTATGTTTGGGTACATAAAACCTGGGGTGTTGGAGGACATGGAGGTAAAGGGGGTTTTCAGGGCTCCCAGTCACAATGCTCTTTGTCTGGAGACTCTTGGGAAGGTGGTTTTGGAACAGGATGAGTGCATGTAGGTGGGACATGTCCTTTGTTATGCTGCCCAGCAGTGAGCAGTGGCCAAGGGATGTCTTGATGGACCATCACCACCTGAAAACTCCTCTTCTGCAACATCAACCCATGGTTATTATAAAGACATTTCCCCTCCAAACGTTACTAACTTTGATTTGCTTTTCTTTTGCTGTAAGTAAAATGTGCTTATGGTTGATTAATGCTCTCAGAAACTACTTATTAGTAAAGAAATAAAACCTGCAGCTCATTTTAAAATCATATTTCTGGGACTTTATGCCCAGGAAAGGAAATTTGTTCAGCTGTGCAGTGCTGGAGGAGGAAAAAGCAGTAATGTCTGTGCATGCAGGGGTCGCTTGAGCCTGTTACAGATTCAGTTATTTACAGAGTTGCTATGAAATTGTATAACTTCAGGGATGAGTCATGGTAAATGGAAGAAAAGCCCTGAGAGCTGCCATGAGGCCATTCAAGGGCTGTGGTTAACTCCACCACCCTGGGGGGATGCTGGGTACCATTGCCAGGTAAAGGATGCTCAGAGGTAAGGCTGTAGCAGCTATTTGTGGGAACTGAATCTTTTCAAACCTGTTTCAGAATTATTATCAAATGGCCTTTTTTTTTTTGTTGTGAGATGGTTTGGGGGTTGACACTACGTATTTTGGGACAGAACAGGGATGCTCAAGGTGACACTGGCCCCAGCCCCAGAGCTGGACTGGTTGCTGGAAATGGTTGAAGTTAAGCTGCAGTTCATTGTCTTGATGTGAGCCCACTTAAGGTCTGCTTGTGCAACAATTTGATGCTCTGTAATTGGGGCCAGCATGAGCATCGTGTGGGCCAGCAGAGACTGAACCTGCCTGCTCCCAAAGGTGTGGGGTGGAGCTCCATGTCATACCCTGCCTTGTCCGGGCTAAACCACCCACCTGGCACAGCTCTGAGGAGATCCAGCAGAGATTCCTTAGCAATCAGGATGCATTTCCTGGCACAGGACGCCTGTCACAGCCACTGCTGCCCTGCGGTATCCGTGTCCTGCCCTGTGCTGCAGTTGGGACCTGCAGCTGGAGAGGTTTGCTGGGTTTGCTTCCAAGTTTTTCTCTTCTGGGAGATGCTGCACCACTCAGAGCTGGGGGGTGGGAAGGGGCTCATTAACCTCTGGTATCTTTACAGCAGTGCTGTAAATGCACCGAATTCTCTCTCTTAAATGTGTTTTATCAGCCTCAGCTCCTGTCTCACATGTGGCCCCAGCACTGCTGCCTGCCCCAGCTGATGTGCTTAGAGAGATGAGCGAACATAATTTTGGTTTTGTGCCAGCCACTGATGTGCTACATCAGCCTACTCTTAGAAAGCCAGTGTCTTGCAGACCAGATCTACCTTTTGTTTTGGTTTGTTTTGGTTTATGGCATACTTTTCCTTTTTTTTTAAACATCAAAGCTGTCTCTGAATGACCCGGAGCAGTAAAATGGATGTGCAAATTGCCCCAGCACCTGGGGATAGCCACAGAGCCCCTCTGGAATCTCTGAATTCCTTCCACTGAGGTGACAAGAGTGTTCAGCTGTTCAAAAGCAGAGCCCCACCATAAACTTTAGCCTATTGCTTTTATTGCACATAGTTAGATTATCAACAGCACCAATTGCACTACATACAGCACAGAGTAGGCAATAAGCATGGCAATTATAACATTATGCACAGTTCTTGCACTTTATTATTTAAATAAAGCATTAGCAATAATGCAGACCCTGTTGTTTGCCAATCACCTAAACACTGCCTGGCCAGGCTCACCAGCCATGGGATGGGTCAGTGTTACTTGGGCTGTGCTGTGCCACTCTGCACCCTCTGGACTGTGATCACAACTGGCTGTCACATGTGCAAGAGACTTGATGGGTAGGTCATTCATCCTGGTGGAGCCAGGCCTGGTTCTTTATCCTGTAGGAACACTCTGCTTCTCTCTGCCAAGCTAACAATCAGCCCCTTTGGAAAGTGATTGCAGTGAGAGGAAGATTTACACACCAACCTTTCCCATCTGTGAGCCTCGGGACCAGCCTAAAGCTAGCCTCTGCTAGTCACCACATCCACATCCAGCCTCCTGTTCAGAGAATCACAGAGTCTGGAGTCTCAGTTAGTGCCACTGAGAGTTCAATATGTTAAATACTAAATTGCCTGGGGCCAAGCTGTGGAGGAGTGTGTCACAGCCCAGCTGGCACCAGCCAGGGGCTCAAAGGCAGAGGTGAGGCAGCCCTGGCACTGGGTTGCAGCATCTTTCCTGGCAGGGAGGGTAAGAGGGGCCAGGGAGGGGTGGGAACACCCCGGGATAACTCCATGCCTTTTGCCAGCAGACCTGGCCAAGGCATCCGTGTGGCTGTGGGGCTTCCAGACTTTGGCATCCAAAACTTCCATGAAGTCGAAGGGCTGCTCCTGGGGAGGTGAGTGATGTTCACCCATGCCTCCCAGCACTGCTCCAGCTGCTCCACACCCCATCCCCAGGAAGCCAGATTATGGGAAGGTTCTGCTCTAAGCAGCAGTGGGCAGGACATGGAAAGGCCACCCTGCTCGGGGTATGCTGGTGGCCTTTGATCCCTCCAGTTCCAGTAGTCTGGGAAGAATAGGGAGGGAAAGCATCATCCTCTTTGTGCCAGGCACCTGCAATAGGATGGGATCCCTGAGGGGTACATGGGAATCTTGGAGGGGGACATCTGTCCTGGCAAGGTTTTCACAGTGCCTGAACGTTTGGTCTTGGGTCAGGGCCCCCATTTGTTTTCTGATTCAAGCCTTAGCAGCCTGGTAACTGTCAAATCCTGACAGTCCCATTGTGAAGGTATTTAACTGCAATGCAAAGAAACTGCTTGTAAATGCCTGGGTATCCACACACAGCGAGCAAACAAACACCATTGGCAAAGATCTCAGCAGGAAGGACAAATATTGGGGAAAACTAAAAAAGCTCAGCCTTGGGGCCCTTCCTGTCACGGCTACACCAGCCCAGGAGGGGAATGCAGGTGCTGTGGCTGGAATCAAAGCCTACTTAATGTAATGAACTTTCCTCTCCCAGTTAAAGTTTTACTTTACTGGAGACCAGTGCAAAGATTAGTGGTCTTACACTCATATTTGTTGTTTTTTCTCTTGCTCTTCCTCTGTAGAAAGTACATTTTGTGCCCATGTGAAGCCTGGCTGACTGAGAGCATCATCCAATGAGTGCTGTAGCTTGGCTGCCGGACCCACCAGGGGCTGATCTGGAAGATAATGACTTTAATCAGCATTAATCACTTTCCCGGCTGACTCAGGCTTTGGCACGGTCTGCTGCCGCTAAGGATGCCACTGTCCCCCCCCTCCACCCCGGCCGTGCAGCTCCTCTCTCTGACCACGTCAAGGACAGCAAATCCCAAGCCTGAGCAAGACCAGCTCAGACCAGCTTGTGCAGATGTGCAAAGTTCGTGAAAGCCGAGTGAGCTAACGCAAAAATATTTGGCAGCATCAGTAGTATTCGGCAGCATTGGCAGTATTTCCCAGAATCCACAATATTTAGATACCAGCCACAGCCATCAGCTGGTGGTGCTGAAAGGCTCACTGTTCACACCACTGTAGGATTTTTAATGAAAGCCTCTTTTACTGTAATATTCTGGGTAATTTTCTTGTGTTCTATGTCCATATACACACAGCTATCTCCTCTGATAGCTGTGTACTGGCATTAGAGCTGCCTGCTGAGGGGGCTCTGTGTATGCAGGTGTCTATGTATGGCTACACAGAGAGACCTGTATACATCTGTGTTTATATGTGGCTCTGTATGTGATATACACACATGAATACATTTCAAAGCAGGTGCTAAGTGCTAGTTAAATAAAACTCTTAGTCATTTTCTAGCTGCTTTGCTACATGTGCTGGAGAGGTTTCTTCTCCCTGATTCAGCAAGAGGATTGTGATGTGAAATGCACATCCAGCACAGAAGCCGAGGTAGGTGTTGAGCATCTCAAAACAGGCTCAAGCCCCTGGCATGTCACATTCCCAACCGTTCAGCTGAGGGACAGCCCCAAACCAACCCTGCAGCTGGATCATTTGAATTTTCCAGATCCACTCTATGTCTTTGCAGGTCTCTCATTGTTTCGTGTGTGTCCCAAACACTGGGATTGGTGGTGCCTGCTTTGAGCTGAGCGGTGGCCAAATAATGCGTGGAAGACTTGGGTTTCTCATTAACTCCAGAGTTGATATAGTCCCATCTCTCCAAGCACCAGCCCGTTTTCCTGCCTCCATCCCACCTCTGCTGTCCTTCCTTCCCTGCCCAAGCCCCCACCTTGCTCTGGAGCCCAGGACAGTGACTGTTCCCAGAAGGAGAGCGGAGGAGCTGCGGGGTGGATGAGAAAAGGAAAATGCAGACAGAGAAGGTAATCATGGCTCGCCGGTATTCTTGCACTAGACTTTCTAGTGAAATGACTAGAATTTCTGCAGGACCCCAGCACTGAGCAATCCCTTGCCAAAACTGAAACAAAACAAAAAAAAATCCCCTTCACCAATTAATTGTGCACAGGGGCAAAGGGGAAAAGGGCCAAGGGGCTATTTTTATTTTTAAGAGCTCTGTTGGCTCATTGGATAACTTTAACTGTGATGGAAGGAAGAAATGCTTTAAACAGCGCTGCTAAAAAACACCCTTTCAGTGTTTTTTTCCCAGCTGTTGTGCTCCAGGGATGGGGATGGGGAACAACACACTGCTGCTGCTGCTGCTGCTGCTGCTGCTTCTTGCACTGCTCTACTGGGCAGAGCTTTGGCTTCTGTGAGCTCCAGGGCCAGGACGGGCAGTGGAGCAGGGAGAGCTGGACTGTCATTGTGGAGCAACACCACTCTGCCCTGGCGGCCTGATCTTGTCTGTCCCCGTGGGCTTTCCTTCTCCTTTGAAGCAAGCCAACTACCTGTGCTGCTGCAGCAGCATCCCTGGATGCCACAGTCCCAGCCAACTGGGCAGCAGGGTCTCCTGGGATAGGGGTGGGATGCAGCCCTCCCCCAGTTTTGGCACTGCTAGGACAGTATGATGAGGTTGTTCTTTGCTTCCTGCCCCAGCACCTCACAGGAACATTGGTTCTCTCCGTCTTCACTGCGGTGTTGGGCTTCTTCCAGTATGGCTACAGCCTGGGGGTCATTAATGCTCCCCAGAAGGTAAGTTGAGCCCTTCAAGCTGTGCATGGCCAAGGAACTACGGCTTCAGGGCAGCCAGGGCCAGTTTGTCCATTGCAGAAGCCCTCAGGAGGACTCTGTCCCTTCTCAGGTTGTTTCTCCCACAGAACAAAGCCCCCATGACAGGGCAGAGGGGTGAGAACAGAGCCAGGACCCTCTGTTGGCATTTCCCCAGGAAAAGGAGTGGGATTCTGCACATAATGGAACTGTCCCCACTGCAACATGGTCCCTGTACCTGAGCCAAGGGACTGCACCCCTCCACCAAATCCAGTGCCAAATCCAAACACCATGCTCAGCCCAGCCCTGGGAGGGGGAATGCTTTGTGCCTGCCCTCGTGGCCCCTCCCCACTGGGGTCTGGGTGTTGTGGAGCTGGGGGACCCCAAGATTTTACCCCTGCAGAGCCTGCAATGCAAATATTTTTCTGAGGCAGAATAAAATCCAAAACAGGGGTTGGGGTGGTTATAGATCTGAGCTGATGGTGTTTTTCTTCTTTACCTGTCACAGGTGATAGAAGCACACTATGGGCGCGTGCTGGGCATTGTCTCCCCGGACAGATACGCCACCAATGCCTCCAGGGAGGATGGCACATTCCTCCAGGCTGGCACAGAGGGCACATTCCCACCCCCGACTGACATCGGCGAGGACTCTGCTACCTCCCCACACATCCTCACCATGTACTGGTCCCTGTCCGTGTCCGTGTTCGCCATCGGGGGCATGGTCTCCTCCTTCACCGTGGGCTGGATCGGCGACCGGCTCGGGAGGTGAGAGGCTCGTGTGTGCTCTGACTGTGCCACAGCCCAAACCCTTCCCACAGAACCATTTCCTCCCTGTAGAAATACCATTTGTGTTATTTTCAGCAATTTAGGGGAAAAACTGAAAAATAACCCTCCCAACTTCCAAAATACTGTTTCAACCATCACAGAGGTTGGGCTTTTTAAAATCCTGTTACAAATCAGCCGTTTTATTGTAACTTGAGCATTTCAGCAGCTGATGAGCAGCATTGATTAAGTTCTGAATTCCCCCTTTTCTTTCCATGGCAAAATGAAGAGGAGGACATCTGCATGGTATTTGCATAGGATGTAAAGTATCATTTATAATATCATTTTAACTACTTTGATTGTACCCTGGTCCCTGTATTTTGCAGTGCCTGCTATCATTGTTTTTCCCCTGTAGTACTGATTAAGTGACTTCACAGTTCCTCTTGTGTGTTGCAATGGCTTCTTTGGCTGAGTGAGGTGCCAGAGGAGCTGTGCTGCTGCTGCCTTGCAGAGTGAAAGCCATGCTGGTGGTGAACATCCTCTCCATTGCTGGGAACCTTCTCATGGGGCTGGCGAAATTTGGGCCATCCCACATCCTCATCATCTCTGGGAGAGCGGTCACGGGGCTGTACTGTGGTGAGTCCAGGCTGGGTCAGCCACTGAAAGCAGCTCCTTGGCAGCATGACCAGGGCTGCAGTTCAGAGTTTCCCATATTTTTTAATCCTTTTTTTAGTTCAGAAGGGGTTTCACAGGTGGGAATTTCCCTCTTCTCCTTATGTCTGCCCTTCTTGATCTAGGATCTTTCCCAGAAGTGTTTGGGTTTGTTCTATCCTATCTTCATTTTACACATCCTGAAAGGAGCAGATCCCTCTGTATCTCAAGGATGAGTCTTGCTGGTGGCTGCTGTAAGAGCACATCACTAGCCAGGCTGGTTAACAGGTTCCCTAGACAGAGAGCACAGGACCCCTGTGCACAGAGGATATAGCCAGCAAATAATTGGGAATTACATTAGAATTAGCTTGGAAATAACAGCTCTTTGTACTGTTACTGGTATGCAAATACAATACTCCACTCTGAGGTTTCAAGGCAAGTTTTAAGAAGGCTCTCCACCCTGTGATAACTTCAGCAGATAATCCGTGCTCTGTGCTCTGATGTGTATGTTCAAATAAAAAGGTTTCCCAGTTTGGGGCTCTCAATGCAGGGACATCCCAGCACCTTTCCAAGGTGCAGGTGGTTCCCAGCCAGGCGTGAGGGGCTTGGTGGGGTGTGGGGTGCAGCACACAGGCTCCATCCTCCTTTCCCGTTTGGGAAGTGGTTTCTGCTGATTGCTGAGCTGTGTCTAGAAGAGGTGACACCCACGTGTGCTCGGTGCAGGGCTCTCCTCCGGACTTGTGCCCATGTATGTCAGCGAGGTCTCTCCCACGGCCCTTCGAGGAGCGCTGGGGACGCTGCACCAGCTCGCAATCGTCACGGGTATCCTCTTCAGCCAGGTAAGCAGGAAAACACACACATCCAGAGAGGCTGTTTCAGAGAATAGGAAGACCATAGTGACATACTGGGCTATTGCTCACCATTCCACCCCAAAACTGAAGGAGTGTGCAAAACAATGTGTTTTAATGGGGTTAAACCCCCTGCCTTCAGTAAGAGGTGTCCAACAAAGACAACTTCTCAAGAAATAAAAAATACTTCTACAAACAATTTCTCCTCTCCCTGAAGAATTTTTTTCAGCATGTCATCAGTGTCAGGCTGGATCCTGAGCATGAAACCCCTGATAATCAAAAATGGCTTCATTAGGGAATTAGGGAGCTCAAAGCCCCCATCAGCACCGCCCACCATGGCACAAGTCCCAGATACACAACAGGTGGGCACATAAATGTACAGAAAACAAACACACCCAGAAAAAGAGTTGGTATTTGCTTCTAGTTTTTCCCCAGCTTGTCACTTCAAAACACCATAGCGGTCAATTGCTTTCTCTTCTTAGGGTGCAAAATGATCCATTCAAATATGCCTCAATTATTCCAGATCCTTGGACTAGACTTTCTTCTGGGCAACGACGAGATGTGGCCCCTGCTCCTTGGTCTGTCTGGCGTGGCTGCCCTGCTGCAGTTCTTCCTGCTCTTACTGTGCCCTGAGAGCCCCCGATATCTTTACATCAAACTGGGGAAGGTGGAGGAAGCTAAAAAAAGTAAGATATTCTGGGTTTGTCTAGAGTTGCTTTTATACTTTACATAGTGCAAAACAGAGAAGGAAAAGCCTGGCTGAAGACTCACATGTGACTGTGGCTGCTCCATCTCATGCTCTGAGTTGCTGAGATACAAACTAGCCCTGGATCAAAAACTATTGAGACATTGGCATGGGACCAAGCAGCACTGCTGAGGGATGAGGCCTGAAAGTGATCTCAGGGCTGTTGCAGAGCTGATGTGCTGCTGCCCCTGACTAAGCAGATGCGCCCTGGATCCTTGGATGTGTCATAGGAACCCTCAGAGCAAGAGGACACAGCTGTCCATGTGGTTGGCTTACCTTGAGTTTTGCCTAAAGAGATTCTTTTCCTTACATATACAACTTACCTACCACTGAAAATAAAATGTCAATCTTTTTTTTCCCTAAGATTTGAAAAGGCTTAGAGGAAACTGTGATCCAATGAAAGAGATTGAAGAGATGGAAAAGGAAAAGCAAGAAGCTGCTAGTGAAAAGAAAGTCTCCATAAGACAGCTTTTCACCTCTTCCAAGTACAGGCAGGCTGTCATTGTGGCGCTGATGGTGCAAATATCCCAGCAGTTCTCGGGAATCAATGCGGTGAGTGTCCCCAGAATGTTTGTCTCTCAAGAGATCCATGCTGAACATGAAAAGGCAGCTCTGGCTCCATCCAAGCCATGCAGGGATGGAAGAAGGCTTTCCCATGGCTGCATGGGCTCCTGGGTCCTTGCCAAGCTGGCTGTGGGAGGGCAGGAGGGGAGAAGGGTGGGAGGGAGTCCAGCACAAAACCAGCTGGCACAGCAGGCCCATGCTGAGCCCACCCATGACTCTCCCCTACCCAAGTTTGTCAGCAGTTTGCTCTCTTTAATGACATCATGCTCACCTCAAGAACCACTATTTTCTAGCTGTTTTTAGCTAAACAACTTCTGCATCACCTCCTGGAATACCAGAAATCACCATTTGACACCCAGAAGCATTAAGGAGTACACAGGGATGCCCACCCCATCCACCAGCCACCCTTTACCTCCTGCCCTTAACTTTCACCAGAAAGGAATCACCTTATTCTTGGGGAGAAGAAAGAAATGGGAGTCATTGCAATGAGAATATTTTAAAATTAATGTAAAACTCAGTCATACTAAGATATTTGTCTTGAGTGCTCAGTGCTGGTGATCTGGATTTTAAGATTAAACATAGACTACATAGAAGAAAACAGATTTAATGTGCAAATGCAGTAGCTCAAGAGGGGAATTTCAACAGGATTTTTAACTCCCTCAGGCTCCTATGAAATTTTCAGCTTTAATTATTATAACAAGCTGTTAAAAGTTGAAAAATTAATCATAATTAAATTACGCCACATCTCAGCCAAGCAAGTGCAACACTTCCCTCATGAGAACAAAAAGTTTCAACAGCCCTGTTGCCTAATCCTTCATCCTGATGTATTCTGATAGATCTTTTACTACTCCACAAACATTTTCGGGAGAGCTGGGGTTGACCAACCAGTTTATGCAACCATCGGTGTTGGAGTGGTGAACACGGTCTTCACTGTTATCTCTGTAAGTAAATACTTCTGCCCCCTGGACTACAAAGACACATAAGGTACAGTGTGGTTTTGAAACATGATTTTATCCTGGAGCTGGGATTTGCAGTGTTGCAGGACTGACCTGAACACCTTACAGGGAAAAACCATTCCCTGGGCAAGCTTAATCCGAAAATTCAAGCCTTGACATAGAGCACGTGCCTATTGATCTAAATGCTAAATGCCTCGTGCGTGGAAATGCACCACTCTGTTCAGGGCAGCTCTGAAAACTCTGCATTGCTCCCCAAAATAAAAGTTGCCCTTGAGACTGCAATTCTGCAGGTCCTATTTCCCCAGGGAGCAGGCAGGGGATGGGGGCTCTGATGGGGAAGTCACCAGCTCCCAGTCTGCTCTTACCTGTTATCTTTCAAACTGTTTTCTGTATGTACATAGCACCTGCACAAGTGATATCCAAAGGCTATTCCACAGTAATAAAAGTAATCCAGCACCTATCCTCATCCTATCTACGCAGGGCTCTGCAGCAATAAAAGGATGGCTCTGTTTCCACAGACCTTCCCTTCATTTGTCTCTCTCTTGAGAGGATTAACACAATTCCTATCAGCTGGCAATTAGTTTTATAGTGTGGCCATTAATACAAGACCAGGAAATGCCAGACTTATTTCCCTCATATCTCTCTAGAGATTTAGGGAGTAAAGAACTTTCACCAACATGATGCAGGACTAGCTGCAAGGCAGAAATACACAGCTCTAAGAAATTTAGGACGAGGAGGAATCATTTTAAACTGACAGAGAGGAGGATTTGATTAGACATTAGAAAGAAATTCTTGTCTGTGAGGGTAGTGAGCCACTGGCACAGGTTTCTTAAAGAGGTTGTGGATGCTCCATCCCTTCCACAAGACCAGGTTTGGTCTTGTGGAAGGTGTCCCTGCCTATGACAGGGGGTTGAAATTGGATGATCTTTAAGGTCCTTTCCAACCTAAACCATTTGTACTCCAGTATGTATGTATGTATGTATGTGAGAGAGGACATCTTG
This sequence comes from Ploceus nigricollis, assembly GCA_013399945.1. Classification (NCBI taxonomy): domain Eukaryota; kingdom Metazoa; phylum Chordata; class Aves; order Passeriformes; family Ploceidae; genus Ploceus; species Ploceus nigricollis. Next base: position 830,951 of record VXBC01007976.1, read on the forward strand.
GAGTAAACCTGCCTTAGAGAAAATCCATCATAGGCCCCACGAGGAGAAAATGTGATGTTTCTTGTGAAACGAGGCACAGAGGTGTGCAGCTGGAAGAAGCCTTTCTTCAGCAGGGAGGGTGTCCTGCAGTTCGATCCCCACCCCAGGGCTGTGGTACTTGCAGCCTTGGGCATTTGCTCTTTGCTTCTTTTGTCCACAAGCACTTAAAAATTACCTGCTTTTGTCAATAAATGACAGACCCCGATCAAAAAGCAGAAGTGCTGACAGCTGGGTGGACCTTGGCAAGGGGAGAAGGGAGCAGAGACTCATCCTCTGCAACTTCACATGTCAGCACAAGAACCGCCTCCAGCAAAAGAGACAGTCTCTGGGAAGTATAAATCGTGGCTGTAATGGCAGCAAAGGTGGAGCTGCTGGCCAGAGGTGTCCTTTCAAGCAGAGAGTGGGCAGCCTCAGAGGCTGCTGCACAGTTAGGCCAGGACAGCTGCACTGTCCTCTGGAGGGACCTACAGTTCCCTGTCGGGTGAGGTGTCTGCTACAGACTTAGGTATCTGTCAAAAGCTGGGTGACATGGCTGGAGTCCACCAAGAGGAGCTGAGAAGGAGCAAACTAAGCTTTGTGACTACCAGCAAAGCAAAAGGAGTCTGGGAGTGATTGCAGGAAAAATCCTGACTGCAGCTGCTACAAAGCTATCCCTGCCTTAGGACAGCAAGGTGCAATGGCCTGTGACGTGACCTGAATTGTGCTACATTCTGAAGCCTGATTTCAAACTAATGCAGACCTAGTAAGTTTTTAGTTCCTGGAAGAAAAAGAGAAAAGGGACAGAGAGAGAAAGTCCACAGTCAGCAATTCATGTGTAGGAGCAGTGGGAAGTCCTGAGAGCTTGGAAATGCATGGGCTCTGAGTGTGTGTGCCTTTGCCTTGCCCTTGGCAGAGTGACTACTCAGTCAGGCTCTCCAGCAGCTGCCAGCAGAGTTTCTGACACTTGGAAGCCAGCACATAAATCTGTACCACTAGGGCTAAAAGAGCAAAAGAACAAAAGAGCAAAAGTGTGGCAGTGGTAACAGGCTGGTTATGGCTAATGGACCTGATCCTGAGAGTGGTGGTGCTGGACACTGAGCTCCTGCACGTGTTTCTACAGGTCTTTCTGGTGGAGAAGGCGGGCAGGCGGTCCCTGTTCCTGGCAGGTTTGATGGGCATGTTAATCAGCGCCGTGGCCATGACAGTTGGGCTTGTGCTCCTGGTAAGGATTTCTCTCCATTTTTTCTCCCTGGTTTGAAAACAAAAGATCCCATCAAAGTCAGTCCAAACCACTGGTGCAAGCCCCTGTCAAGATGAAAAAGCAAATAAGGGGTGGCCTCCTTTGCTGAACACCCTGGTTATTAAAGGGTGCCATTCTGCCCCATTTTGCTGAGCTGCAGGCAAGGAGAGGGCTCAAAGTAACAGCTGAGCTGATGGCTGTGAACTCCTCCAGGCAGCAATGCTAGCACCACATGCCCAGCCAGCACCTGGCACAAGAGTTTAAAACCTTAATTGTTCATGTCCAGTCCCCCTTTGTCTGAATAGAAAGAAATTTCTCAATAAGAAGCCTAAATAAAGTAATTAGTGATAATTAATGAGAGTTATTTTGGGACTATAACACCAACCTCTTGCAGAGCCAGTTTGCCTGGATGAGCTATGTCAGCATGGTCGCAATCTTCCTCTTTGTCATCTTCTTCGAAGTGGGGCCTGGGCCCATCCCCTGGTTTATTGTAGCCGAACTGTTCAGCCAGGGCCCACGCCCTGCCGCCATCGCTGTTGCCGGCTTCTGCAACTGGGCCTGCAACTTCATCGTGGGAATGTGTTTCCAGTACATAGCAGTAAGAAATCCCTTAAATCATACAAATAAATGACTGGCATGATCCCATGTGACTGTGCCTCCCAGATTTCTATCCCCTAGCCTGGCTGGGCACCTCACCCAGCCGGGGTAGGAAGGGGAAGCCATCCCTGTGGTGCTGATGGCGGGTCTCCCCATTCTCACTTTCCCACTGCAGGATCTGTGTGGACCATACGTGTTTGCAATCTTCGCGGGTCTGCTCCTCATCTTCTTCCTGTTTGCGCACTTCAAAGTACCGGAGACGAAAGGAAAGTCCTTTGAGGAGATTGCAGCTGTGTTCCGCCGCAAGAAGCTCTCGGCCAAAGCCATGACTGAGCTGCAAGACCTGCGACGCAGCGAGGAGGCATAGACATCCCATGCACCCAGAAAGGAGGGACTGGGCATGCACCTCCTTCAGGCACCATGGGAAGAATGTTGGGCAAAAGTCTCATTTGACAAAAACCTTGCAGCTGGCAGACCAAGAGGACCCATCCATTGGATTTCTTCTGGCTGCTGTGGTTTACATCTCCCAGCCACAGGTGCTAACCTGGAATTTTACTCTGAGACACTTGGGACAACTGGGCTTCAGGAAGAGCTAGGGAAAGGACAGGAGGAGTACGGTACATGTCCGTCTCAATGCCCTTCTGGAAGAGCCCAGTGGGACAGTGATCGTACCAGATGGCATTGAGCAGGGCTGTCTCTTAGCTGAAATGAAGGAAAGAGGGGCTGGCTGATGCTGCAGCCTCATGTTTTCACTTTTTTATCCCCATCTCTCTGCTTCATTCTGCTGAGTGACCTTGTGCCTTTAAAATCCAACTGCTTGTGCAGTTGTGCCACCAGCACACAGCACTGATCACCCCAGGTGCTAAGGAAAACAGGTGGAGCAAACACCCCCTTACTCTTGCTTCTGCAGAGGAAGACAGTGGATCCCACCTGAACTGGCTGGGATGTACTTCCCTTGCTTTACTATCTGTGCATTATAGAAATGCTGTCTGATCTCATAAGGATTTCTCAGTTGCAATTATTTTTTTGAGAATCTTAGAAACTGTGGCTGGGCTGATGGGCACTTTTCCTACATTTCAGCCAGACTAGTTAGCTCTTTCTTTCCTCCCAGGAAGCCTCTCCTCTCCCCCTTCTCACTGGTGTAACACAAGGCACAGCACAATACTGACCACACAAAAGGCCTCGGCACTCTTGGCCTCCATGTGAGGAGACTCGAGCCCTGCTGCCACCCCTTCCATGGTGTGACCATTGCCAGGGCACCTCTTTCCTCATCTGCACCTTCCTTCCCTTCCTTTCATACAGTGCTTAAGACCCACAGGCTCCAGGTCCAGCCAAGGGCTCAGGCCGTTCATAGAGCAACAATTAATGATGACCCAAAGAAGAAATGGGTATTGGAAGGTTAACTGGAAGGTGCCACTTACCTAACTCCCATTTTGCATCACTTAGCATTTTGCTGGCTGGGTGTGCTTCAGCCAAGATAGTGTGCAAGCAAGAGGTCAAGCCATTTCCACAGCCTTGTTTGTGCTCCTTTTGCTTCTTTATGAGACATTTTAATGTGGCAGAATCAAACTCCAAGGATTTTTCTTCCTTTTTTGGGGGCATATTTTGGAACCATCGTAAAAGCTTGCTCTCTGCTTGACTTTTAAGATTTGCGTGTTCCTTGTTGTGATACCAGGTTACTTTTTAGCAACTTTCTCAGGGTAGAAACCCATTATTTATTTAGAGATGAAACACCAGCATTGCTTGGTCACTGTGTGCTCACCACGGCTGCTGGTGAAGCAGTGGCCAAAATGTAACAGAGGATCGAGCATAATGAAAAGCACAAAATAGATGGGCTGAGGAGGATCACACTGCTGCTACGGGTTTGGTTTTAGGGGAGGTTCATGCTCCTTTCTGTGTGCCTGAACTTTTTTCCTGTGCAGACTTTACTGTCTTGGTATTAAGATCCTACAGCACACTCTGGTCACTTCCAAGTGATGGGAAGTGCAGCCACAAGGTCCACTGGCAGAAATGCCTGCCCCTGGTGTGTGCACTGAAGCAGTAAGATTGCACCAAAGGCGTTGCTGGAGTGACTGCTGGGATTTAACTAGAGGAGAACTGGGTCACTGCTGTCATGTGCTGCAGTGGTGGATGACCCGGGTCTGACACGGGGCGTGCAGGGCTGCTGGAACCAGATCCCAGGCTAGGGATGAGAAGAGAGCAGCAGAGCTGGGGCACAGGTCTGTGTTGAGCTGTCCATCTGTGTGCTGCACACACGTCCCCCCAGGTGAGACCAACAGCCACGGCAGGCTCAGAAGCTCTCCACTGGCTGTGTTTACTGTAAGTTAAATATAATGGATTATCTGAATGTACAAAAAGGAGAAAAAAATGAGGATTCTTGCTATCAGCATCTTTATCTAGGTCTGTTAGATAAAAGATGGACAACATCTATGTCATGTGTTGGCTTGTGCTGCTGTTTTTCCCACCCTGTACATCTCAGACATACATCCAATGCCAGATGGGAGCTATTTCCCTAGCAGGACATATTTGCTCCACAGGTGGTAAAAGCTGTGCAAGCCCTCAGCTAAATCCCTCTGAAACAGGTGGTCCAGAGGTGAGACTTGGGGTTGGAGGCAGCCCTGGAGCTGGTGGCAGCTGGCTTTGGGCCGGGATGAACCCTGGCTGGAGGGGTGCCAGTGTCTGGCCGTAGCTGTCCACACTGCCCACTTCACCCCACTGTGAAGCACCTCTGTTTGCCTGGTGCTGGTGCAGCCTAAAACCTGGTGCTGGGGCCTCTCTAGGCACAAGAGCCAGGAGGAGCATTTGGGGAGAAGTGAGATTCAAAGCAGATTTGCCACTGCTCTGAGGGCCCAGTCAGATTGGGTTCCTTGTGATCATACAGGGGGTACGAAATTATTTCCTAAAATTCTGCTAAGTTTTGTCCTGTTGTCTGGGGGGCATCAGTGACTCTGCCAGCAGCTCAGCAGTGAGGGGCCTTATTGATCAACATTGAGCAGTCAGTCCTGGTTTTCCTGTGTCACTGGTGAATGACAATAGAAAGCCCAGTCCAGTTACTGTAGTGCAACACATAAATCAGTTTAACAAAGCCCACAATATTAACATTGCCCACAGCTACAACACTGAACTTCCCAGAAGGCTGCCTGGGGGTTCAGAGGCACCTAAGGAAAATGGAGTGTCAGGCTGTGTTTCCTTGCAGCAGCTGCCATGTGGAAGGTAAGGGAGTTTTCTCCTTCCAGCCTGGGACAGAGTAAGGCATTGGTGGCCCTTTGTCCTCCCCATGGCTGCAGTGAAGGATCAAGCTGGGCTTTACTATCACAAGAGCACTTTAACCATATGCCAGCACAGGACGGGGTCATTAGAGTTAGTTAAATCTGATGATATGTTTACTTTTGTCTCGTCCCATCAGGCTGATAATTAGGACTGTACACTTTATCTGTCCTTGCTACATCCAAGTTCCAGTGAAAACTTGTTCTTGAGACACAGCTTGTTGAATCATTATTTTTATCTCTCACCATTACAGTTTGACTAAGTTACTAATCATTAAGAAAATTTAAAATACCAAGTTAAACTTATTAGCTAAATGGTCGTTGCATTTTAGTAACATGCTAAATATGTTTTCATACCATGCCTGGCTAATAATGCAATATAATTAATAATCCCTGAGAAAGCATCTTGTCAGCAAGAGCTTTGACAGTGTTTTCCTAATGTGCTGAGACAACAGCCATTAGGACTTTTCTGTTGTGCCAACGGTATCTAGTCTCCCACTCTCTAGGTTTAATTTTAAAATTAGTTTGACTTCCCTAATTCAATAAACTCAGGACATTTGGCCCCATTAACGCTCTCCACACTAATTTATCACAGGTTTTTCTGCCTCACTTCAACTTGTTTTCCATCACTGAGAAGCACTACCCTCTGGAGTCAAACAGCTGATAATGATGAAGCTAACCCAAGTACTACCTATGCAGGGACAAAGTCTTTGAGGTATGATGATTTTTCTGAGATGTTCAATGTCCTTATCTTTCACCAGAAATCTATGGGAGCTGAGGAATTTCAAGGTAGCATATCAGATCGGGATCCAGCAGAATGTGTAAGCATCAGATTAAATTTAAGGTTACTGAGTGTGTTCAAGTATTTCACTAAATCCTGAAGCAACACTGGCAAATTTCACCCAGAGGCAAAGCCTGAGTAGCTGTGCTGAAAGGGAAGGAATCTCCTCCTCAGCACTGGGGCAATAAATCCTGGCTGCCAATCAGTAGTCCTTAAATTTTACAGGCTGTAGCTACAACTGCAGACCCGAGGCTTGGGTAGTGTCCTGCGTTTTGCCTCCCTGCACTCCGTTCAGGAGAGAGAGCGGTTCTGTGACTCTGAAAAACTTCAGGACCCGCAGGTCAGGGTGGAATATCACTGCTCCAGCACTATTGCAGCCCCAGGAGGAGGGAACAGCTGGAGTTACTTTGTGCTTCCCTTCTTCCCTGTGGGGAAGTTACAATTACAGTGGTTCCTGCTAGCTCACAGTGTCACAGCACTGTTACTGCTTGCCTCTGATCCCCAGTGTGTGCCCAGGGTGATTCCCTGGGTATTCCAACTTGGGCTCACCACAGGAAGCAGCTGGAGAACGGCAGGACTAAAGCAGTGCCCGGAGCAGAGTGGGTGTCTATGGCAAGGTCACTACAGAGGGTCCCTGACCCCATTCCCGCAACACAGACAACCTGTACTTAGGAGCTCTGAGGGCCTGCTGAGCATGGCACTGTCCTGTGGAGGGGATCACTGATCCACAGCTTCTCTCACGTCCTCCTGCTCAATGCTGTGCCCACAAGCCAGTGTGAAGCTTCACCCCAACAGTCAGGACACGGTGGGATCCCAGGAAAGTCAGCTCAGCAGCTGAAACAGACAACACTGCTCAGGTGGGAACAGGGCTGTTTACACCACTCCGCTCATGACCTGGTATTTCTAATCGTGTGACCTGACCCCATGGCTCAGGGGTGTAAACACCACCTCCTGCCTTCCATGGGCCGGCTGGAAACAGGTGAGGTGTTTCTGCAAACAAGGTGGGATGTTTACCCCAGCACTGGCTGAAATGCATATTCTCAAGGCTGGGCTTTGATGAGGCGCTTTAGGGCATCAGACACTTCTCCAGGACATAACTGAGAACAGACACAACTCACTACATTTAAATATTCCTAAAGTTTTCTAGTCTCTCTTCACTTCTTACAGACACAGATAGGAGAAGAAAAATTGGTAACATTCTGACCCTACTTGAGAGAAAAGGTGTGTGATCCAGCTGTGCAATACTGGAAAAAAAACACCTTTAAATGTGAAAGGCCAAGGTATTTTATTTACAAATATGCTTTGAATCAAATTGCTGTTCTTGTATAGAAAAGTGGGATAATCACATTAATACTATCAAGAACTGCACTTGAAATTAACGTTGATCTAGACAAAAGAACGATGCCTGCAGGCAATAACTGATGGATTGGATTTCCAATGTTTTTTATTGGATCTCAGATAAAGGCTGTCTTGGAATATTTGTTTTGAGTCTGAAAAAATAAATGTCCTCTACAGCGCTCTTCAGTAAAAAGACTTGATTTAGCCCAGAAGATCTCTCAAGTAATTCAAAATGAATCTATTAATTGTGGAAAACCAGCCAAATTTATCAACTGATACTTGAGGGAAAAAAAATCATCAGTAATGCTTAGCCCAGGCTTCTGCAGTTTGGGTTCAGAACAGTTGGTCGTTTTCTCACAAAGTGTTTTTTTAGAAGATAAAAAGCCCTAGAGCATGTGCAACTGGTCACACACTTGCAGGTAAACAAACACACACTGTACATGTTAAAACACTTACCAGGATGCCCCAGATTCTGCTTATCAACTGAGACAGCAGTAAAATGGGCAGGATAAAGGGTATCATCTCCAGAGCAGGCTGGGTGAGGCAGCATCCAGGGAAAGCCCAAGTAAAGGAGAGAGACGATGCTGGGGCCTCATGAAGTGGCCTCATGTAAATGAGAGCCAAACATAACCCCTTGGCTGTACAATTTGGGGTGTGTAACAAAGAGCGGGACCACAGGCAAACAAATCACAAAAATTAACACAGATTAAATAAAACATCTCATGGTGAACCATTTAAAAATGTGATGTTAAAAGTGACTTGTGTAGCTACCCCATTAGAGCACAGATGACAAAGTCAGGGTCTCAGGGTAAAAAATGTAGGACAGCACACAGCAGCCTGTGGTGGTGATGGCTGAGGCAGGTGCTGCCACTGCTGCCACTGAATTCCTGCATTTTCCTGTTTTTGTTGTATTTGTAGGTGATCTGCAGGGCATCCTACAGAGCCAGGGTTCATCCGCCAGCAGCTCACAGGAAAGCTCCTGGTGAATTTGTTCAAACAGCTCGAAGTATTATGACATCTGATTAGGAGGGATTTAGTAAAACCAGTCCTTTGGCCTCAGGACCCCCTGATCAGGCTTCCATGGCCACAGACCTCTCCTGAGGCAGCACAGGGAATGGTTGTTGGACAGGATGAGGGCTGTGTCATAGTTTAGAATGCTTTGGATTGGAAAATCTGTTTAAGAACATCTATTCCAAACCCTTACCATGGGTACAGACATCTTTCACTAGATCAGATTGCTCTAAACCCCATCCACTCTGGCCTGGAACACTTCCAAGGATGGGACATCCACAGTTTTTCCGAACACAGTTTTTCCAAACCTTCCCTCTTTTCAGCTTGAAACAATTGGCTCTCGTCCTGTCATTATAGGCCCTGGTAAAAAGTCTCTATCTTACACATAATCCTCCTTTATATATGGGAATATTGCAACAAGGTCTCCCTGGAACCTTCTTTTCTCCAGGCTGAACAACCCCAATTCTGACTTTTTTTGCAGAGGATCATCCAGGTCCTCCCCTGGATTTGTTCCAACAGATCCATTTGTTTCTTATGGTGGCGACCACAGAGCTGGCCACAGTATTCCAGTACTAATAATTCCACCTTTACTAGAATATCAAACAGAAGCCCTCGGTAAGGATCTCAGCCGTCTCTGTCCCTTTAGGCCGATTATAATGCTTTCAAAACGCTCGTTTCTGATTACTCTGAGTGGGGGCACACTAGGCAAACAAAGGAGTTTTGTGTGTACAGTCATACACGGCTCACGCGGCTTTTGGGACATTTTGGGGACACACAATCCCCCCCACGTTCGNAGATCAGATTGCTCTAAACCCCATCCACTCTGGCCTGGAACACTTCCAAGGATGGGACATCTCCAGTTTTTCCGAACACAGTTTTTCCAAACCTTCCCTCTTTTCAGCTTGAAACAATTGGCTCTCGTCCTGTCATTATAGGCCCTGGTAAAAAGTCTCTATCTTACACATAATCCTCCTTTATATATGGGAATATTGCAACAAGGTCTCCCTGGAACCTTCTTTTCTCCAGGCTGAACAACCCCAATTCTGACTTTTTTTGCAGAGGATCATCCAGGTCCTCCCCTGGATTTGTTCCAACAGATCCATTTGTTTCTTATGGTGGCGACCACAGAGCTGGCCACAGTATTCCAGTACTAATAATTCCACCATTACTAGAATATCAAACAGAAGCCCTCGGTAAGGATCTCAGCCGTCTCTGTCCCTTTAGGCCGATTATAATGCTTTCAAAACGCTCGTTTCTGATTACTCTGAGTGGGGGCACACTAGGCAAACAAAGGAGTTTTGTGTGTACAGTCATACACGGCTCACGCGGCTTTTGGGACATTTTGGGGACACACAATCCCCCCCACGTTCGTCCCCCCCAC